>MU005594.1:95216-606154 GCA_010405425.1 Lentithecium fluviatile CBS 122367 | reverse complement strand
TTAAGATTAGTAATTTTAATTCTCTCTTTAGCTATATCTTAGAACTACTACTTAAAGGTACTAGTGCTATACTAGATTTTTAGGTTAGCCTTAGCTAACTAAGAGTATTCTAGAATAAGATTATAATCTTTAAACTAGGTAGCCTAGAAATTAGTAGGTTTAACTATATATTAGGTGCTAATACTATTCTTATATATAAGAGTTAGTAAGTATATAGAGCCTAGCTATAACTAAGTTACGTTAAGAGTATAAGCTCTAGGCTTTATACGCTTAACTATTAGAAGGCTTAGTTATATAGTAGTACTCTTTTAGATAAAGTTAAGTTCTATACCTAAATTAAATAGTACGTAAAGAATAACTAGAACGCTATTAAAACTTAATAGTTATACTTTAATAGCTATTCTAAGACGTAGGCTGCCTATATCTTATTCTAGTAGCTATGCAGTAAGCTTGCCTACTAGAACTTCTCTTTTCTTAAGAGGTTAGCCTTATTATCTCTTCTATATTATTTTTAATACAGTTTTCTTACCTTCTTAGGTTATTCCTAGGATAAGAACGCAACGCTCTTAGATCTAGAGGGCGTTATACTAAAAGGCTATTCTCCTTAAGTCTATAACCTCTTAGAGGATAGCTTCTAATTATGCCTTTTTCTACGCTAGCTCTAGTTACTAGTAAGTATAGTACGCTTACCCTTTATAGTCTAGCCTTAGCTAGGCTGTTAGTAGTTACCCTTTAGGACTAAGTTAGCTATTTATATAGCTATCTCTATATCCCTAATAGTACGTTTAAATGTTAACTAATTAGTAATATTTTTAAGCTAGCTAGCTTATTAAACCTCTTATTAGATTAGCTCTAAGCAGTAAGACTAAATAAAAGATACTTTTACTATCTTCTCTTAGGGGCCTCTAAAGGGGTCTATATTAAGTAGTATAAGCTTATTTATAAAGTAATTATAGAAGACGTTAAAAGAGTCTTCTATTTACTATTTAATATTCTAAAACCTAGCGTAGTAACTGTACTTTATAAGCACTAGATCTTTAGCTAGGTTCTAGATATGTTACTAGGTTTATACCTAGGTTATAATATAGTTACTATTAACCTTATAATCTAGAATATTATAGTAGGTATTATATTTAATAAGGGTAATAATCTAATATATGCGCTAAATTAAATCTTTAGTCGCAAAGTGCACGTCTATAAATTAGTTAACGTTTTTAATCTATTATTTAATTTACTAGATAGAGGAAGGCTTTCTATTATTACTAAGCTTAGGGGTATCTCTTACTTAGAAGAGGCTTTAAATTACCTTATATTAAGCCTCTATAGAGGAGCTAGCGGGCTCCTAAGAGTATACTAACGTTTTAAACTTAGCTATAAAAGTGTTATAGATCGCTTTAGCTTCTATAATTATTAATTTAGGAGCGTTTTTACTTTAAAGCTAGACCTAATTACTAAATAGTTTAAGTTTTAGGCTTTAGACTAATTAGGGTGCAGCTAACCTAGATTCCTATTAGGTAGGTGCTAGGCCTTTCCTATATATAAGTATAGTATTTAAGCCTATAGCGGAGGCCGCGATAGGCGGGTATTAGCTTATATATAGGTAGCTACCCTAATATTATAAGTATAAGAGCGCGTTAGGTTCTTACTAGTTCCTAGTAGGGCCTAATTCTTCTCTAAAGGATAATTTAGGCGGTATATCTCTAATAGTACGTAATTATTAATTACTATTAGTATTATAAGAGGTTTCTAGGTATATTATAGAAACTTTATAATCTTCTAAGTTATATTCTAGTAACTTAATATTATATTCTTTATTAGGCTATAGCTTACGTATAAGGTCTAATATAGAGTCGCGCTATAGCTATTTAGAACCTGCCTAGGTAGTGCCTAGCTCTAGGTTAGGGCCTGTAGTAGCCTAGCGCTTTTTACGTATTACTTATAAGCTTAATATCACTTAGTATAATATTAGGTAAGGTTAATAAAGATAGTATAAAAAACTTTTTATCTAGTCTTCTAACTACTAAATTTAAGGAGGAGTAGAGAAGAATTTAAATTATAAGGGCACTAGTAGTAGAAAGAGGACTAGATAGAAAGTATATAGTATATTAAAAGATTAGATAAATCTTTATAGAGTAAGGGGGTTTAAGGCTAAGACTATATAGGGCTAGTTACGTGCTAGGGCTAGGCTAATAGATACCTAGTAGTTTTAGCTAAAGAGGCATTACTGTGAGGGCACTGGCAGCAGGAAGAGGACCAGATGGAAAGTACATGGTATATTGAGAGATCAGACGAATCCTTCCAGAGTAAGGGGGTTCGAGGCTGAGACTATATAGGGCCGGTCACGTGCCGGGGCCGGGCCGACGGATACCCGGTAGTTCCAGCCAAAGAGGCATCACAATAGCCCCCCCCTTTTTGCGACGTCGTCCCGACGTTGCGAAGTAGAGAAACACATGATGTCCTTTGGGTGAAGTTCCTAGGTACCGCCGGACAAGTCCCGGGATCCTGTCGGGTCACCTGCGGGACACCACTGGGGATTCCTTGGGATCACAGTGAATGGTCTATCTAGTTGCCTTGCCGATTGCTCGGCTTGCTCGTTGCCAACATCAATTCTGTGAAGAGGTGACGGGGCTGTCGAGCGGGTGTTTGTTGCGTTTGCCCGGGGTAGCGCGTTTGCGCGTGCTTCCCAACGCAGTTTCGGTCGGGTCCCGTAGGACTCACGGCCAGGTACCGCTTTGTTGAACTCCTGAAAAACCTCCTGTGGAGGAAAACAGTATCATGGAGAAACTTCAGCAGACCTATCGCCCGTAAGCGATACACCGAGGTTTCGGTGCGTATCCAGACACTGTCCGTGCCGGGTGTCGGTCAGGGTGTTTGCGCGCGACGTGAGCAAATGTTTCCCAACGCCCCTTTCGTGCGTGGTCTGCTGTCAGAGGCTCTCGCAATCCCTTCCCTGTTCTCAGTAGTCCTGCAATTGGTCATCCGTAGACTCGCAATTGAGCATCCGTGAATGCTTCGGTGCGCGGGGTTCGCTGCCGTGGCGTATCGCCTACGTTGCGGTGAGGTCCCGTTTGCATGCCGACTCAACTTGACTGTACTCGCCCCTCACGAGGTCGAGCGCTGATTGTATCAGTGATTTGGCGTGAGAATTGAATTCTCTGACCGCCTTCCGCGACGAGTGGGCTGAGGCAGCAGCGCATGGGCTCTGGTACTTGCTCGTGACGTCGTCGGTGAGAGGCCGGGGGGGCAAACGCGCCAGCGGCGTCGTGTGTATAAAGGTAGGTAATGGGAGTCCCATTCCTTCGATCATACTGCAACATCCACTATACTCATCATGCCTCTCCCGTCTCTTGCTGCCACCTCTGACAAGCCAATCCCGGCTTATATCTACGAGCTTCCCGCCCATCTGGAGCCCCAGCCGCCTCTCGTGCGGACGTGGTGCCTGGGCTGTCTCCCGCAGTTCGCCAACAAGGCTCGCTGCCAGACTGGCGGAGCTGAGTACCTTGCGCGGTGCTACGCCGATGGGAGCTTTTGCGGCCGCTCCAACGTGTATTCCAAGTGTTCGGGCTGTATTAAGCGCAAGGAGACTTGCGAACCCGTAAGTAACACTAGAGCCGGAGACGTGCCGCTAACTTCCCGTATAGGTCCCGCCACAGTTCCGCCGCGCTTTCAACGTCCTCACCTGGCTGCTTGAGTATGCAGTCAAGAAGAGTACTCAGGCTGGGGAGGCTGTGTCCGGTCCTTGGGAGCGCGTTCATCAGTACGCCGTGGCGCTGAACGCGGGCATCATCGACGAGCGCGCGGCTCATAAGCGCGAGGTTGCCCATATTGGCAGTGAGATGATGGTGCGTCAGCAGCGGGCTGCTGAGTATACGCACAACTTCGAGAGATACAAGGTGTGCTTGTCGTCTCTCTTAAGAGCCCTTGCTGATTGTTACAGCACGGTTTGGGTGGTGTTGGGGCTCTTGAGCCTTCCAACTTTGTGACTGACGCCGTGCTGGAGTCGCAGTTTACTGCGCTCTATAACAACGACGTACAGCAACCCAAGGGCTCGCAGAACCGCGAGAGGCGCTGGTTCTACTTCGGGAGTGAGATTCCGACGGCTCCCCTTGGGGGTGGCGGCACTGTGCCGGTCACCCCCAACAAAAGGGGGAATTCGCCGTGGTCCCCGGGCACCGGGTCTGTGCTGGGCAGCTAAGCTGCCATGGGCTCCCCCCTTCTGCGGCGGTGTGCTGCTGAAATGATGTATATATCCATGAATTGTAGCTTGTCTGGTTCTCCATAACTTCTTGCCTGCTCGTAATGAGCTTTCGGCGCTTTGCTTCAAGAAGTGATGAATGCCAAACCGGGGCTTCTCATGTACATCGAGGGGCATACCGGTTTTTGCCCAGGGCCATCGTCCCTGTGTGGATGTGGGAGTGTTATCGCGTACGACTTCCACCCAAAACCGTAGTTCCACATCAGCTGGAGGCGCCGCGTACGGCATCACCACAGCCTCGCTCAGAGTGGCCGTGGCCTACTTCTTCGCGGGTCTTCCCCGTCGTATCCCCGAGCGCTTCCCGTGGGAGTTGCGCTCGCTCGGGCGAGGTGCCTGGTCATCTGGGTGTTCCCAGTATTCCTGGAGGACCTCGTCGCAATGATCGAGATTCTCCTCGACCTCCCAGGTGGCGTCTTCTGACGGCCACCCCAGCCATTTAACAAAGAATTTTCGCTGACCGTAGGTGACCTTATGGGCGAGGATTGCCTCTACCTCGTATTGGTCGTCGTCAGCGAGTTCGATGTCCTGGACTGGGCCTGGTTTGAAGCCACTGCCTTCGCGGGGTTCGATCCATTTCTCGAGTAGAGAAACATGGAAGACGGGATGTAGCCGGGCCATGGACGGGGGTAGGTCGAGCCTGTACGCCAGCCGTCCATGCCGTTCCTTAATAGTGAACGGGCCCAGATACTTTGCGTCCAGCTTCTTGCTTGGCCGCTTAGTTTTGATGTTGGCGGCTTTTAATAAAACCTGTTCACCAACAGCAAAGTGTTTGTCGGTCCGCTTGGAATTATACCAGGCTTGCTGGTGTCGTTGGGCTTGTTCCAACGCCTCGCGGGTGTCCGACCAATCCTCCGCCCGCCCCTTCAGATATGCGTCCGCGCGCCGGCGTATTGCCGGGGTCGTCGCGGGTGTTTCCCAGGAGTCTGGTGGGGGCCGTAGCCAGTGATCATCTGGCACACCGTCAAAGCCTTGCGACTCGACACCAAACGCAACCTTAATCGGACTCTGCCCGTGAGCAGAGTGAGCTTTGGAGTTGTACGCGTATTCCGCCATGGGCAGCAAGCTGCACCAGTTGTCCTGTCGATAGTTGCAGTACATACGGAGGTACGTCTCCAGCTCCTGATTTTGGCGCTCTGTTTGGCCATCCGTTTGTGGATGGAACGCTGTGCTCAGTCTACGCCTCACCCGTAGGTGGAAGCATATATCACTCCAGAACTCGCTCGTGAAGACCGTCCCGCGGTCTGTCAGCAAGCTGTTTGGGGGTCCCGCCTTAAGGAACGCTTCCCTGTAGAGAAGGTCCGCGAGAGCCTGCGCAGTGATCGTCTTGGTGACGGGAAGGTACCGGACATACTTCGAAAAGCGGTCGACAAGTACAAGCACCGAATCATACTGGTTGCCTGCGTGGTCCGTAGACTCTGGCAGGTCAGTAATGAAGTCCAAGGAGAAATCTCTCCATGGCTCCGTCGGCGGGGGTATGGACTCCAGCGTCCCCCACGGCTTATGCCGCCTTACCTTGTTTACTTGGCATAGAACGCAGCTATTGATATAGCTTTTGACGTCCTTGGCCAGACCAGTCCAATGGTACTTCCGGCGAAGAATTGCCATTGTCTTCTCGACACCGTAGTGTCCGCCGAGGGGATCATCATGGTTCCTGGCGAGAAGAGCTTGACGGAGAGCTTGATCTTGGGGAATCCACACTTTCCCAGCTCTGCGAAGGACGCCCTGCGGATCTTGGATCCATTGGGGCTCGCCCTTGAGGCGCTTCTCCCTGTCCTGAAGTGTCCGATCCAAGAGTTGGTGATAGGCCACATCACGCTCCTGAATCTCGCGGACACAGTCAAGCAAGGGCTTGGACGGATCCAAAACGAAGGCCCCGTCTTCTTGTACAGCTGCTCGTACAAGACGGTGCGACGAGCAAGTATGAATCACCCGGCAACGAAGGAGTGCCTCTGCGGTGTCTACCTGGTCGGCTCGCTCTCCGGACTCGGGTTCCCCATCAGGTTGTTCTGTGGATAGGATGGGGATTACCGATGACGCCGTAACGTCGGTGGCTAGCGCTGTGCTAGGGGATCCCTGGTCAGATTTGTGTGCGCCGCCCTCGGTGCCTGTACGGGACCTATACGGTTCCTCGTCGGCGGGTACGGAATCGCGGGCTGACTGACTGACAGCCCAGGCAGCGGTGGACTTCCGGAGAGTCCACGTCCGGAGTTTGTTCTGGAGAGTGGGGAGCATAACATTTCTTAGTTCTTTCGCTTCCCCTGCCCGAAAGCCTTTGGCGTAATCAGGTCTCCTTGAGGGAGCGTCAGCTGGATTAACGCTCCCTGGCTTGTATTCGATTTCAAAATCGAAACGTGCCAGCTCCTCAGCCCAGCGTGCTTGCTTGGGTGTGAGCACCTTCGTGGTCATGAAATACTTCAGGTTATTGTGGTCGGTTACTACCCGGATCGTGCTCGGGGCATACTCGAGATAGTGCCGCCAAACCTTGAAGCATTCAACGATGGCGCTCAGCTCTTTATCATGAGTATGCCATCGTAGAGACGGACCGCTGAACTTGCGGCTCCAAAAAGCAACTGGTTTCCAGTGCTTTTCCGTCCCCTCTCCGCCGCTTTGCGGCTGGAGCAAGATTGCCGCCATAGCGAACTCTGATGCGTCTGAGACGATCATGATGGGTTTGGTCGGATCAAAGTGTTGTAGCACTGGAGCTTTGGTGAACAGGCTCTTCAATTTGAAGAACGCGTCCCTTGCCTCCGTTGGCCATGACCACTCCTTATACCAGCGGGTTGGACCTTTCTTCGTCTTCTGAGGCTGCGGTTTCGTTGCCCCCGTCCCGGGTTTTGCCCGATTCTCAGGCGGTACCTGGGCGGCGACCATATGCTCCAGGAGCGGTCGTACGATCTCCGAGTAATTGTGGATGAATCGTCGGTAGAAGTTTGCAAACCCCACGAAAACTTGAACATCTCGGTACCCTTCTGGCTCTGGCCATTCCCATATGGTTTGGACCCGTACTGGATCCATCACTACCCCTTGGGGTGTGACAATGTAGCCTAAGAACTCTACTGATTTTGTAAAGAAGGTACATTTTGACGCCTTAGCGTACAGACCCCATTCCGACAGCCTCTCCAGAACTTCGCGTACGTGCCGCTCATGGTCCGCCTCATCTTCGGAGAAGATGAGTATGTCGTCTAAGTAGACTACACATGTGCGGTCCACGAGGCCCCCAAGGGCTCTGTGGATGTATGATTGGAACGACGCAGGGGCATTGGTCAACCCAAAGGGTACAACGAGATACTCGAAGTGACCATAACGAGTTTTGAACGCAGTCTTCCACTCGTCCCCCTCCTTGATGCGTAGCCTATGATAGGCGTCGCGCAAATCAAGTTTGCTGAAGACTTTGGCTTTGGAAAGCCGGTCAAGCATTTCGCCGACTAGCGGGATTGGGTAACGGTTCTTGACCGTTACCTTGTTCAGGCCTCGATAGTCAACGCATAGTCGCATTGTGCCATCAGCCTTTGGAACAAACAGAATCGGAGCTCCGACAGGGGATTTACTGTGCCTGATCCAGCCCTTCTCCAGTGCAGAATCGAGGTATTCCCGTAGGATCTCCAGTTCGCGGTTAGAGAGATTGTATATAGGCATGTTGGGAGGCATCTTCCCTTCCATCAATTCGATGGCATGGTCGTACTCTGAATTCTGTTGAATCCTCGACGACCCCTTGGAGTCGAAGACATGCAGTTGGTCCCATAAACACTCTGGGATGAGGGCTTTATCCTCATCCGTCACACAAGACTCGCCCGTAGGCGACCGCATACCCGGCGGGGACCGCTCGGGACTTGCACGGTTCCTCCGTGGAGGGTCTCGCGCTTGGCTTCTGCCATGGCGCAGTGACGAGCGGGTGACCTTGGCTACCGTAAGCTGAGGTAGATCCTTCAACTCAGAGTAGCCCTCGACACATTTGGTCATGTGTTCGAGTATTTGGGACATCCAGTCCTTGAACCAGAGTAGTCCCCTCTTGTGCCAGTAAGCGGCGTCTTGTTCGACATCTCCGCTGTGGAGTGTGGTCGTGCAGCCGCCGGACTGTTGCCGGGAAGCCTCCGTCTCCACCACGTCCCCTGGCAGTGGTACTTCCTCGGGCCGTAGCCCGTGAATCCAGAAGTCCTGAGGGTGCAGCACATATGCCTTTTCCCCCGGGGCCATATCCGTAAGCAGTTCGTCGAGATCGGTAATTTCGATTCTCTCCTCAGCTGCATCTCGGGACCACCACTCGAAGGTACCAGTGCTGTACTGGATCTTCGGGTCAGCCTTAGCTAACCAAGGGTATCCCAGGACGAGATCGTAATCTTCGAACTGGGTAGCCCAGAAATCGGCAGGTCCAACTGTACGTTGGGTGCCGACGCTGTCCTCACATGTGAGGGTCAGCGAGTGTGCAGAGCCCAGCCGTAACTGAGTTGCGTCGAGGGCATGAGCTCTGGGCTTCACACGCTCGACCATCGGGAGGCTTAGTTGCATAGCAGTGCTCTCCCGGATAAGGTTGAGTTCCGCACCTGAATCGAACAGTGCGCGGAGAACAACCGGGACGCCGTCGGGACTTAATAGTCGTACTTTGACGGCTATCCTGAGACGTGGGCCGCCTGTGTCTCGTCCTAGTGGCCATGCGGCAAGCTCGCCCACTAGGACTTCTCTTTTCTCGAGGGGTCGGCCTTGTCGTCTCTCCCGCGTTGTTTCCAATGCGGTTTCCTTACCTTCTCGGGTTGTTCCCGGGACGAGGACGCGACGCTCTCGGATCTGGAGGGCGTCGTGCTGGAAGGCCGTTCTCCTTGGGTCCGTGACCCCTTAGAGGATGGCTTCCGATCATGCCTTTTTCCACGCCAGCTCTGGTCGCTAGCGGGTGCGGCACGCTTGCCCCCTGCAGTCTGGCCTTGGCCGGGCTGTCGGTGGTTACCCTTCGGGACTAAGTCGGCTATTTGCACAGCCGTCTCTGCATCCCTAATGGCACGTTCAAATGTCAACCAATCGGTGACATTTTTAAGCTGGCCGGCTCGTTGAACCTCTCGTCGGATCGGCTCCGGGCAGCGAGACCAAACGAAAGATACTTTCGCCATCTCCCCTTGGGGGCCTCCGAAGGGGTCCATATTGAGCAGTGCAAGCTCATTTGTGAAGCGATTGTAGAAGACGTTGAAAGGGTCTTCTGTTCGCCATTCGATATTCCAAAACCTGGCGTAGTGACCGTACTTTGTAAGCACTGGATCTTCAGCTAGGTTCCGGATACGTTGCTGGGTTTGTGCCCAGGTCGTGACATGGTCGCTGTCGACCTCGCGATCCAGGATGTCGCGGTAGGTGTCGTATTTAACGAGGGTAACGATCCAACGTGTGCGCTGAATCGAATCTTCGGTCGCAAAATGCACGTCCATAAATCGGTTGACGTTTTTAATCCATCGTTCGATTTGCTGGACGGAGGGAGGCTTCCTGTTATTGCCGAGCTCGGGGGCATCCCTTGCTCGGGAGAGGCTTTGAATTGCCTTACGTTGAGCCTCCGTGGCGGAGCCGGCGGGCTCCTGAGAGCGTACTGACGTTTCGAACTCGGCTACGAAAGTGTCGTAGATCGCTTTGGCTTCTGCGATCGCTGATTCAGGAGCGTTTTCGCTTCGAAGCCGGGCCCAATTGCTAAACAGTTCGAGTTTCAGGCTTTGGACCGATTGGGGTGCAGCTGACCCGGATTCCTGTCGGGCAGGTGCCGGGCCTTTCCCGTGTATGGGTATAGTATTCGAGCCTGTAGCGGAGGCCGCGATGGACGGGTATCGGCTCGTATGTGGGTGGCTACCCCGACGTCGCGAGTGCGAGGGCGCGTCGGGTCCTTGCTGGTTCCCAGCAGGGCCTGATTCTTCCCCGGAGGATGATTCAGGCGGTGTATCTCCGACGGTGCGCGATTGTTGATTACCGTCGGTGTCGCGGGAGGTTCCCGGGTACGTCGCGGGGACTCCGCGATCTTCCGGGTCGCGTTCCGGCGACTCGATGTCGTATTCTTCGTCGGGCTGCAGCTCGCGTATAAGGTCTAATGTAGGGTCGCGCTGCAGCTGTTCGGGACCTGCCCGGGTAGTGCCCGGCTCTAGGTCGGGGCCTGCGGTGGCCTGGCGCTTCTTGCGCGTTGCTCGTGAGCTCGACATCGCTCGGTGCGATATCGGGTAAGGTCAACGAAGATGGTGCGAAAACTTTTCATCTAGTCTTCCGACTGCTGAATCCGAGGAGGAGTAGAGAAGGATTCGAATTGTGAGGGCACTGGCAGCAGGAAGAGGACCAGATGGAAAGTACATGGTATATTGAGAGATCAGACGAATCCTTCCAGAGTAAGGGGGTTCGAGGCTGAGACTATATAGGGCCGGTCACGTGCCGGGGCCGGGCCGACGGATACCCGGTAGTTCCAGCCAAAGAGGCATCACAATTACACCCTCTAAGTATTTCTACTTTATATCTATTTTACTATTTCTATTCTATATATAACGTTTTATATTTACCTAGATATTACACGTAGTAATTAATTAGTCTTTACTATAAGAACTAAAGGCCTACTCGTTACGTCCTTATAACATTAGTCTACTATTAGGCCCCTTAGGCATTACTAAAAATATATTAGATATTCTATTATATTAATCTTCTAGGGGCCTAACTAACCTGTAACTAAATAGTACTGCCTTAGTGCCTCCTAAAAATCCTCCCCCCATTGTGTCTCCTTATATCAATTAAATTGGAACAATTGGTGCCAAGTTATTCCGCCCGATCACGTGCCGCCTAAAAATGACTAATCGGCCCCCGACAGGGTGCCGTTCTCTCCACCACAATACTAGCTTAAATCCATTAATCTATACCCGTCTTAGGATCCCCCAATGTCAAAATACGCGAAAAAAAAAAACAATACAAAACAGCCCTCCGAACGTTTCTCAGCAGCTCAGCAAACATCCCCTCACGCACAGGGCAATTGTGAAAACTTAGCCCTGCAACTATTAGACCCGCAGACCTGTATAAGGGTAGTTTATTAGTCGCAACCAGCAGTAAAAGCGCAGCAATAGCCTATGTTAGGCGAGGGTCACTTTCGCTATAATGACCAGCTCTCTGCGAATCAAGCGGGCAGGCACTAATGTAGATATATTTTTTGTATTTGCATAGTTACGAGGGCTTAGGAGTCGTCTAAGCATACTGTAAAAGGGCAGTATCGCAAAAATTACGGCGTGCGCAAGCTCACTGTTGCTGCGAAGTCAAAGTACTGATGGTTTTTCCCGTTACGGCGGTCGTTCCGTTACGCGGATGCACGTTACTCCTGCTACCAGATTGTCCCGACCAGCTCAGTGCATTTGGTGGCGGACAAGATTTCGTTGAGTAATCACATCATGTGCGCGGGTTGGATCACCGAGGATTCTAGGCTTCGATTGCGGGCGATGATCCGACAAACAGACCTCTGCGAGGGCAGCAGCTAGGGCGACGGGGTGCGTTCCCACTAGTTGACGAATGATGACTAGACGGCTGGCGGCGGTGTGCTTCTTGGTCCATGCCTGCAAACACCTAGGTTTAGTTAGAATGTAAGAAGCTTAGGCTGATTCGACTGTTTGGTTAGCGTTGCGAAACTTTGTGAGGGGGTGTGGACGCGCAAGACGCGTAATGTGGGGTAGACGGAACGACGGTGGGAAAAATAAAATATACACTTGGCATAAAAGTAGGTAATGTCACTCGATGGGTCAGTAGCGTGACATAGGGGGTTGTTGTAGTCGCCATAAGTTTGTCCATCTAGGGATGGGGTGTTTCCAAAAATGAACAGTCCTTGGAGCACGGGTAAAGTTCAGGTAATACACTATCGAAGCTGTCTGCACATAATATTCGCGCAACTTCTCTCAACCTGTTGTCTATTGTCTATATACAATTAGAACTAGCGCAAATTTCATCGTTGGCTTCCCTCACTGCCCAGATGCATGTATGTCGGCAACTTACCTCGGCAGTCATCGAGAATTTCTTTAACGCCCAAGCGTGAATTTGGCAAGTAAGTGCATTGCCCGTCCCGCATTCACGTATACGTGGTCCATCACGCGAGCGTGTAGCCCGTTTAGTTCTTGTAGGTTTTGAGCAGGACGACCTTTGATTCGGTCTTGCCCAAGGCGGTTGGGAGAGAAATAGCGAGGAGGGAGAGGAGGGCGGGGGTGATGAGCTGCATTTCGAAATGATGGTGTGAGTTTAGTGATGTTGTTGAGAAGGCTGGAGGTATTAGGGAGTGGAGTTCGTTGTACCGACGAGAATGTACTTGAGGTGGTTGCAATGATATTCTTGTAGAGGATTGCAGGCAGATACATACCTCTGGGGATATGTTTCCTACCTGCAGCAGTAGGCAGATGTGGATCTGCCATTCTTCCTCGCGATGGAACATTGCGACGCCGAGTACTCAGCTCATGTTGGACGAAGCAGATCCGCGACTTCGGCCACGCCCGATAAAAAGCGGTGAGATGGACACTGGTACGTGCCCTGCAGTGTCATAGCATCATTGGCTTCTGGAGGCGGCATAGCAGCGAAATAAAGGCAGCACAAGCTATCTATCAGGCACGGAGGGGAAGCGTTGTATTCAAAACGATTGGTAGCATGCATGAGGTGGTAGACTTCTGGTGGTTATTCAGGAAATTGTCGCCCGTGCAAATACGGCAAGAGCAGCCCCCCCGATAAAAACAAAGAGGAAGGAGACGAAGATTATTCAAACAGAAAGGGACGGAAGAGACTGCGTTGACTGTTGCTCGATGCTGCTATGAGAATTCGATGAAGCGATGAGACTGGGGTCCTGAAGGCTGTACAGCGGGAGGATTGTGAGACGTGCGCAGTGCGTTGCGCAAGCTTTCCATGTCCGCGCGCCAGGGCTCTTGGCTCCTGTCTCCGCCGGCTTCTTCGACCGAGTGTGGGGCTCGATGGACGGGATCTGGGACGGCGGATATAGAGTGATAGAAAAGAGGGTGGTGAGTGGTGGGTGGGAGTGTTTCTAACAATAGCAGGATCGACTAGCGTCTAGAAACGCAGAAACGCAGAAACGGCCGGTAGCTCCTACGGCCGGCGGATCCGTGCGCGCAGTCATTCACAGCCTCGAAACGCGTGTTCGCAGCAGAAGCCCACGGCGCAATATACAATACACTATACATACGCTCGCTGCCCAGACAGCACCAGACGCTCGTTACACGTCACCCTCCTTGTGACCACGACCCTCACTGCACTATCAGACCTGCCAGAGTATGACACCATGTTAGACGAGGCGCTACCCAGTAAGCTCCAGCCTCGCGCTCGCACGCCCCGCCGAGTGTGTGCTAACAGCGCGCGCAGCATTCTTCCTTAAACCGGCGGCCGACAAGGTCAAGCACCACGAGGCCTTTCTCTTCACGCAGAACGGCTCCGAGCCTGAGGCGGCCTACGCGCTCACGTCGGTCGACCCCGCCTCCAACGATGCGCGCAACACGTACGCCGTAGCCCTGTTCGACTCACACAACCCCGATATATTATACGGGGAGGTGCTGTCGCAGCCCGGGTGGTCGCAGTCATCGCTGTCGCAGGAGGAGATCCGCAAGAACGGCGGGGTTCCACCGCCGCCGCAGCCCATCTTCCCCACCGAGTTCGCCATCCAGCTCTACAACCCGGACCAGCAGATCCTCGTCACGCAGCAGACGACGCGATGGAGCGGCTCTGTGTCGTGGGAGTTCAGCATGCCGCAGACATCGTTTAGGACTCCGAGCGCCTCCAGCCTCGACCGTAGCCTCAACGACCCCGGCGCCGATGCCGCGACCCCGCAGATCAACTTTGCCTGGAGGAAGGAGGGCCGTCTGGGCAAGGACATGACGTGCTATCTCACGGGCAAGTCGACGGACCCGACGGGCAAGAAAGCGAAGAAGAGCAAGGAGCCCGACATCGCCGTCGCCCTCTTCTCGGGCCTGAAGGAGGTGACCATCATGGAGTCGAACCTCTACCGCGTCGAGGTCGAGGACTACAAGGGGCTGGAGGTGGTCGTACTGCTGGGCGCCGCCGTCATCCGCGACCTGTTCTTCCACAATCCCAGAGAGTCGTACCACATCGTCGACCCCGCCGGCCGCAAGAACAGCGGCGGAGTGCGGGGCAGAGCAGGCTCGTCGCCGCTCGCGCCTGCCAACATCACGCCACCCGTCATGACGCCCCAGCCTCCACCGCAGCCTCAGCGCCCTGTGCAGCGACCGCTACAACCGGTCAAGGGCGCTGCCATCAACGGCCTCTACAACCAGCCCCAGGGGCCCGCCTCGCGCAACGATGCCAAACGAACCTCCCTGCCGCCTCTACGAACCAACAATCAGCCTGTGCCACGTCTAGATCCACGGACACAATGGGAGATTGATGCCGAGACAGCACGGTTGAAAGCGCAGGTCGAAGCTGAGGCACGCGAGCAAAAACGGCGGGCGGAGAAGACACGACGGAGACAGGAGGAAGACGAGGAGAGAAAGACGCGGCAATTTCTCGAGAACGAGGAGCGCAAGCGAAAGCAGGAAGAGGCCGAGCGCAGGCGGCGGCAAGCTGAAGTCGACAGAGAGACGGAGCGCCTGAAGAAGCAGTTCGGCGACCAGAGCAAACTCCTCCCGCCGGCCCAACCCCAGCAACGGCACTCTGCCCCGCTGATCCAGGGTCCATGGCAGCGTCCACATGCATCCCCTGCCCCCGCGCAATCCCATCGACCCAGCGCATCGTCGGGTCCGTACCTGCAGCCGCTGGGTCCTCAGCCTGCAGCATCGCAGAGTTCCTTCTTCAGCAATGGTCTCCCCAGGCCGAACGCACAACAGAGGATGAAAAAGAAGAGTTTCTGGGGACTGCGCAGCTCGAGCGAGGCCAACACAAGCACTCTCAAGAAAAAGCAGAGCAGCATGTTTTAGTATGACATGGACCGGCATCGGCGTTAACGGGGCGGACAGATTAGGCATAGCATCTGCATTGCTTGGCGTATGTTTCTTGGTCTCCATCGGATTGGAGTTTTGTTCTCGCTTTGCCAAATATTTACGGCCCCAAATCCATGCTTGATTACTCAAGCAAATTCCGATCCATCTCCATTTCATGTGTCATTTGCTTATCGTTTCTTCTCTCTGTTCTATGCAGCAGATTCCATGCACGTCTTCCCCACCCCGACCGCCCGTCCAAAAGCAGACAAGCCGCCAAGCAAAGTGAGCACATTTGAGCAACAAAGTCCTGCGATTTTGATCGTGCCTGTCCGGTTTGCAAACATCCCTCACGCTAAGACATGCCCCGCGGAATATCTATATGATGTTCATTGGGGGTTTTCGCGGACCCAAGAAATCTAGATGGGTGCGTCGCTTCGTACCTTCCACGCCCACGATCTTGGGAAGCGTGGTAAGCGGGCTGCTTGTACAGAAATGCGCTCGCCGAGGTGCTTCGGCAGTAGCGCTGTGGAGGGGGATGTGGAAGCTGTAGGTGCTATAAAGAGGAGGAGCTGGACGCGGGATTGGGGGAGCTTGTGAGCTGCGAGCTTTTGATAAGGCGCAATTGCACAACCAGGAAGCTTCAGACCTTCAATTCGAAAGTTGTTACGTGCCATTGAGCTGAACACGACAACATGCTATCCTTCATCCCCCTCATAGCTCTTGCGGGCCTTACCTCTGCACATTTCAATGTCTTGGCACCGACGTGGCGCGGCAACTCATTCACTGGAGGAGCCTCGCAATGGATATATCCATGTACGTCTCCTTCCCACTCCCTCCTCTACATCTCTCTAACCTGCTCACTACAGGCGCCAACGTCTCCGAAACCACCGACCCATCCAACCGAACGCAATGGCCGCACACGGGAGGCTCCGTCAAAATCAACGGCTCGCACGAATGGGCCTACACATACGTAAACCTTGGTCTCGGCACCAACGCTACAAACTTCAACATCAGCCTCGTGGAAGGGTTCAACCA
This sequence comes from Lentithecium fluviatile CBS 122367, assembly GCA_010405425.1. NCBI lineage: Eukaryota > Fungi > Ascomycota > Dothideomycetes > Pleosporales > Lentitheciaceae > Lentithecium > Lentithecium fluviatile. The sequence continues at coordinate 589,960 of MU005594.1, read as the reverse complement.
GACTGGCAAGGGCATTCTTTGCATGAAAGAGGTCGGCCGTGATGCTATCATGGAGGGCATCATGGAGGCGAATATTAGTATGGAGGCTATGGAGGGCATGCATGCTACGGTGCAGATTATTCAGATCACGCATAGTGGGGCGAGTTTGTATAATGTGCGTTGCACTCTCACCATTCGAGCGGGGGAGGGTTTCAATGGGGATGGATGATGCTAACAAGGAAGCAGTGCGCGGACATCACATTCAACTCCACGGCCCAACTCCTCAGCGACTCGGAGTGCGCGAACAGCACAGGCGTTTCTGGTGTGGCGCTCGCGAATGCCGGCGCAACATCGGGTGCGACGGCGAGGATGGGGCCGGCTGTGGGTGGTGGGTTGCTAGCGGCATTGATTGCTTGGGGGTTGTTGTAGGTTCTTTTAGAGAGTAGAAGGGTAGGTGCCTTGGGTTCGAATAATGATGTCCCAGAACATTGGTTTTAAGGAATGAGGGATGCAAGTATGGTGAGGATGATTGAACGGAAGATACCACGATATGAATATGTGTAGTCACGTGACTGACGTCAGAGGTGGTGTATATGGGAGGCACTACCTGGGTGCACGGACTATAGAGAAAACAGACTCTCGCCCGCTCTCTTTCCTACACTCTTCACACTGATCACACTTCGGCAGATAGCAATACAGTTTGTTTGTCCGGATATCTGCCTGCCTACAATATGACTGCAGTGGGTTTTTGAGTTGCATTCCGAAAACTGTTAAAGCCATCGATGTGGGGCCGATGAACGTCTTGTTGGCTGAGATGCGAGATCCCGCGAACTTGGGAATGCAGAGACGTATACGTGACCGAACTACGCCGCACTCATGCCATAGCACATCTACGACCGTCGCCAATCCTGCGCCCATGCCAAACGTTTCAAGTAGATTGCACCTGGCTAATTCTCGTAGTTTATTACCCCTCAATTTCTCACTCCTGTCCTAGGCACCAGTTGACGCGGTCGCCTACACCCCTCACCTAAGCAGCACACTTTATCTCACAAACAACCACACAAAGTTTTCCCCTCCAGTGCTCTCCGCCAACAGCAATATCCATCCATCCACCATGTCCCAAGCCGTCGCAACACCATCCGCAACAACTAAACCGCATCCCTCCGTCCCACGCTTCCATCTCCTCTTCCACCCCCGTAGAAATCTTCTGCCAAGTTCTCCTAGAATCACTCCTGTGCGACATCGAAGCCCGGCAGCCCTACCCCTTCGGCCGCCGATCCCTCCCCGCTATCTCAATCCATCTTCAGCCGCGAAGTGCTCGCCGAGCTCGAAGGCCGCGTCTGGGGCTAGTCCTCCTTCTGGGGTCGAGAACCCAGCACGCGCCTCATGCGCGTCAATCGCCTCTTCTACTTCGATGAGTATGAAATCTTATGAGGCAAGTTTGCACTGTATTCCGCCGCGCAAAGAGCGAATCCCGATAGTGTTATCTACGATTGGTTGGATACGTATAATCCGCGCGCTTTCGCAACGATATGGCATTCGTATTTTCGGTGCAGATGCGGCGTGTACGGGACAAGGGTTGATTTCGATCCGGAATGAGATGCGATTTTGAAGTGTATAGGACTGTTTGAGAAGGTGGGGAGTGTGAGACTGCAGGTTCATTTGGAGCAGCGTGGTGGCGATCTCGAGAATGCGGAGTCCAGGGCTACCATAGGTATGGAAAAGATACTTTGTCTCGTTGCTCTTCTCTGCAAACACGTGCGCGACGTTAAGATCTTCTGGGAGCCCAGCTTGCTTTATCCTGAAAGCCAAGGGATTGTGGAGAGGTGTGTGGGAGGCTCGGCCAGGAGGAGATGCCGGGTTTGTTGAGGGAGCATTTAGGGACCTGGTCGCAGGAGAGGATGTGTGTTAAGCCGGATTGGAAGGATGCGGAGATTCCGGATTGGAGGCTCAGTTTGGAGGAGCAGAGGAGTTGGTTTTCGAGTGATTGGACGGAGAAGCATTGGCCGAAGAAGGAGTGGGTTAGGCCTTGGTTTGAGAAGGGCTAGGGTGGGTGGTAGGGAAGACCGCTAGGTATTCTCTCAATTACGAGTCAATCTCAACAACGAATAATAAGATTCCTCTAATCTATATAAAGATACATAAGCACGAACAAATCGACTGCGCAATCTTTCCACCAAGACAATACCAGAGAAGAAAATAAAACCCTCCCTGTAAACGGTAAGTATCACATTGAACGATTGTACAGTTCATTGTACTCATCGATCCATCTCCTTTCACTTCCATAGGCAAGGTATTCATCAGGGTCTAGCCCGTCTCCCGTCCATGCCACGGTCCACCCTTCATCAGATCGAGCTTGTCTCTCCTCTTCGATCTCATCGTCTTCGCTAATTCGAATCACCTCTCGCTTGTCTCTACCTTTCCAGGTCGCCTCTTTGATTTGGGGGTTGAGCGCGAGTCTGGTTTTGTGGGTGCGGACTTTCATTTGAGGGCGGGGATGCTTGTTGCGCGAGATGCTGGGCTACTGATTGCCTGACGTTTTCGTCAATGTAGCGCTATAAGGGTTCCACGACAGCCTGGAACGGGTCTACACTGCTTCCTTCGTCTCGTCTGTGAGTACGGCCTCCGAGGTGCTCAACGCGTTCATCGCGAACCAGATCAGTTGGACCTGCATGTGCTTAGTCGCTCGAGCGCCCATTTTGCACCTCATGCCTATTTTCCGAAGTCAACGCTCCACCCTCGTCATGTGGACTATTGCCTGTCTTTCGATCCAACCCTTCCTCGCTTCTCCTCAGTAAACGCCGCTTTCCCCTCATCGATCAAGTCTTCAATATGTTTCTGCTTCCTTTCCGAGAATATACCCCCGATAATCTCTGGTTCTAAATTCTTCCCCAGCTCACGCAGCATATCCAAAGATCCACTGACGAACGTAGGATCGACAAAAGCATACAGATTCTTCTTCACCATGAGCGCCTTCCACTTCTGGTCTTCTTCATTGCATGCATTCTCTGCGTCTATCCATCTGCGTGTCACATCCACAGTCTTCTGGAACCATACCCGACCAAACTCTTCCTCTTGTTGTAGGCGGTCGTTGAGCGTCTGGGGTGTTGCGTCCGTGGTCCGCCTGCTGGTGTCAATTTCTTTGTCGAGCTGAGCGCGTTTGAGAAAGGCTACTTCGCATTCCTGTCAAGTTACTTGAAATGCGATATCAGAGGAGGCTTTTGGGGAGGGCTGCAATTGCATTCATCGAATGGTGCTTCCTTTTTGTCACTGGCGTTCACGAACCCACCAAGCTCAATTTTCCGAGTGTCACGGGAAATGTGTTGACTACTTCGAAGGGACGCCTTGAAAATGATGGTTATGATTTAGAACACATGTCCCAGCATTTACCAATGCACAGCCAGAAGGAGTTGGAGATCCTGAAGAAACAGGCGAAGGAATCCGATACTTCGAAGAGCCTCATCAATCCACTGGTACCTTTGGGTCAATGCGTTGCGGTCGAGGATCAGCCAGAAGTTGCACCGACGGGTGAGAATGGGACGCAGAAACCATTTTGGAAACCAGCCGAGGATTGCTAGATCAAGTTGGACGATGAGGTAATGAGGTACACGGCTCCCGGTTCGGACTTTGTGATTGTTGGCAGGCTTGCCATTGACGAGAACAATGCATTTTGTGATACTTCCGATGAATACCGGAATTTGGTGAGTTACACGGAAAACAAGACTGTAGAAAAACACTTCTGATGTTTGATTTCTACTGTAGGCCCGTAAAAAATTCCGGGAGCGCGCATCCTTGGATATTAGTCCCTACAGCAGGATGAACAATTGGAAAAAGAGTGGTTTCATTCCAACTAGGCGTCCAGATCTAAATGCCGGGAGATATCTCTATCCAGTGGCTCCATTCGCACAGCCTGAGGACAGGGATAATACAGAGCCCCCGAGCGATGCTTTAGATCAGCCCGATAATACGACGGGTCCGCTACCTATCGTGGAAGAAATTCAAGTGCTGGATCCAACGCTACCAGCCGGTAATCTGGAGCCTTCGACTACACTTCCTACGAGCCCGATGTACCCACGACCCTCCAGCCTCCAGCTCGATGCTAACCAAATTTCCCACACAAAAACCCAAGCGTCGACGCAGCTTTACGAAAGATGATCCCAACCACGACTCGGATGATGAGCATGTTGCGAAGAAGCTTCGTGAGGAACCGAAGGTTACGAGTAAGGGCTGACTGCTTAAGAGTAATCGAGCACGAACCAGTGACCTGGCGGCATGAATGACAAGAGTTACTAGCAAGTTATGCATGATCTTATTGACACGGGAACTTGGCGGAGAGGTATCATGTGTAATATCTTAAATAAAATGGGTAGAACAACACTCGATGTCTTCATGCGCAATCTGGTTATACTCTCTCCACAAAAAGAAAACAAGTCTGGGTGTAAACACCTACCAATAGATATGCAAAAGCAAAATAGCGTCACCTATGATCGTTTGCAAGTAGTGGAAGTCAGAGAATTCATCTGATCAGGAGATAATTCACTCAGGCGACGCTTTCTTTCAAAAATCCCTCCACAACCTGAGCAGCTTCTGCAGCCACAGCCCTTGTTTCAGTGTCCAGAGTCTTCTCATCTGTACCCAAAGCCTGCAGCCTCTCCCCCCATAATTGCCACCGCTCTTGTGTCAATCCGTCGACTCTTGGCCACAACACTGTCCGCTCATCCAGTGCCGCAGCCCAGTGCCGCCGTAGCTCCTCCTGGTTCGTCTCCCACAAAGTACGGCCTCCAACCCGCATCCATGTTGCCGCTACACGGACATCCAGTGCCCACACCTGCTCCGGCGTCATTCGGTGGGCTTTTGGCTGGTACGACTGAGGACCCTCACTCTCCAGCACATCCCGACACGCATAGAAAACCCACACAGGATGCACCTCGCCTTTTCCTTTGGTCATCTTCAGCAGCTCAGCAGAAAACACACAAAAATGGAGATAGTATACATCGCCGCTACTCGCTAACGAATCGGGGGTAGCGTCAGCTCCTGCACTAGAAGTACGCACGCCGTCCCAATCGCGCCAGACCTTCAGGATATCGTGAACATCGCGCCATTGCGAGCTGAATCGCGGCAGTTTCGACCAGTGTAGCTTTCCATCGTCCTGGACGTAGCTACGGAGTTGGTTTTCAGCATTGGACCCTGCAGCTACATTGCTGGGCTGCGTGGGGGGCTGCACCCGAAGGGCTTTGAGAAGTGCGAGGAAAGGAGCGTGTGAAGTGGAAGTGGCGACGGCGATGAAGAAGGCGTCCCAGAGTTGCCAGAGCGCGTGAGATGGATCTGAAGAGGTAGTGATGGTGAGGACCAGGCGGGCAGCTGTCTCATCTGGCGTCGGCGCTGAGGAAGTGCTAGCAGAGTGTAGTAGATCCTGGATAGACGTGGAGAAGGGATTTGGGGTTCCGCTACCTGGAACATCGAAAATAGTTGTCATCTTGGAGAAATTCAAGGATACAGGTCGAAACGATACTAGGCTTTGGGCAGAATTTGACTCGGCTTTGAGGGATTTTATCTAAATCTTTCACCAAAATAGAGTGCGCCCGGGGGCAAAGGTATGCGTCATGGTCTACTTAGCAATATGTGTAACCGACTTGTTGGGTCACGTGCACTAGGCACCATCGCCGCTGCCTTTTTGATGGACGAATGAGACAGCTTACGAATTGTTGGATTTGGGGGCGGTCCATACGAAAGGTCCGCATCGCTCTTCTAACCAACGAAATTATCCCTCCTCAGCACACTGCAGAACGCATTAAATCCGGGCACGCAGATCGGCAGTCTGCCTTACATCATTCACCGTCATCTTACCGGTAGTACGACACTGCACGGACCTCCGAAACTAATCCTGTCACTGCAACCCCCGATTTTCAGTAGCATCGCGGGGCTCGATTTCTTCGTTTTCGTAAACATTGCGCATAAGGATTGCCATTAGCTGCTATAGGCAGGTGGTGAGAAGGAGCAGCAACCTTGTAATTGGCAGTCTAATCCTACTACATAGAATCCTCCTTAACGCAGCCAATAGGACCTCTATGAGGTGTCAGATGCTCTTTTCGATTTGGCTGAAGCTCTCAATGTGTGCGGGATCTACGGGTATGCCACGAGAACCCGTTGGTCTAGCTACAAAGGATCAGCCTTGGCTTCAGCAAATATAGCTCCTCGCCTGCCTGTCTATAGCCGCGCAGCCCTCGTCGATCAAATCAGCTTCGCAGACTCCGTTTCATAACGTAAATAGAACCAGCCGATTTCACAACGTGGGGGCTAATCGATGATCGTGGTGGAGGTGTCAAGAATGATGCATGGATTAGCACAATTGTCTGACAATTGGCTTTCCTAGGCAAGTATTACAAAAGAGGATTGGTCTGATTTATACATAATGCGTGTATCAAATTCTCTCAAGGTCCACCTGAGGAGAGCTAGGAGCAGATTTACCTCAGATATCTCGACTTGATGCCACTTATATCGCCAGAGCGATCATTTACAGTGCCTAAGAATTTATTCACTATTTATTGAGTAAGAAAGGTCTCTTGTAGTCCTACCGTTAAGCTGGTTACAGGTCCTTCTTGGCATTTTGAATGTAGGTTGATCTTCGTCTTGGTCGAGTGGGCCGAATTTCATGGTGTGTGCCTTGCTGACAGGCCAGAGGACTGCCTTCAGGCTGGCGGCTCGCACCATGCATGTGTTCCTGAGCTGGTGGGGCGCCCCGAGGATGCTCTGACGCCCATCATAGCCGGATAAAGGACCCACCAAACCAAACGTTTCGTTCCGTCATAAGATTGTGTACCCAGTCCCCAGCTATCCCGATGTCATCAGAAACATATTCCTTTTCCGTATTCTGATACCGCCAAGATGCTGCATCTTATGTCCCGAGGTGTCCGGGCACCGAGCTAGCCATTCGAAAGGATGCCGTATATCCGGCTCATACATGGGGAACCTCGAATTCTATTGAAATCCCTCTGTTCAGGATGAGAATCGGCGATGGCATTTTCTGTCAGATTCAACAACCACTAATGCATCCGCCTGAAGTTCCGTTGAACGCGTATAAATCGACCGCTTGCGCCGCCCACTTTGTTTGTCTCTACACACCTCGAGCAATCATCAGCTCAACTACTTTAGCCTTGGTCTGAAAGCTTCCATTCATCATGAGACTCACACCTTCCATTCTTCTGGCTTTTGGGTCAGCCCTATTGCAGACCTCTTCGGCTCTCCCCGCAACCGCCGGTATTCTGAGCAAGCGAACTGTTGACAATCTTCCGCCGAGTGACCAGTTTGTCGCTTGCCCAGGATACCGCTACAGTCGTGAGCAGGTTGAAAAAGCTATCCAGCAAGGTATCATAACCACGCCAACCAATGAGCCTCAACCCGGTGAGTCTCCCCAATCTATCTCGTCATGCCAGGAATCTCCGAACTAACCTCACCCTTCTCCCGATGAAGGTGGCTACCCCCATATCTTCGGCAACAATCGCAAACTCCCGTTCTCCGAGGCTTGTAACGGCAAGACGCTGTATGAATTCCCCCTCCTGCATGGAGATAGCATCTATGGCGGTGGCGACCCCGGCGCCGACAGGGTCGTGTTTTACATCTACACGGACAACCCAGACACGAACCCGACGGACGATGGTGCGTATTGTGGCGTTATGACACACGATGGTGCGCCGGTGAATGAGTTCGCCTTGTGCCCAGTAGAGGATTAAACGTCATGGAGTGGAAATACCTGGTTGCCTATCCTTCAGCTAAGCACTTCCAATTCTCATTGACCAATGGGATAAAATGTTTCCAGCTCTAGCGTGCAATCTGTTTCAAAATGCCATCAGTCATCTCAATTTTATTAAGATGCGTGATCAATCCTTCCACTTGAACTCGTGTGAAAAGGACGTTTCTTCAAGTCATTGTGATACCGCTAACAGGTCACCTATATGCTTAATGTTTCCTCCATCGATGCATGACTGATGTTGTAAGTGAAATGGCTTATAGATGAGGTGCGGCTTTTTTCCCTACTTATTTGACGAGGAAACGCATTCCTGTACATTGGTAATCTGACGGTGCTCTAAATCCCACGCCGGATTCCCGGAAAAGGAAAATTCTTCGGTTGATTAGCCAACAATTGGAGCTGTATTCTTAATTCTAATATAATGGTTCAGTTGTCTACATATTAGGGTTACTTTGATCGTTGGTGTCTCTCGTTGTACTGGTCAATCTCCCTTCTGCGTTCTCCTTTATAAAATGGCACCATTAAATCCAACCTATCAAAGGATGGCCTAACGGCCCAGCTTTCTTTTGAACCTGAAGCGCTGACGTCGTTGGTGTTTGCTTTCATGATCGAATCTACCGTCTGACCTAGCGTTGGGACGGCAGCTTCACCGCCACCTTTCACTTCTTGACCCTCGCTTCGCTGGATCGATTTTGACTTGCACTGCCGCTTCTCTGTAGAAGGCGTCCCCTCTTTATCGTTCTTATCAATCCAATCCAATATCCTCTTCCGCTTTCTCTCGTTGCATGTGCCCATTCAGGGTTCGGTCAGTCCTTTTCTAGGTTCGCGCAGAATGCCCGACGAATACGAAAGGATTGCGTTTCTCCACCAATGTTCTGTACGCCCTTTTCAGAGCGTAATACTCGTTCTCAGCGTTCCGCAGTTCCTCTGTCACCCCTTTGGAGATCTGAAACCAGATCTTCCCGAAAGATTCTTCCAGTGCTTCAGAATATCCGTTGGGATGTATCTCGAAGTCATGGCGCGCATCTTCCCAAATTCTGTATGCATCGTTCTTCATAGCTCGAGCGTGCACTTCTTGGCGTGTAGCAAGATTGGCAGATGGGGAGGAAGATCCAGACCCTCTAGATAAGCGCAAGATGTCGCTTCCACTTCTTTCACCATAGTAACGTCCCTCCCTAAGTTGCGCAAAACCCCCCGTGCCGCAAATTACGCGAAGTACCTCGACTTTAAAGAAGAATAAATCCACGCACACTTTGAAATAATTTATGTTTTAGTAAGATAGGTGTACCCTAGTTAATTAGGTACAAACGGCAGCCTTCCTGCTAATAAATTACATTTGTGTCGTTGCCTCCGCGCCTAATTTATAAGGAGCGTCCTTTTACCACACGAAAGTGTTTCTGTTCTACATCTACGCTGTATTTATGGCTTGTACGACTACAACGCCAATATATACGTCTTATACAAGCCTAGAACCCTTTAGCGATATCGCAAAGTCGTACTAGCCATTTGCCTCGATGTCCATATTGATGATCGTGGTGACGGTGTACAGGTACGAGAGAACAGCGGCCGGCGACGAACGCCAGCCTGCCGTCCAAAAATAACCTGTTCTTTGACATTTCTAGAATAGCGCGACACTTGCGCTAGTTAGGCATAGTATCGTTACGTGAGCTCGCAATCGGCCCGTGGATTAATCCGAACCATGTCACGTTATGCTGCGCCTCGGCCTCGGTGTCCGCGCCACACTTCGGTCTGTGCTATCAGCCTTCCCTCAACCACGACAGCTGTCCTGACCCCTCTAGCCAAAACCCACTGACACGGCAATAGGACTCGCGCACTCTCGCGCGGCATCGCCATCGGATTTAATCCTTGGTTACAGATGCGCATCCTGTCTCCGCATACTGGCTAACCTTAGTAGCCTAGGACGAAAGTGCTTAACAAGCCGCTGTCTCGTCTTCGGCTAGGCTGCCGCGTCTGATCCCGACCGAGATCCGTTCCTACCGCTTGCCCCCATCCAGCTCTCATGCGAAACAATGCGTCTTGTGCATCGCAGCGACACTGGCGACTTCGTCCTAGCTCAGTTCGACGACGACTCTATCCACCCTCCCGATGCGATCCTTTCACACACCTGGGGTGCCGATACGGAGGAAGTTACCTACGATGACCTGACGAATAACACTGGCAAGGATAAGCCTGGCTATGAGAAGATCTGGTTCTGTGCAGAGCAAGCTGCACGCGATAGCCTAGAATACTTCTAGATTAACACATGTTGTATCAACAAAAAAAACAATGCCAAACTCTCGCACGCTATTAATTCGATGTTTCGCTGGTATCGCAAGGCGACTTAATGCTACGCCTATTTACTGGATGTTTCTATAACTTCTTTTATTTTAAACAGAAGAAAGAAGGTAGCGACGCAATAGGAACTAGCTTTCTAGAAGAGCAAATAGTTTACCTAGGGCTAGACGCTCTAAGAGCTTCTTGCGCCAGCTTTAGTTAAATTCTTCTCCTTAGAAGGAAAGCAGCTTGGCGATAAAAGTTCTCTTAGACAGCAAATCTACAAGATTACAGCAATTCCTAAATCTGCACTCTAGGGGGCTCCCCTATCCTAGTTTAGCGTTAATAAGCGAATTTCGTGGATAAAGAATCGCCAGACTAAGCTTAAAGAAGATAAAGCGTACTCCTTACTAGGCATTCTTAATGTCTATATACCGCCTATCTATGGCAAAGGGATGGAGAGCGCGTTTAGGAGGCTCTAAGAAGAAATTGCTAAGCAGGAGAAGTGCATGTAAGACCTACATCTTACTAATCCTTGCCACAACAAAAAGCGCATTAAAGACACCAAGGGAGGGCTGCTAGAGGACTCTTACTACTAGGTTCTTAAGAACGCTAACTTCTAGCAATAGCGTAACGACAAGAACAGCCGCCTGCTCTGGATTAAGGGCGATCCTAGTAAGGGTAAGACGATGCTGCTTTACGGCATTATTAACGAGTTAAAGAAGTTGATCGCGAAGATAGACCTCCTGTCCTACTTCTTTTGCCAGGCTACGGACTCGCGCATTAACAGCGCCGCCGCGGTGCTGCGAGGTCTACTATACCTCCTTGTTAAGCAGCAGCCATCACTCGTCTCGCATATTTGGAAAGAGCACGATTACGCCGGCAAAGCACTCTTTAAGAATGCGAACGCCTTAGTTGCCTTGTTAGAGATCTTTATAAGCATTCTCTAAGACCTAAGCTTAGATAGCACGTACTTAATCGTTAATGCGCTTAACGAGTGCGTGACGGACTTACCAAAACTGCTGGATTTTGTCGCCTAGAAGTTATGCGTATCTTCTCGTGTTAAGTGGATCGTCTCTAGCCGCAACTGGCCATTGATTGAAAAGGACCTTAACTCTACCAAGCAAAAAACCAGGCTGTATCTCGAGCTAAATGAGGACTCTGTTTCTAGAGCCGTGAGGGCATATATTCAGTTCAAAGTAGACTGGTTAGCGAAGCGAAACAGATACGACGACGATACGCGGGACACTGTTACACGCTACTTGTCGCTGAACGCCAAGGGCACCTTCCTCTAGGTAGCATTAGTGTGTTAAGAACTCACCTATGTATCGGAATGGAAGGTTCAGAAAAAGCTAACGGCATTTCCGCCCGGACTCGACGCCCTGTACAGGCGGATGATGGACCAGATCCACGATTCAGAAGATGCCAACCTTTGCGAACGTATACTAGCTGTCGTCTCCGCTGTCTACCGGCCAGTCACGTTAGACGAGCTCGTGTCTTTCGTCGACATGCCCAACGGTGTTTCCGGGGATTACGAGGCTTTGTCTGAGGTTATAGGGCTTTATGCCTCTTTCCTGACGCTTCGCGAACGCACTGTCTTCTTCATCTACCAATCAGCAAAGGAATTTCTATCTCAGGAGGCGAGCTCCAAAATCTTTCCCTGTGGAATAGAGGGTGTTCACTATTCAATCTTCTCAAAATCCCTCCAGATTATGTCGACACTTCGGCGAGACATGTACAGCCTCTATGAACTAGGGTATCCTGCTGAGCTAGTAGAACCGCCAGACCTAGATCCCTTAGCGACTCTGTGTTACTCGTGCATCTACTAGATTAACCACCTTAGCGATTGGAGTCTTGCCTCCTCCGCGACTTCCTTAGTAGACCTGCAAGACAGTGGCGCCATCCACAAATTCTTAAGGGAGAAATTCCTTTACTGGCTTAAGGCTCTTAGCCTGTGCAAAAGCCTACCAGATGGGGTAGTCTCAACAGCAAAATTAAAGGCGTTAGTAGACGTAATGCTCTACCCTAGACGACTATTTTTATGTTATGCATGCTAATACAATTTAGGGAAGAGCAGATGCAGCTATGTTAAACAAGCTTGTTCAAGATGCGCATCGATTTATTATGGCGCATAAGGGGGCAATAGAAAACAGTCCCGTGCAGGCATACGCATCGGCACTTCTGTTTAGTCCAGCTAGCAGCCTAGTAAGGGGTCATTTCAAAGAAGAAGAGCCACAGTGGATTACGATAAAGCCAAGTAACGTGACAGGGGATCAATGGAGTGCCTGCCTCTTGACGCTTGAGGGGCATCGCGGTGCGGTCAACTCCGTGGCCTTCTCCCACGACTCAACACGGCTCGCGTCGGCGTCGGACGACAAGACAGTTAAGGTCTGGGATGTAGGTAGCAGCACCTGCCTGTTAACGCTTAAGGGGCATCGTAATAAGGTCTGGTCCGTAGCCTTCTCCCACGACTCGACACGGGTCGCGTCGGCGTCGCCTGATACGACAGTCAAGATATGGGATGCAGGCAGCGGCACCTGCCTATTAACGCTTGATGGGCATAGCAATGCGGTCAGCTCTGTAGCCTTCTCCCACGACTCAGCACGGCTCGCGTCGGCGTCATGGGATATGACTGTCAAGATTTGGGATACGGGCAGCGGCACCTGCGTGTTGACGCTCGAGGATGCGGCTAGATCTGTAGCCTTCTCCCACAACTCGGCATGGCTCGCATCGGCGTCGTCTAACAATACAGTTAAGATCTGGGATGCGGGCAGCGGCGCCTGCCTATCGACGCTTGAGTGGCACAGCAGTGAAGTCTTCTCTGAGGCCTCTTCCGTGGCCTTTTCCTACGACTCGGCCCGGCTTGCGTTAGCGTCGCTCGATAAAACAGTTAAGATCTGGGATCCAAGTAGTGGCACCTGCCTATTAACGCTTGAGGGGCATCGCGATGCAGTCTTATCTGTCGCGTTCTCTCACAACTCAACACAGCTCGCATCAGCGTCGTACGACAAATCAGTCAAGATCTGGGATCTAAGCAGCAGCACCTGCCTGTCAACGCTTAAGGGACATAGCGCTGCTGTTAGGTCCGTAGCCTTCTCCTACGACTCGGCACGGCTTGCGTCAGCGTCAGACGATAAGACAGTCAAGATCTGGGATCTAAGTAGCGGCGCCTGCCTGTCGACACTTGAGGATCATCATGATGAGGTCTACTCCGTCGCCTTCTCCCACGACTCGGCATGGCTCGCGTCGGCGTCATACGACAACACAGTCAAGATCTGGGAAAGCAGCGGCACCTGCCTGTCAACGCTTGAGGGGCATAGCGATACGGTCTGGTCTGTAGCCTTCTCCTACGACTCCGCACAGCTTGCGTCGGCGTCAGGCGACAAGATAGTTAAGATCTGGGATCCGAGCAGCGGCGCCTGCCTGTTGACGCTTAAGGGTCATTATGATAGGGTCTGTTCTATAGCCTTCTCTTATAACTCAGCACGGCTTGCGTCAGCGTCGGACGATAAGACAGTTAAGACCTGGGATCTAAGTAGCGGCGCCTGCCTGTTGACACTTGAGGGGCATAGCGGTACCGTCTGGTCTATAGCTTTCTCTTACGACTTGGCACGGCTCGCCTCAGCGTCAGGCGACAACGCGGTTAAGATCTGGGATCCGAGCAGCGGCACCTGCTTGTCAACGCTCAAGGGACATCGCGATTGGGTTAGGTCTGTGGCCTTCTCCTACGACTCAGCACGGCTCGCGTCGGCGTCATGGGATATGACAGTCAAGATTTGGGATCCGAGCAGCGGCGTGTGCCTTTCGACGCTCAATGTTGGCTGGAAACTCGACCGCATCTCTTTTAATCATACTGGTTTATACCTTTACACTGAGATCGGGACTATCAGTCTTAGAAACCCATTAGATTCAATTGCACCACTAATAGATGCAGAAGTCCAACAACCTCAACACAAAGGCATAGCTTTAAGTTCAGACAGAGTTTGGATTACATACAACTCAAAGATGTTTATATGGTTGCCCTTAGAATATCGGCCGTATTGCTCAGCAGTGTTAGATAACACAATCAGCGTTGGGGTTAGATCAGGAAGGGTATGGTTCGTTAGCACGTTCTAAGGCCTTTAGTATTCCTTGAGTATTTATTATCCTATTTTCTCTATTTCTCTATTTCATAGAGGGGGCTGGGGATAAAGGTGTATATATACTTCCCTAAGTTGCACGCCGAAGCTTCGAGCATCCTCTAAATCAAGTGGCAAGCCTGCATGTAGAAGCCCGTGCTTAATATTTGCCACCAGAAATCTAACGCTAGTGCAGTATAGCTTAGTAAAAGCACCCTGCTAGCCTAGTCCATGTCAGCAGGTCCTACGAGAGAACAGCTGGCGGCAACGAACACTAGCCTACTATCCAAAAATAGCCTCTTAGTCGTTATACATTTGTGGAATAGCGCGACACTTGCGCTAGTTAGGCGTAGCATAAAATACAATACGGCAATGGCTTCTAGGGATACATTACGTAAGCTCGCTTGTCCGGCTCGCAAACATCATGCTTCGGACCCCCTCTGCGCGGATAAATCCGAGTTGCATCACACTAGGAACTATTGTGTCTGCAAAGCTTTTTAATACTTCCTTAATTACAGAGCTATCGTTTAGAAACCCCGAATTCTAGCATCTACAGATGGCTGTCTTATTATGCAGGTGTAAAGCAGACGCAGTTTAAAAGGTATTAAACACGACAACTAAAAGCATAATTAAGAGCGCTGTATTTTTTCTGTCTCTTACTATTAGCATAAGGAGAATTCTTAAAAGAAGAGTATAACACTTTATCTGATTCAGTTTACTATAGAGACAATAGTTGAGATGCTTCTACGATAAATCTTTTGCGGCACGGAGTGCTTTGCGTTATGCAGGGGGGGACGTTAGCTTACCATAGTTGCCTTTCTCTCGCGCGCCAAAGCACTTGAAGGCTGCTGTAAGTGATTTTGACCCGCAGTTCTCGCGGCTACCTTAGGTAGGCGATCAATATTTCCACTAGACCCCGAATCTAATGGCACTGAAATGAAAGGGACCGGTGGTTTCCCTTTAGGGTTGTCAGGACTGTGAAAAATGCCGAGCTTAACCATGGCCTTGTCGAGTATGCGCATGAATTGGTCGATCGCATCAGGGTAGTCCTCTCTAGCTTCTGAAATGCGGTCCTCTAATCGCTCAGTTTCTTCGAGAATTGGATCAAGCTCGGCAATTTTCGCGTTTACACGTTATTCGACCGGACAGATTAGCTTCTCAAATCCCGGCTCGTTGGCTTTGCTGCGATACAGATGTCCCAATTCGTCTCTCAATCTACCAACTTGGCCGCTGAGGGAATCGATGCATTCTTAATTGCTTTCCAACCAAACTTTCTTAGCATTGATTCTCATGATAATGGTCCGAGCGTAGAATACCACATCCATGAAGAGGTTGAAAGTTTGCCGATCAACAAGAATAAGCAGGAACAACTCGATCGTATTGGCCAGCATCGACAAACATCGCTTCGACCTCGTCAAATATATGTCCGTAGACAATCTTTCGTTTCCATTCCACGTAATGGGCAACGGCGACGCGAAGCGACTGTGAGGATTGAAGTACGGCTTCGAAATGGTGTGCACTTCTCGGTCTTGCATCCCGATGGTCGCGAGGGCCAAAGTGTTGTCCAGCAGTTTGAGTTGCCGGTGTGGGTGTTTTTGATGGCGTGGACTCCCTTAGAAGTTTCTTTAGTCTGTTGAATTGTCCGGCTGTGAAGCTATGGTCTGAGGGCCTTTTCTACAACCTCTGGCTGGAGAGACAGACGTTGGAGTCCATTTTTTTGCTTTCCAAGTGGTCCGATCTTTTTGGAATATTTCCTCGCTCAGTAGATAAGTCGCGTATGAACTTTTGGTTGATGGATGAGTTCACAGAATTTTGTGCTATGCTTAATTTAGTCGGTACCGCCATTCATAAGTCAATGTATCGCGACATCAACAAAAGTTTCTCCCCCTACATCATCTCTGTCCATGGTAAAAATATCTTCTTTATATCTTGTTTGTTTTCCAGTTTGCATTCAAGTCTGAGGCGTTCCCTTGCGCATCATCTGTCATGATTCGATAGTTATGAGTACGTGCTGCTCGCGTCGCCCTCATTGCAATGCTTCGTAAACTATTTTGGATATGATCCGTAGAGAACTTTCGATTGCTTGATTCCATTATACTCTTGTATTTGAAAAACAAGTTTCCAGTTGGAATCAACCCAAAAAGGGTATCGCGATTTCAGCAGAACGAGACGTAGAAATGGTGGCTTGCGCTGCCCGGACCAATTCTTTAGCTGCACGAATTACAGGGACAGTACCCTCTACGTGGGGATCATTTCGGCTTAAAATCACTCCAATTCCGTGAGTATTCGGTCGAGTATTGTGAGCAGTTGGTCCTGTCGAGCTAGTAGATTTTGCCCCGGTAGCCGCAACACCTTGATTAAGATGATCAAAAGATCCAATTATTTCCTCGTGCTCCAATCGGACCGACTCAAGTCGCTGAGTAACCCACTTTCAACGTTCTTCGCTTACTGGGAGCTGAGCTTGTAGTGGGAAAGCAGCTGGTGTTCATGGAGCAATTGCGAATGCTCTACTTCCAATTTATCAAGTGCCTGTTCGGCCCGTTTGTGCCAATCCATAGATGGCTTGGTTTGCATCTTCCTTGTTCTCCAGTTTAACAGTGTCCTTGCAAGCCGCCTACAATTGCTAGTCAACGAGTATTTCAGGACGAACGCGGTCATCGCCTGCATTTACGAAGCGTGCTGTGCCGCCGTTCCTGAAAATACTTTCGTGGATGGAGGTTGGGCTCCAATCGACGAGAGCAAAGGTGAAGAATTCCGAGGTATTGGACGTTACGTGCTCTTGTTTCTGGTTCTCTTCTTCATCAACTCCGACTCCGCTTCCCATCAATTTTTCCTTTATCGTAGCCTGTGATGGGTCAGTCAGCTAAGATCACAGGAGTATGTTTCCTTTGTTTGACTACTACTTACATCTCCTTCGCCTAAATCTTCGTCTAGCGGACCCGCCTCGACGCTCAGTATGGCGGCAGGTTGGCTTGAGTAACCGCTCATTTTGCTTTCCAATTTACGTGCGGGAGAATGATCGGAGTCCTAGCAGAGGGAGGTACTTTGAGTACGCTTCGAGTGATCGTGGGAGTTCTCTCGTAACTCAGTAATTGTATCTCTCGAGAAAAGTATGATGCGAATGGGGCGAGGGAGGACACTCAAGAAACAGCACAATGCAGTTGTGTCTGGGCCAAAAATACTGTTATAGAACCGTTTGAATCCCGCCCAACAAAGGATTTCAGTCTTCAAATGTGATCTTTCAGTTCATTGTCTAGTCCTTCTCATCCAAAGAATCACCCGTATTTCTCATCATGTTGCTGAGTAGTTCATCTCGGTAGCGCCGGCGCATTACTGCTAATCCTAACCCCTTCAGAGATAGCGCCCCCCGGCAACGTGAGAATTCAAAATCCTCTATCATATAACTTGGGTATAAAGGCTGAGTCCTCCCCATACCATGAGAAAGCCAACATATTATTGTGACGGCTGCGGATATAGTCTAGTGAGCGAAGCAGAGCCACATATAAGCGGTCGCCACAATTCCTCCACCTTAGTAATTGCCTTGAATGAGGGTCTCGCATCACGGGCTCGATCATGGTGCTCAGACTTCCGCGCGGGATGCAAGCCAAGTGGACATCAAGGTATTACAAACCCACACTCTTTGCACAACCACGAACTTTTCTTCTCCCCTCCACAAAATTGACACTACAATTCATCCTAAAAATTCAACCTAAAAATTCATTCTCTTGACGCGATCAAAATCCGCCCCACGCAATCCACACCATGTCGCACGAAAAAGTTTGGTACTCGCGTCCTCGCACCTACGGAAAAGGCTCGCGGAGTTGGTATACGTTGATATCTTCAACACCCCCTACATTCGATCTGACCCTGCAACAGCGTCGTTACCGGCGAGAAGAAGCATGCGGGTCTGATTCGCAAGTACGGCTTGAACATGAGCCGACAGGCATTCCGCGAAAAGGCAGCGGATATTGGTTTTGTAAAAGTTAGTTGTCTGATGCTTTTACCGAAAGTTATCGCTAACGATAATTTAAAGTACCGATAGAATATCAAGCTCAGTATTCGAGAGGCGAGGCGAATGGTGTGATGATGTTGAGGTAGAGAAATGTACACTTTGGGAAGGTGGAGGGAAAAGGGCAATGATCTTGCCAGAGTCGTGGCGACTGTGAGCTTCGCCGAATGGGCGGACTGAAACGATCCGTTATCGTAACATCTGGGTGGAAAAACACTTACTAATTACTTGAACGATGGATTATGCCTGGTAATACCTTTGCAGTCACCGATAGTGATTCTGGGGGCTGTGCTCAAGCAGTCACCTCGGAAGGTCGCCTCATGCGTAAATGCACTCCTGACAGTGATCAAGTTGCAACAATCACCTCCACAGACTCAACCCGAAGTTCAGTTGAGTAGGAAGTCACGCCAAGTCCAGCGACAACACATCTCAGGAGACGGACGTGGGTTCCCAGCCCCATCTACAGCCGGGGTCCTAGCGTCTCTTGTAGCTGAACTATCGGGCATTACCAACCCAAGCGCAAGCGTGACGAGGAAGGCGATATTGGCAGAGACGATCCGAACAGCATCGGGAGCAGCGGCGACGCATCCCTCTCCGCAACACACGCAGGCTCAAACGGAGCAAGCTCTACCATCACTACGAGCTAGTCGACTTGGCTTCACGACTGGAAGATGGCCCATGGACGCCTATCCGCGATAAAGAGGAAACGCTCGCATCGGACGAACTCGAACACTTGAAGATGCCTGAACTGCGCAAGACGAAAGGGAGCGGGTTCGTGCGGAATCGGCTTTGAATCGCACTGCCCAGGAGGAGGCAGAGGAGGATCATGCGTACAATTCTTTCAAGGAAGCCCTAGGGAAGAAGAGGATGGAGCTCGAAGAGCTAAGAGAAGCAGAGGCAGAGGCCTGGAACCGTCATGTGGCTCTCATAGTGCAGCTAGAGAAGACAGAGGCCAAGCTAAGCAAAATAGAGAACGAGGTTGTCCCATCTGTGTGGTGGAGGAATTGGAGGGAGGAACGCCCTTAGTACGAAAGAAGGTGGAGCGTGTCGTAACCGAGGCATCATCAGCTTCTGAGGTTTGGATTGGGTCGGGCGTCACCGCGCTTCTCACCGACCTCTGCGATATGGGATAATGGAAAGATTAAGGAAGGCATTGTTTTCGGCATGTATGTGCAGTGTGAGATGGGCACGTGTGTTGCTTCTGCTAGAGACGGCGCGCCGGTGAGGTCCACATTTCGACTCGTGGACCACGGCGATCGAGAACCAAGGCATGAGGAGCGTACGAGTTCGCAGTGACGACATGACTGAAGATGTGGAATACATAGTTATGCCCCGATAAGGCCGCGCAGTCAGGAGAGATCTTCTGCGCTGATGCGAGTCTGAGGCACTTGAGGCATGGGACGTGGCACAGGGGCCTGCAGTGCGACCAAACAGCTGCAGGCTCGCGCAAGAATAACCCCGGGTGCATACGCGCTCGAGTTGCCGTCCCATGCGGTGGTAAAAGCATGGGAAACCGAATGCTGCTGGAGAGGTCGTCTGTTGTCAACGGCGGCGGTCTCGAGACGGCCACAGGGCTCTGCGGATTGATTGTCGCAATCTAAGCCGGCACGATTGCGGAAAGCCGTGAGAGGAACAGGCTAGTCGGCTGCCGAGCTGGGCCTGGTGAATGATAGTTCAAACGGCGTTCATCGCTCGCCGACGCGTGATTGGCGGGGCGGGGCGGTTCTCAAACGCGGAGGCACGGAAATGGAGCAGCCGCCAACCCCCAGAAGTGGCAGGAGCGACCAACACCACCGAACTCCTCGCGAGAGGTGCCCGTCGCTGGCCTGCATTCCTCTTCACCACACGAACGATGCCAGCGCGCTCGTAGACGCCGGCCTGCGCTCATCTTCCAGTCTCTCCCTTGGATCAATTGCATCCGGCTCGTTGTGCGCCTTCTTCAGACGACGCACGATCGCGCCTGCCGCTCATTCACCCCTCCCGAGGCCTATTGTTCCTCGCACGGAAGTCGCGCTCACCACGGCATACACAATAAGACTGCGCGTCAGCACGTCCACAGCGGCAATTGCCCGCTGATATAGTCTCTCGCTACCCCGGGTGTGCCGCATCCGCTTTCGAAACATTTCAAGCGTTGCGCTCCTCAAACACGCCATCTGTCTCGCCTTATGCGCACCTGAGGGAGCAATCGCACTCGGACACCGCCGCATCCAGCCTGACCAGCCTGGCCGCGGCTTCCCTTCTCCACCGCCGCTGCGACTGCCTTCCCTGTCACTCTTTTGCTCCGACGCCCAGTGGTGCGCAGCCGGACTGTGACCACCAACACCAACACCGACCCCACAACCTTCTCTACATTCCTTTTCCTCCAGCCCGTCTTCTGAGCCCGACTCCATGTCGCTCTAGTTGCTCAAGCCACTCCCTACACCACAGCTGGACTGGAGAGCCGTTGACCGGATATCTATCTGTACCAACATAATACCCGACCGCCATCATGGGATGCTGCGGCGACCGCGAGAAGGGCATCACCGTGACCGAGGAGCAGAAGTGGGATTTCATTGTAAGTCCATGTGAAACTGCTGCCGCGACCGTCCCGCTGACCTCGCAAGACCCTTTCCGACTTCAAGTCGAGGTCGTGCCTGACGCCCTTATCCTACGTATGGCTGTGGATTCTCGTCCTCGTCTCGGGCGCCGTGTACGCCGCCGACGCCTTCACCGCCGTCAATCTCCTCGCCTTCAACAAGTGGTCGAGCCAGGTGCAGCCCAAGGTCCCCTTCGACGTCGCCAAGTGGATCTTCGCCGTCACCATCATACTGTCATACGTCTTCCTGGTGTACCGATGGATCAGGGCACTCCGCGTTATACGCTCGGGCGGAATCGCTGAGTGCTATCTCGAGCCGCTCGCCGCCATCTGGCAGAGCATGCGCGTGACGAAGCAGGGCCAGGGCTGGCGGCGGTTCTTGGTCTTCGCCGAGCTCACCAAGAGCAGCAAGGGCGTCGATTATATCGCGCTATTCGTCTACTTCCAGTTCAAAGGCGCTCTGATCATCGTTCTCGCTCAGGGACCACGCATTGCCATCAATGCCATGACCCTGTGGGCCGTCATGCAGGCCCAGCTCCTCCCCACCGGCGAGCACGCAGCCACAAAGGACACATCTTCCTTCGTGCAGTTTTTCAAGAATATCGAGACGCTGGTCAACACCGGAAACAGGCAGGAGACCATCGTCTACTTCACCATGCTGTTCTCCTTTGTCATTTGGGCCATTGCCGCGCTTTCTCTCTTGCTCTCGCTCATCCTCTACGTCTGCTTCCTCTGGCACCACGTCCCCAAATCTGACGGCAGCCTCACCGCCTACTGTCGCCGAAAGATTGAGACTCGTCTCCAGCGCGTGGTCGGAAAGAAGATCAAGAAGGCGTTGGAGAAGCAGGACCAGAAGCGCAGGAAAGAGGAGCAAGCGGGCATGACCAAGGGCGATGGAGATAGATGTCCTACCCTTCCCAAGCTCGATGGCAAAGACGACGACGCTTCCAGCTTCTCCATGACTCGATCCGACACCTTCAGCACCATGACCACTCTACCCCCGTACTCCGCCAACGCTCCGTCCCGCACAAACACAATGAGCACAACGAGGACAGCTGGCACGAAGCCCTCTCTGGCGTCTATGAATTCGAGGCCGTACCCAGGTCGCTCCGACACCAATACGAGCTTTGGCTCCAACGCACCGCTCCTCAGTCAAGCCGGGGACATGGGCATGGCTTCTCCACTGCCTCCCATGCCGGAGCTGGACCGCAATGTCGACTATTTCAATGGACCGCAGGGCAATCGACCGGCTCCGAACGGTCTGCCGGGCCGACCCTATTCGCCCATGTCTCAAGGTCGCGCATCTCCACGACCACCCCGCAGTATGCTTCCACCTGTCGATACCAACTACAATGGTCGTGTTTCCCCTTCGCCTCAATTGGTGTCGCCTTTGCCCAATGACCTTCATGGTCCGTCTCCTGCGCAGGGTAACGCACCGTATCCCACTGGTCGGCCCGGCGTTTCTCCTCTCGGCCCCAACTTCGCGCCCTATGACAACCGTGGACCCAGGGCCGGACCTGCATATGAGATGTCTCCTGTTGACATGACCCCTGTGGACAATATGTCGCAACAGTATTATCCGAATGCGAACGCGTCGAGAAATTACATGCCACGGCAAATGCCTAGTGCTCTTCGTCCCGGATCACCTGCGCAAATGCAGCAGAGCTCTGGGCTGCCCGCACGAGCAGGTACTGCACCTCCCTCAAACCCTCGAGCCGGACTGCCAGCAACGTTACAGTCTGCCATCCAGCGGCGCGAGGCCTCTCAGCCTAATTTTGGCCAAGGAATGAACGGAGCCGCTCCACAACAACGTAGTGCTACAGCTCCTTTAGGACAGCCTGGCTGGAACCCCAGAGCAGGAGGTAACACATTCTCGCCCGGACCCCAGGGCTACTAGTCCTCTGCCCGGGACGCTCTTCTTTCACGACTAATACCACGATTCTTTTTTCCTTGCATCTCATCTTTCGCCTATGCATTTGACGGCGTTTTACATTCTCTTTGGTGGCGCCAGGTGGCGCCCACGCTTGCTTAACATACAGTTAAGCGTAAAGGATGAGCGTCTTTTGCTTCTTATGAAGAGACATGAAGGTGGAGGTTTTGGATGGGGTTTGACGAGTTTATTTTTTCCCCATATCTTTGTTCGAGATACCCACCGCCGCTGGTCTCGAGCGTCCATTCACTATGTACATGAGGAGGGGGGATTTAAGGGATGTGTTAGGCATGTGCATTGAGGATAGATTTCCGATTGGCTTCGTTATGCCGAAGAAGTCGAGAGGGTTTGTGTAGTGTACGATATACTACCTTTCTGGAGGCAATTGAGTAGTATTGATGGATTCGTGTTCCGTTGTGCATAGATGTTTGATTCGGTGTCCATAGTCTGTTAAGTTTCGTGAAGAAGGCAGGGTTTTGAAGATAGCGTGCCATAGGTAAGCTTCGGTGTTGGTATTGGTCCCCTATCCAAAACCTGGACGCATTCCCAGGCCTTTCCTTCTTGGCCACGTTCATGGCCTTACCATCCGTCATGTTCTCCGGTTGTAATGGTGCGACACACGCGTTCAGTATCTCTCTCCTTCCCAGGACTCGGCGAAATTTCTAGGCCTGGGTTGGTAGGCTACATCATCCACCTGGTTTTGGAGATGTGCGGTGGGACGGAGTCGGCTGTCTGGTCTTGGGGGACGTGGAGTCAATAGTGCTAGGGTGTTGGGCTGGGTAGTTGTGTGTGCTTTGTTGGAGCGTAGGTAAGGGTGGTAAAGCGAGGGATGGTAGAGCGAGATGGTGGGGAACTGTATGCAATGAAGAGAGGATGGAGCGTGCTGAAATTGGATGATGGGTTTGTGTGAGTTGATGTGGAGCGTGCTTGGGTGTGGGGTGGAAATTTGCAATAGTAACACGGGTTGGGTGTTGCGCCTGTAAGGGGCTTAGGTTTTGGGGGGTTTAAGGGGGTTGATGGTGGTGAAGTGGCTATTATGCTGATGTGCACGTTGTTATCGGTCTTGGGAAAGACGGGTGAGTGGCTCTTTGATGGCTGTGCTCGTGTGCATGGTAAGGCGGGCTTGTGGGGTTTTTTTGTAACGGAGGGCATGTTTTGGGTATTGCGAGACGATGTCTTGATTGTTCGTCGCCCCCCTATTAGCTAGTAGTTATTTTGGGTTCTGTGGATTACGGATGGGGAGAGTTCAAGTACAGAAACTACAGAACTTCTTTTGAGGATACCTCTTTTGTATTTGGTCGATAATGAGGCTCTTTTTTTGCTGCTATAATGCTCGCTGAAAGCTTGTATATTCTCCTTGACTCGGTCGAGCGAAATCTGAATCTGTACATGTAAAGCTCTTATATTAGCTTATAGTCCTGTTCCGACCACAAAGACGGTAGATGTTGATGTGTCCTGTTTCTGTAGCTAGTTAGTATCAATTTAGTGTGGCTCGTAGCAGCTTTCTAACAGGTTGCAACAATTTGTTTGCAAGGCACTGATAAAAGACGCCACAGCGACGCGCTACAACAGCCTGCAGCTGCGAGTGCCCCGCCTTGGTGCTGAGCTCGATATTCCCCTCAGCCTTGTGGGCTACCGAGAAGTTTCGCAAGGGAGGAAAAAGGCCAAAGTGATATGTAATATTTACTACTGAACTTGCAACAGCACTGGCTCTGTGAGGGGGATGTGTTACACGATTTGGCATGTAGGCAGTCATTGGTGGGTAAGCTCCACTATTGCATACCCGCTAACAGCCACACTCGAAACATCCCCATCGTACCTCAGGCACCCAACCAACTCAGATCCTAAGCAGTGAAACCCATTTACCAAAGCCCAACGAAACCAAGACGCCAACTCCGCGCCGCACCACCGCATATCTCCACCTCGGACCTCAGACAACGGACTCCGCTCCACACGTTTCGAAACAAACCCTCCCACACCGATCACCCGACCCACCACCACGAACGACTGGTCAGTTTAGAAACGACCCATCTCACTGTGCATCCAGCGTACAACTAACCACAATGGAAAAATCTCGTGTCGAAACATGCAAATGTCGTGCGAACTGATGTTTGAAGCAGAGAAAAGGATCGAAGGGGTGGCGACGCCCAATACGA
This sequence comes from Lentithecium fluviatile CBS 122367, assembly GCA_010405425.1. Taxonomy (NCBI): domain Eukaryota; kingdom Fungi; phylum Ascomycota; class Dothideomycetes; order Pleosporales; family Lentitheciaceae; genus Lentithecium; species Lentithecium fluviatile. Next base: position 565,172 of record MU005594.1, on the reverse strand, counting down.
ATCCTTCCCGCCTCAAACACGATCTGATCGGATCTCCGCACATCACCAGATAGCCGCCGCAGAGCCTCAAAGCACCGTACCCAATCCCCAAGCCACCAGTAGAGATCGCCAGGCACCGTATTAAAATACATCAAACACGAAGCTCCGCCTATCAATGCAGACGAGCTGCGTAGGCGCCGTCATGCAGCACCGTACGCGACGTCGCACAAACGGTCGAAAACAGCACCCCGTGCAGCGCCCAATGTAACAGCGCAGACGCGAAATGAGATGAAGCGCTACCGTGACTATGGATAGCTTATCGTTACCGCTATCACAGCCGCGAGTACTACAGCTGGGTCGCGTGGAGTGCGATGCGAGCATGTGCGGCGGGTTGCTTCGGAATGGCTGCAGGAGGGGGTGTGCGACGTCGCGTAACTTGCGCTTCCGCTCATAACAACGCAGGTATAAGGAAGAATACCTGGCCCGGAGAAATGATTGCGGTACCGTAGTTCGAGCTTTTTCAAAGCACGAGTATCGGACCGCCGGATCTCGCGAACAAAACTCATCTCACACGTAGCGAACATCCTCGCATGTTCTTGGCGTGTACCCCGAAACTCAAATGAATCACATTTAGTCGTTCTGATCGTGACACTTACAAGGCCGCACTCACGGATCATGACATCAGCATCATATTGATAGAGCGGATATCGATAAGCCCATCTACCGGCAATCGCATTGCGTGATCCGTCGGAGGATATTGTTGGGCTGGTGGCGTCTTCTGGGGGTGTTTGGATGCTGTTCGGCTGAGCTGACCGGAGCTGACATGCAGAGCCGCTGTCCTATATCACCGGACAAAGAGACAGTGGTGAGGAGAGATGCTGCTAAGACGCTGCTTGCCCTGGGGGTGCCTCGACTACCCGAAGACTGTTGAGTTGATGCAAATGACCAGTCGGAGATGCTGTCCCGCAACCACTCAGACAAACACCGAAAGCCACCGAGATCCGAAAGAACAACGCATGCATGTGAAGGAAAAAAGAAAGCAAAAGAAAACAGTGAGAAAACAGGGAACGAAGAAAGACTTTTTGCAAACCTTTCATGCAAGTGGTGGCAAGCCCTCAAGGACGACCCGCAACTCGCGGGAGCATTCGCGGTGCTACCGTCTTGCTCACGATGGGCGACCAACACCGACGCTCCACGTCTACTCATCCATCCCGTGCCGTGCCGTAGCGATGCACCATCGTCAACCATTTTGATCTAGATGCATCTGATGTCTACTCCATGCTCTCGGCCACGTTGTGATAGGCAATAAGTCGCCGTGCCTTGCTGTAGGGCTGCAGCGCTCCGAAAAACTTGGAATGCGAATGAGTGGAGACGGGTTGCGCGTCTGCAGTCGGCCTGCAAAAGGGCGTGAAAATGTTGAGGGCTTTTCGCAGGTTGCGAAAGTGCTTGCGTCACTCGCAAAGTGACTGCGCAGAGAGCTGTCGTGCCCTGCACAGTCGATGCTCGGCTCCGGAAAGCCACCGTTTCAGTCACCTTCCGGGCCTCCAGCCAACAGAGACCGGTCGCTCGAGAAGGTTCAGAAGAGCCAGACTTTGAAAACCTTCGCTGTCATTTCCAAGTCGTGATGCGACACTCTTCAAAGGCAGTTGAAGCGGCACGGCGATCAGAGCCGTTCGCACTGTTCTAGAAGCCCCACTTTCGTTTCGACTGGCGAGCAGAATAGCGCCAGGCACCGTCCAATCGTGCGCAAGCGTCGCGCGCATCCTAATTACTCGGCACGCGGCGCTAGCTGGCACAAAAGGAGAGCGTGGAGTGCCGGCGAAGAGCGGTTGACCGTCCCTGAACCGGTCATCTCGGTGAGATGGGTGCGCTGACGTTGGCGACGAATGCTGGCGGTGAATCGCAAGAACATGGCATTCTCATGGGGACAAATGGGTAGCCCACACGTGCAGGTGCGACCACCGTGTTTAGCCAGCGAGCCGGGGTGCCCAGGAACGGGAAGTGAGACGTCGGAGCCACCCCTGATTGCGACCAATGAAGCCAACTCGCATCCTGGAAGAACCAGGCACCGCGTCTCTATTGGCCAGACGGAGATTACCTTGCCAATTTAGGCCAATTCAGGCACACAGGCAGTCCGCGCACAGTCATGTCCGTTGCGTTGAACGGGGCGGACGCACACGCCAGCCCGGGCCTACCTAGGCCTTTTCGTGTTATTCATATGAGCGTTGCGCCGCTCCGCCTTTCCTACCCCTTCACCGTCAGTCCTTTGATCGTTTGTCGTCAATACCTTTGCAGCACATTGTGCATATTCATTCCTTTGGCTTCACGCCTAGTCACTCTTTTAGACCGACCCACGACTACCGCTTCGCACAACTCAAAGCCTGCCCTCGACGACCTTTACGACCGCAATACGTAACCCTGCACACATCTTAGCAAAAGAACAACAAACCTCTTTTGACATGCGTTATCAATCCGCTCTGGTGCTGAGCACCTTGGCCGTTGGTCAGGCGGCCGCCGGAAACCTTCGTCACGCCAGCTTCCACGCTCGCCGTAGCGCGTACGTCGTCCCGATCTGGAGCCGATGCTTTGGTGTGCTAACAACCTTGTAGTAACATCGCGGCGGGGCCTGAGGGTGTCGCCTGGAACAACGTGGTTCGCGACGCCGTCGACTACAAAGCCGCAACCGACAAGATCACCCAGGAGCAGTGGGACGCCATTTTCGCCTCCCAGAAGGCCGCCGAGGCGACAACCGCCGCACCTGTTGCCGCGGCGCAGGCTACAACCGCCGCCCTGGCCAAGCCCACCACCGAGAAGGCCTCTAGCACCTCCGAGGCTGCTCCCGCGAAGACCTCACAAGCTAGCAGCGGCGGCGAGGGCAATGTTCTCAAGGCACTCGGATGCTCCAAGGGCCAGAATGCCGAGTCGCCCAATGGCAGCATCTGGAAGGGCGACAGCGGTAGCAAGACCCAGCTCACCTTTACCAATGACGCGGATGAGAGTTCCGCTGTCCTCTGCTGGAGCAAGGACGGCATGTTCAAGACCAAGGAAAACGCTATCATCGCCTTGGAGGTCGCGGCCGGCTCGTCGCTAACCTTGTCCATTGCCGCGGGCTTCTCCGGCGGCTGCGGCGCTGCGTACTCGGATTCCACCTTCCACATGTCGGGTATCTTGAATGAAAGCATCCTCGAGTTCACCACGGCGCCGGAGAACCCCGGCACGTACGACTTCGGTGCCTACGACATCTCCCGCGAGGTCAACATGGCGGGCATTGTCATCTCTGCTACTGGCGATCGCCAGTGCACTTCGGGTGTCAAGAATGGCAAGTTGTCCTGCGCCTTTGGCTGCACCGACGGCGCCACCAGCTGTGAAGCGACCGGCACCTACAACATCATTGCCGGTGCCGAAGACTCCCAGTACTGCATGGCCAACGGCGTCGACCCTTCGACCGGCGGAGCTTCCGGTGGATGCCAGTTCAACCGCGACGGCGACCACCTTAAGGTCACCTACTCCAAGAACCGAAGCTGGCCCGCCGGCACTTTCTAAGCTTCGCATCTTGCTAGGTGGCGTTCGTCTGTCATGATCCCGGCCTGGGTCTGTTTGTTGTTCTTCCCCAGATACCCCCTGCGCAAATCTCCCGGGTATGTCTTAGCATAGGCAAAATAAAGGACAACGGGGTCCGTCTATATTTTCGTCTCTTCTAGTCAATGTATATCTTTTTTAACTGTCTATTCTTAGTTTCCGTTCGCACATAGTTCAAATGATGTTTCAGATGATTTCGCGTACATGAACCATGGTCGTTGTTGCTCGCTTCGTGAAATTGCTGCTCGTCTGGTGGACTGTGAGGATTGGTTCGCATCGCTGCTCCATACGCGGTCGCAGATTGGCGATTTAATTTGGCTCAGGCACAAAGATGCCAATGGTCCGACGATTCGCGATCGTGAATGCGCGACTGTAAATTGCCGCCAATTTTCCGGCTCCTCAAGGCCTGTCTTCCGGAGTTCGTGAAATGAGGTGGTAGGAAGTTTTCGCTCCTTCTCGATTCGATCTTCCCCAACCACGAACCCAAAGCACCGTTGATGATGACGCTCGGCACGAAGCGTCGCTCTTCTTCCTATTCCGCCACCGTCGGTCTGTCAGCCTAGGTGCGGCGTAACGGGGACGACACCGCTTGTCTCGGGACTCGCATCCTGCCGCAAGACCGTGCCGCTTCAAGTAGGCCAGGTCATCCATCGCTTCAGGCGGACCGATATGCTGGCCGCCGCACGTCGACAGGCGTGCCTCATCGTGAAAGCCCGCCGGATGCTATTCGTGTCATCTCTCCACCGGCGAACTCATGAAAGCCACGGTAGTGAAAGAAACAAGCACAAAGAGCATAACGCCATACCCATTCCAAACAAAAAACCGCGAGAGAGTAGAGCAAGACAAGAGGCGGAGGACGGGTGTTCGTATGTCTGAGCGAGGGCACCAAACTTTAGCGTGAACCAAAGAATGTAAGGAAGCCGCGACCCATCGGTCCCATTCTTCCCGGCTCAGAAGGGCCACTTGGTACACCACGCACATAGGAAAGGATCACCTCATCCAACGATTCAGCGCAATAAGTTTCATACATCAAAACAAATCAAAGAACGGAAGTTGAACTTATTTTGCATGATATTCATACCCAATCCTAGATACTCCCAAAAGGACTCCCAATACGTCTAAGCCGGGGACGACTTTATAAGCATATGCTACTCGTACACAGCCAGACAAAGGCTGAGCGCCGTGAATGCAAATCAACCTACGAACTTTTCCGCACTGCGAACCCTCTACAACTCATCGTGGTCGGGCTCCGCGTCATCAGCCGCACCCTCGCTTCCGCCATAGAGCTTAGAAGTGATGGGGTAGGCGACGCCAGAAAGCTTCTCGAACTGCTCGTCAAAGTCCTCCGAGGCAGCCGTAGCGGCGTTTTCCTCGAGCCAGTCCTGGGTCTCCTTGACGGCCTCCAAGAGGGTCTCCTTGTCGTCATCCTCGATCTTTCCGCCGAGGCCTTCCTCATCGTTGACCTGGTTCTTGAGGTTGTAGGCGTAGTTCTCGAGCTTGTTGCGGGCCTCAATGCGCTCGCGGGTGGCCTTGTCCTCCTCGGCGTACTTCTCTGCTTCCTCGACCATGCGCTCAATATCCTCAGCGGACAGACGACCTTTGTCATTGGTGATGGTGATGGTCTCGCTCTTGCCAGTGCCCTTGTCAACAGCGGAAACCTTGAGGATGCCATTGGCGTCGAGCTCGAAGGTGACTTCAATCTGGGGAACACCACGGGGCGCCGGGCTAGGGCTGGTTAGTAGCGGATCGGATGAACTAGAGCAATGCTGCGACTTACGGAATGTTGGTCAGCTCGAACTTGCCGAGCAGGTTGTTGTCCTTGGTCATAGAGCGCTCACCCTCAAAGACCTGGATGAGGACCACAGGCTGGTTGTCGGCGGCCGTAGAGAAGATCTGGCTCTTCTTGGTAGGAATCGTGGTACCACGCTTGATGAGGTGAGTCATAACGCCGCCAGTGGTCTCAATACCGAGAGTGAGGGGGTTGACGTCCATGAGAATGAGTTGGTCGGTGGCGGAATCACCAGCGAGGACACCACCCTGAACAGCAGCGCCAAAAGCGACAGCCTCATCAGGGTTGACATCCTTGCGAGCCTTCTTTCCGAAGAATTCCTCGAGCATCTGCTGAACCTTGGGGATACGGGTGGAACCACCGACGAGGACAATGTCATCGATGTCGCTCTTCTTCAGCTTGGCGTCCTTCAACACCTGCTCAACGGGCTTGAGCGTCTTCTTAAACAGATCGGCATTGAGCTCTTCGAACTTGGCGCGGGTGAGGGTCTCGGAGAAGTCTTCGCCCTTGTGGAAGGACTCGATTTCGATCTTGGTGGTCTTCTGGGACGAGAGCGTGCGCTTGGCCTTCTCAACCTCGCGCTTCAGCTTACCCATCGTCTTGGCGTCCTTGCTGATATCGACACCCTTCTCCTTGTTGTACTTCTTGGTAAAGTAGTTGATGACACGGTTGTCGAAATCTTCACCACCAAGATGGGTATCACCAGCAGTCGACTGGACCTCGAACACGCCCTCCTCAATGGTAAGGATGGACACATCGAAGGTACCACCACCGAGATCGTAGACGAGGACCTGGCGCTCGGCCTGGTCAGTCTTGTCGAGGCCGTAGGCGAGGGCGGCGGCAGTGGGTTCGTTGACAACACGGAGGACGTTGAGGCCGGCGATGGTGCCCGCATCCTTGGTGGCGGCACGCTGGGCGTCGTTGAAGTAGGCTGGGACCGTGACGACAGCGTTCTTGACAGTCTCACCAAGATAGCTCTCAGCGACTTCCTTCATCTGCGCCCTTGTCAACTCTGCCCTCTAGCAACTGTATTGCGGTGTGCTCACCTTTCCAAGAACCATGGCGGAGATCTCCTCGGGGGTGAAGGTGGTCTCCTCATTATGGACATCGACCTTGACGCGGGGCTGGCCATTCTTGTTGACCACAGTGAAGGGGAAGTGCTTGATGTCGTTCTGCACCTCCTTCTCGTTGAACTTGCGGCCGATCAACCGTTTCTGCACCCTCGTCAGCATCCCGTCCCAACACTCGACGGATGGCGATACTCACGATATCGAAGATGGTCCGATGGGGGTTGCTGGCGTACTGATTCTTTGCGGCGTCTCCAACCAGGCGCTCCTCGTCGGTGAAGGCGACCCAAGATGGCGTAATTCGGTTACCTGGAGAGGACACTTGTCAATATTCCGCTTCTTCGCAGGAAGCGCAATTCAAACTCACCTTGGTCGTTGACCATGATTTCAACCTTTCCATTCTTCATAATGCCAACACATGAGTATGTGGTGCCCAAATCGATACCAATGACAGGTCCTTTGACGTGGTTGGAGTCCTCGTCCTTGAGCGGCGTCTGGTCGTCGGCGCGAGCTGTCTTCGCCAGCATCAGTCCGCCGACCAGGACGAGGAGGAGGTAGAAGGCGATCGACCATGTCGAGCGCTGAGCGCCCCTTGACCGCCGTGCCATTGTGTGCGTGTGTGGTATGGACAGCGAGAAAGACGGCTGGTGCTCTATGAGCCTGCGCGGGGTGTGTGGTGGAGCAAAGAAACGCTCCGGGTATAATGTCAAAGAGAATGAAGGAAAGGCAAAGTTGCACCGGTCTGTCGTGGAGGAGGGATTGGCCGGGACGAACGGCAGGAAGAGTTTATATGCTCGAAGTTAACACATTTCGGCGAACCTGAACTTCAGTTGTGGACAGGTGTCGGCTTGGCGCGAGCAGCTAGCGCCACTCTTCCAGACCGCTGCGCACATCAGCCTCAGCATTTCACCCAACGCGAGAGTATTTTCATGCATCCAACAGGCCACGGTATACTTTTGGCGCTGCTAGAAGGTTCCCCAGTATCACTTATTCTTATCCGGGGCCGTACTCTGGCTGGTGAATTGCCCGCCTGCCGCGCTTACCCCAAGGCACACGACGTCTCTTCCTCTTTTCAGTGACTCTTTCTCGTCAACTGCAACGTCGCCTCTAGCTTGCCGCTGTCAAACTCACAAGTTGGGAAACAAGTCATGCCCGACCCCTGCTCACTTGGGGGGCATGGAGCAAACCCTCGAGATCGACACGTTGCAGGACGGTAGAGTCACAACTGCATATCTCGTTCACCGACTTCACACGCGGCTTGTGACAAGTACCAGAATACGTCGTTGAGCCTCGGTCGGTGGCAGACATAGCTATTACGGTCTGACGAAGCAGCTTCTAGAAAGTTCAACGCTTGAATGCAATTATGTAGTGCGCGGAGTTGGATATCGAGGCTAATCCGACGGATAGATGGTACTCGCGACTTGGTTGTATGCATTTGGTTTCTTCGAGGCGAGACAGGGCTGGGAAGGAACATGCACTACCATCCACAATCCCAAAGTGGAACGCCGACTATGAATCCAGATAGCATTGATAACCTTATCCCAACCTCACGCAAGGCGCGTGCTCGCATCATTTGGTTTTCGTTTGTCTTTGCGTCGTCACATTCACATATTCCACACTCCACAGGTTAGCCCCATCGTCATGCGCCTCTCCATCACCCTTGATGTTTCAGTTTACCACGCCGCATGGTTCTGCCTATCGCCAAAAGTCTTTACTTTCCTGATCTAGAATCTTTCGGAGCCGTTGATCGCAGCACTAAATATTGGCAACCGTGACATGAACGTTGCCGCAAGGCAGTTCTGTCAGCACCGAGACCGACCAAGACCGCCAGGCACCGCGGCAACACCTTATCCACCGACGACGCCGTGGCCGTACGAGGGGCAGACAACACAGCAAACTTCGTGCTTCCCAATGCAAATTCGTAGGTGGTACCCGAGGGCGGGCGTTTCTTCCCCGAGGAGCGCGACGTTACCCATTCCGCGGGCACACAAGAGCGACACCTGCACAACGTCTTCACGTGTGTCTGCTTTTCCCTGCAGCTATCGGCTTACTCTTTCTGGCATTTTTTCTCTGCGGCGTTGATTGCAGCACTAAAGGGTTGGCAGGCAGACTTCGGCATCGTACTCAGGCGTCAAGGTTCTTCGTACATGAGCACACAATGTTTGCTGTCTGACGAAGTACGCGATCTTTCACAGCACCGAAGCGCGTACTGTGAAGCTCAAATTTCCGATGCGATGCACTCTGAGTTGGGAATCAATGATTGAATGCAGTTTAGGGCTTCCCTAATATGGAACCCACGGCCTGCCAACCTGAATATCATGGCCGTGGCAGTACTATGCAGCGCAAAGCAAGGCAATGCTGAATTTTCAGTCCAAAACCTCTTGCGCAATCGTTGATGTCATCGGGCACTCTTGAGGCTGATGACAAACCCATCGGATAACGTTCGGGATAGCGCTAGGTACTCCGAGGTCAACCCGTCTGCAGATTTTACCGTGGCACCATGTGGGCTGCTTAGAAACCCTCTGAGGAAAAATAACGCACAGGAGGCACAGCAAACGGACATTGCCTCATTCTGTCTGACAAGGAGTACTCATCATACATGTGAGCAACGCCCATTGGCTGTGCGGTGGGACTATCATACCTTGACGGCTTTTGAATGCGCTCTCAGTCAGATACTGCATTTACAAGCATGCTAAAGGCCCGATACGATGGTAGCTCAAGGCGGCGGCACTTTAGACGCTGCAATGCATCTTACAAATCTACTAGAGGCGAGTGACGTTTCTCATCCGATTTGGGAAAAGGCGGGGCACGATTTCTGCCCCTCCTAGGGTCCGCGGTTTATCGTTGTTATAGGACGTCAACTTTTTTCAAGTGAGATGCTATAAAGCAGCCGGCTCTGCCCCAAAATACTCCCACTCTTCATTGCAGGCTTAATTGAGCTTCTTCCACTAAAGACTAACTCCTTCTACCCACGATCTACTTTCTGCAGCTTCTTGCAAACATGCCGGCCCAAGAACACTCTCATCATGGCCTCCCAAAGCAGGTCGAGGGCGAGAATAGCCTCACCAACAGGGCTGCGAAAGGCGTGAGTTCCCTTTTGCATGACCGAATGACATCATTGACTGAAACAGATCTCATATTTCACACCGCAACAGGACCCGCCTGCGGGCACTGCCCTGGGAATGAAAGATGGCAGCAGCAAGATCCCGAAGCTTTTCACCCCACTCAAGCTCCGTGGGGTCACATTTCAGAACCGCATAGGCGTAAGACTGAAATCATCTTTCCCTAGACAATCACTGATCAATCCGTATCCAGCTCTCCCCTCTCTGCCAGTACTCTGCTGAGAATGGCCACCACACACCGTGGCACCTCACCCATCTTGGCGGCATTATCCAGCGCGGCCCCGGCCTGACCTTCATTGAAGCGACCGCCGTCGTCCCCGAAGGTCGTATCACACCCGAGGATAGCGGCCTTTGGCAAGACTCGCAGATCGAACCCCTACGCAAGACCGTCGAATTCGCACACTCGCAGGGACAGAAGATTGGTATCCAGCTTGCGCACGCCGGCCGCAAAGCCAGCACGGTAGCACCCTGGCTGTCAATGGGCGATGTCGCAGGCAAGGACTTGAATGGATGGCCCGACAACGTGAAGGCGCCCAGTGCAATCGCATACAACGACAGGCATGCCCAGCCGAAGGAGATGACGAAGGACGATATTGAGGCCTTCAAGCAGGCCTTCAAAGATGCAGCCCAGCGCGCTGTTCAGGCAGGCTTTGACGTCATCGAGATTCACAATGCGCACGGCTACCTCCTCCACACCTTCCTTTCGCCGGCCTCCAATCACCGTACCGACGAATATGGTGGCTCTTTCGAAAACCGCATCCGGCTTACGCTCGAAGTTGTTGACGTTACCCGGCAAGCTATCCCGGATACTATGCCCCTCTTCCTCCGCGTGAGCGCAACAGACTGGCTCGAGGAGTCTGATGTTCAAGGCTGGACCGTCGAGGAGACCGTCAAGCTTGGTGAAGTCCTAGCCGAGAAGGGTGTTGATCTTCTCGACGTGTCCTCGGGTGGCTTGCACGAGAAGCAGAAGATCAAGGGCGGTCCAGGTTACCAGGTGCCATTTGCGAAGGCTGTAAAGGACAAGGTGGGAGACAAAATGGCTGTTTCTACGGTCGGCACTATCACGCAGGGCAGACAAGCCAACGGGTATCTCGAGAACGACGGCTTGGACTTTGTGCTGGCGGGACGCATGTTTCAGAAGAATCCGGGGCTGGTGTGGGCATGGGCTGATGACCTCGGCGTCGAGGGACGATGGGCAAACCAGATCAGGTGGGGCTTTGGCGGACGGGGGAAGAAGTAAGTTCTTGCCGTCTTCCTCCCACGTCACCGTTTGGGATAGGGTGGGCGATGGTGGTACTATAGAAGCGTAATCTAATGTACATAATCCAGGGACGGTCCTAAACATGGTCCGAGGAACGAGGCCGATTTTATAGAGGCCAAGAACAATTAAACGAAGTTTCTACAGAGAATTCTCCGCAAATGTTGCACTCTGAGTCGCGTATCTGGCCATACCGCATATTTACTTCGTCGACGACCGGTTCCTGCATGTGTCAATGACGATGGTGCCTTCCGTATCCGTGGCGGACCTGCGTTAGCGTCGCGCTAAATCGCAGCGATCTCCCGGCTTCCCAGCGGGAACATCCTTTTCTCCTCCAGCTACACCCTTTTTAGATTTTCTCCCTGTCCTCGAATGGGGCTGCGACGGATGGCCTTTGCGTTGAGCGCGGGGATAATGAGCACACAGCAGCAGTGACTGTTAGCAGCTAGACCTAGCGTCAATAGAGACCATTCGGGCCTTGCCGCATCGTACGATTACTCCGCACAGCATTGAGGATGCACTGACCTGAGTCGTAGCTCTGGGTGCCCTGGGAAGCTTTTGATGGCTCTTTCAACTGCTCCAGCGTTAGTTCCGGGAGAGCGGAGCTGCGCACAACTTCCAGCGGGGTTCAACATGGCGACAAGATCTAGGACGGATGCGAAACCGTTGAAACTAAGACGTAAGCCAGGATACGTCGCGGTTACGGCTCGTGCTGAGCCCTTGCCTGAGGTTATCTCGTCATCCCCTCGTCTAGGGCGATCCTCGTCGTGTGGTGGCGAAAATAGCGGCGCGAATTTCGATCCGCCGTTGATTGACACCGGAACTCCTGCAGACGACTTCGCCTTCAACATTTTTTCGAATACAGTAATCTTTTCTAGATCTCGGACGCAACCCGGAGCGTCAGGCATGTCCATCACGCAAACGCTTTACATTGAAGCGTCGCCTTGCAATTGAGCTAGGTCCGAGATATTATAGGAGTTCTCAGGCCTACGTACAGAAAACAGAGTCTCGGCACCGCAGAAAGATGAGGCGCACGCGTATGCCTCGTGGATTTAAACTTTTCAGGGTGCGGGCGATCCCTGCATTGAAACGCCGATTTCTTCAACGCTTGAGTCGCCTTATCGGGACAACCCTACTAGTACTGCGCATCGCTCTCCATTCGAATCCACCAGCGTCTCTTTACACCTTCCAAGTCGCTAGACGGAACCCCTTTACCAGTCCAGTGGAACCAGCAGCCTGTTTGGACGTTGCGCAGACGCCTAGTATCCTACCTGAATCATCACAAGAACCCACGTGCGAGAAAGGGCAAATGGTCGATTACTTGCCAGAGCCTGGCTCCAAGGAGGACCCTGTTCACGCTCAATGGATGGGTAATCCAGTTCGTTTCGGAAGGGCCCTTTTCAATCATCTGTCACAGATGTTAAACTGTGGAGCCCTCGAAGTTGAGTTCTGTAGCTTACTTCTTGACCCTTTGCTCCTCCACTGTGCGCTAGAGGAGTGGCAGCATGGCGACCGAACTTCCCACGCCCCATGGCTCTCGCCAGACAAACGCCTATGTTTGCCTCTTCATCACATTCGTTGCAGCAGCCATCGCCATTACCTTGAGACTAGTCGCACGAAGACTCATGAAGGTGTCCTTGTGGCTCGATGACTACTTCGCGGTCGCGGCCTTCCTTTTCGCCTGTGTATGGAATGGACTGCTGATATGGTGTATGGCTTTTCATCAACCATCAGTGCAAGGTGCTGACATGTGCTCAGGGCTCCACTCGGGGTTCGGCCTCTTCTTGATTGAGATCGACATGCCAGCGGAAGTTACACTCGAACGCTCTCGGTTGATATTGTGGAATGCGGAGCTTTTCTATGCCTTCTCGCTCGGTTCGGCGAAGCTTGCGATCCTGGGGTTCTACTGGCGGATGTTTAGGACTTCGAAACTCCGGTTGCCGATACAGATCTTAGCTGGAAGCACTATTGTTTGGTTGATTCTACGGGTAGGTGCAAACATTTACTTTACTGGTGACGGCGCAATGACAATAGCTGATGATCTCGTAGACTTTCCTGGCTATCTTCCACTGTGTCCCCGTCGCGAAGTTCTGGCGACCTTCTATTCTCGGCCACTGCGCCATCGATGACTCCAGGTTCTTCTTTGGTACCGTTCTGGTGCATCTTATCATCGACATTGTCATTCTTGCTCTTCCCGTCATAGAAGTCCGCAAGCTGCAGCTACCGCTCACCCAACGGCTGGGAATCATTGCCATGTTCGGCTTCGGTATCTTCGTTTGTGTGGCTAGTGTAGTCGTCATGGTGCTCTCGGTTGGGTATGATGGGCATGGGAACGAACTGCCTTGGAATGTTGCGCCGATTATCATTTGGGCTACTGCGGAGGTCAACCTGGCTATTGTCTCAGGTAAATCCGCACGCCCACGCTACGTATGAAGTGCTGTACTGACTCTGTCCCAGCATGCCTTCCCATACTGCGACCCATCTATCTCGTAATCCTTGGTCGCCCGCTTACCAGGCAATCCTCTCATTCAAAATCCTACGCCCAATCCAAATCTCGCTTCCCACCCCTTTCAAATCCGCACAGACTTGGCACTCTTACAAACCACAAAGATCTCAACGAAACGGAAACGGAATCTATTCGAAAACTTGCCAGTCGTGTTTCCATTACAAGCAGCACGTCGGATTTCGAAAGAGGCGGTCATGGCAACATGACCGTGGTCGGCGTCGGGTCTGGTGACGAACGTGTTGATGAAGAACAAAGGACCGTGTCAAGAGGTTTGACAATAGGAAGGGGCAGTGTGAAAAAGGGAAGTGAGAGTAAGAGGAGTAGTATTAGTAATGCGGCTGGTGACAGCGGTTGGAATAGCTTTGGGGGAATTGTGGTGACGAATGAGATGAGCGTTAGGAGTGATCGGGTTGCATAGCCGGAGAGTGCCCAAACGCGGGCCTTCGGTTGTGGTACCACGGACAGGATTCAATTCGAAGATTCAAATCCACTCTTAGAGGTTAAGACTGGCTGCATAGCCTCGGCAATAAGAGATATGGCACATGAGATGGAACGCCGCAAGCACTGAACGCTCGTGAAAAAGACAGATTTTGACTTGGCGAGGGCATTGCTGTAGTAGGGCCAGCATGTGAACACATCTGGATCGCACCTGCCGACGATCGCAAGGATACGCTTAACCGTTTTCGGACGGCGGGGTTCGCATCTCAATGCCGCGAACGATGACGTGAAAGCCGCCCGTTCCTCCACCACAACAAAGCTTATTGTCTCAGATCTTACGCATTGCGGGATATCCTCTGATATGCCGGCTTCTAATGGGCTGGCCCATTTTGAGATGCGGCACGATGGTGTCCGCTTTCAGCGTTGCGCGGCCGAAAAGACATCGAACGAGCTCTCCACCACGTTCTGCGACCAGCCCTGTTAGCAAACCGAATGATCAATGCTAATTGAGCGTCGGAACATGCCACCGCGTCCCTTTCAGCCCCGGTCTGACTGGATGTTGTGACCTCGGCCATAAGGAACTAGCTCGTCATCCCCACACTCCAGCGACATCGCGCCTTGCGCGCGGGGAGCAGACGTAGCGCCTGTGCCGCAGGTGCATTTGCCTGCTTGGGGGAATTGACTATTAATACAGCGTAGGAGCCTCCAGAGTCCATGTACCCAGTACCTCGTTGATTGAACCGCCCGCCCGCCATGTCTCCCGCCGCCATCACCAAGAGCACCCCTCCCCCCATGAACGGGAAGAAGATGTCAGTCGTCTCATCGGCCAAACCCGTCATAACCTCCTCCTCGAACATCCCAGATGGGCCCGCCGACTCGATACCGGCATGGGTCAAGCCCGACCTCACGCGCCTTCTCCGCGTCGAGCACCTTCCGGGAGACTTCGCAGCTCGCTCCGTCTCGCTCGTAGACCTCCCAGCTGGCGCCGTCTTCGCCCGCATCTCGAACCCGACACCCGCCGCCTGTGCGTACACTTCGGTTCAGGCCGGGAAAAATCTCCACATCGAGCTGAACTGCGATCTCGTCTTCATAAACCACTCGTGCCGGCCGACGCTCGTTTTCGACATGGCGAGGTGGGAGGTCAGGGTCAATCCGGCCCTGAAGGAGGGGCTGAAGGCTGGAGATGAACTTACGTTCTTCTATCCTAGCACGGAGTGGAGCATGTCACAGCCTTTCGACTGTCGATGCCAGGAAGCTGAATGCAGAGGCGTCATTTCTGGCGCAAAGGATACGTCGCCTGAGATCTTGAAGCGGTACTGGCTCAACGTTCACATTGAGGAACTGCTCAAGGAGTACAAGACACAGAACGGCGCGTGAATCCCTCCTGCTCGTTCCATTGCGAGATAAGCTGCGCCCTTTCAACAAGGCCCACAAGCGCCCGAAATCGTTTCAAAAGTTATCCATTCATCCCGAAAAGCCGACAGCGCCTCAGATACCATCAAATCAAAACAAAAACATGCTCTGCACTGCATCTGAACTCGTCTTCGCTTCTAGTTAGTCACATACCTCGTTCTTGTGCTGTGCCGCCGGCTAGCGTGACCTGCAACCTCGCGTTGGTGGTCCAGCATGAAGCGGATTCTACTCACGTCTTTCTACATCTCGCCTTCGGCTCCTTGACACCACTTGGTTCAACAAGCTTCTTTGCAATATAGAGCGACTTCCTGAACAGGATAGTCGACTGCGTCGTCAATCTTTCGTAGCCCCGCAAGGCCTTTGTTGCGCTCTGTTCGTGTTGCAGTATATCTCCAGCATTTCCCCACAATCATCTTGACATTTGGGGGAGACATCCCTGAAAACCTGCATTACCTCGGACCAGTAGCCTTTTTGCTCTTGGGCGACTCCGGATTTCGGCGCCCTCGTATGATCACTTTTTGCTTTTGGCAAAGCTAGATACGTGTGGAGGGAGCGATGCGGAGAACGAGAGCACGTATTTGCGCGAAGGATCGCTTAGCTAGCGGATTTACCTTTCGGATAGTTTCACAGAGGGTCTGTCGGATAATGCGGGGACCCAAAAGGCTCTGGGGACAAGGTTGAGGGAGTGAGGCGGGGTGGGTGGGTGAGTGGGGTATGATCGGTGAAGAGTCAATAAGCAGCGGCGGCGCGGGACTGGTACCTTCCTCGTAGGTATTCTGTTTTACTCCTGCACCGTTCGCAAGTCGAGCTAACGGACAGACAGGACGAGTATCGGAATGGGCCCTCGATCGCTCTAATTGCTGATTAAGGAAATCTCTGTTGTCGACCATTCGCATCCCGAGGACGACCCAAAACCCCCGTGCAAATCATTTTTGGTGTCGACTGCAACGACTATCGACTACTACTTCAGGTTTCGAAGACGTCCTAGGCTTAAGAGACTGGGAATGGGAAATCGTTGCCCATAGCGGTAACTATGGTCCGTCTACCGCGCCTTGCATCATTCGCGCGTGTCTCTACCATGGAACGGAAATGTCAAGACCCGCCGTTGGACCCTGTGCCACGTGGGACGGTCCCAACTAATTAGCTTCAGATTTCTTTCTTCCTCCCGTGGAAAGATGACGCAACTTCCGCTGTGCTTTTTCCGGCCACACAGTCTTCATCTCCGTATATCACACGTTTCGTTTTAAGGATACAATAGTGTCCGTTTTAATAGTTCGTATTGTGGGCGGACGCAACCATTGCACGGTACACGGGATGCACGCGGGAGAATTACGAACTGTATGCTGATTTGAGTGTAGCGACCGTTGTTGGGTAACATGGGGGTAGTGGCCCGACGTCGGTACCACTTTCGTTGTATCCGGTCCCGAGAACTATTGCCAACAGTTGCGATGTGCGTCACGGCGAGCAAACCCAAACTTTCCAATTCAAGCTATCGCTCCAGGACAAAGTCCATCAGTACGGTATCCACAGGGAGCCTACGTAATACCGCCGTGAAGCCTGTTGTATGACCTGCAACTAAGATTGCAGTAACGAGAACGGCACAAGACACGCGACTTCTTTGAAGCGATGAAGTCCAATATCCGACGATATACGAGATGTGTAACATTGTTTGTGCTCTCGCGCCTTCTGAATCGTCATATCTGAAAGGACAGGAGTGGTAGGATCGCCACTGCCTCCCATAGTGCGGATAGCACATGTCCACAAGTAGGAGCGGTGTTGCCGAACGACATGTGGTCGAACCAAACTCAGCTCCCTCAAAACCCATTCTTTCACCAGTGAAAATTATGATAACGCGTTCATTCCTACATAATTCCACCATATACCCTCCAATCCAGATTTCACAGTGTTTTCTATTCACACCATCTACTGTCATAGCAATGTCTTCACCACCTCCCACAGCTCGATCTTCGTCAACACTCAGACGGGACAGTTCCTCATCCGGCACTCAGCTTAAAAAACCTGCTTCTTCTTTCACACAACCGCTTACGCCCGCCCCCAGCGTGCGCTTCACCGTCTGCACCAAGCCGCCAGCAGAGCACAACCCCTTCGAAAGCACCCTTGCCAAAGCCCTCGACCGTCGCCTCAGCCGTCCAACTCTTCCACCCTTGCAACCCTCTCAGACACCGAGCCAGAAATGGACGCGCACGGAAGGCTTCTGGCGCTCGTTCACGGCGATTTGCATTCCGCTTCTGCTGTCGGCACTCGAGGGAAGCGTGACGAATACGGCGCTACCTACGATATCCGATGCGCTGAATTTGGGAACCAGCTTTTCGTGGGTCGCAACTGCCTTTCTCCTCGCTAGTACGATCTTCCAACCGCTTTACGGTCAGTTGGGAGATATGTGGGGGCGCAAGTATCCCATGATGACTGCAGTAGCCGTCTTCGCAATTGGTAGCGCGATATGCGGTGCTGCAAACAGCGGCACAGTCCTGATCTTCGGAAGAATAATCCAAGGACTGGGAACTGGCGGTATTGATCTCTTCGCCGAGATGATCCTGTGCGATATCGTGCCACTGAGGAAAAGAGGTCCATATCTCGCCATCAAACATGCCGTCTTCGCCATTGGAACAACTCTCGGTCCCCTGCTCGGAGGTGTCTTCGCTGAACATGGTTGGCGATGGTGCTTTCTGATCAACATCCCCGTGTGCGCTATCGCTATCTTGGTCATGTGCTTCTGGTTGCACGTAGGTGGAGGGATTAAGGCTCGTGATGCGAATCTCATGGGTGAGCTGAAGAAGATGGATATTTGCGGTACGACGATGCTTACCGGCTCCGTCATCATGCTGCTTGTGGCACTCAACACAGGCGGTGCACCACATGCCTGGACGCATCCTGCTATCCTCACTCCACTCATCCTCGGTATTCTTGGATTCGCTTCCTTCCCCTTCTTCCAGCGCTCAAAGTACTGCGCGCACCCCATTATGCCACCCCATGTCTTCTCCAACCGAACGACCAACATCGCGTACGCGCTCACAACATTCCACGGCTTCGTAACATATGGCGTCCAGTTTTACCTTCCACCCTTCTTCCAAGCGGTCAAAGGCTCTTCACCCACACAGTCTGGTCTCGAAGTTCTGCCATCTACCCTCATCATCGTAGTCCTCGCAGCAGTCGGCGGCCCTCTCCTCACATACTGGGGTAAATACAAGCCCATCCACATCATCGGTTTCGGCGCTATGACGCTCGGATTTGGCCTCTGCACTACGCTTGCAAAGAGCACGCCGGTATGGGCATGGATGCTCATGCAGCTCGTCGTCGCCGCTGGTTCTGGTATCGTCATCTCCAGCATGCTTCCGGCTGTGCAGGTCAAGCTCCCGGATACTACAACCGGCCAGTCCGCAGCCTCATGGGCCTTTCTCCGTGGCACCGGCTCCCTCTTCGGCGTCGCCATCCCCGGCGCCCTCTTCAACATGCGCTTCACCAAACATCTCCCTTCCATCTACTCCGCCCCCGCCCGCGCACAGCTCGCACACGGACAGGCTTACCAACGGGCAACCTCCTCTTTCCTCAAGCAATGGCCTGCGTCCGTGCAATTAGAGATCGTGGCAGGCTTCACTGAGAGCTTGAAGTGCGTGTGGATCATCTTCGCTATTGTTGCGGGCATCGGATTTGCGATGACGTGGTTCGAGAAGCAGCATAAGATGCGGAAGGATCTGAATAGTAAGTTTGGGCTAAAGAGTGCGAATACGACGCCAGCTGGTAGTGAGCCGGCCAGCAGGCTGAATACCCCGGTTGTGGAGAAGACGATGGAGGAGGTGAGGTTGGGTGCTGTGCCCGGCGCCCATGTGTAGAGAAGCGTGGAACTTCAGTGAGTACATACGGGCGGGTTGTGTTACATTCATTCGAGTGTCTGGGTATGTGTCGTGTTTTTTTTGGAGATACGTTCATTTCTTGTAGGTAAGATGAGTGGGCTAGTTGGTGGGTAGATACATATGGGTTAGATTCTGTTAGTACGATAAAAAAGTCCTTTAGCTACGTCCTCATAGAATAGTTCGTGAGATTGATAACCCCTCTGAATTGCCATCGCGGCCGTTGGTAAGGAGGCCTTGCCACGCAAGATCTCCCAAACCATTCTACTGAAACCATCCGTCTCTTCCCTTTCCTCTCTCCCTATCTCCTCTATCCCCTCTCTCTTATTTCGCTTAACATAACCACCTGCGCTTTTCGGTGCTGTGCTGGCCTAGAGTTTGGAAGAGAGCTGATATAAGGGAGAGATGGGATGGGCTTGGATGCACTGGGGCGAGTTTCCACATGGACGGGGACAGCGCTAAGAGGTTTTCGGCTTAGTCTCAGTGATTTGGGACTAGCGCTGAGATGTTCAGGGGTTTCGTAGGTTGTGCATCCCACCAAACCCCGGTCAACGCACGGCGGGACTTTTTCCTACACGCTAATATATTCTATTGGCGTTTCGCATTGTTTCATTCCTGATACTATCGGTGCCTTAGGAAAGGACCTTCGGCGTCCCTTATATGTCAATTTATTATACAAAAGTGACCGCCGAAGAAAGTCCCTACGGCGTCCTCAGCTGATCCTATAGCCCTTCATGCCCTGCTCTCTCACCTCCCCAATCCTTCTCAGGTAATCCGGCAACCCGCCTGCGTAACTCAACGGCTCCACCACCTTCCCCGGTATATTTCCTCCATTATACGAACTGAGAACCTTGCGCCTGAGTGAGTTCTCGCTCTGCTCGAGCACCAGCCTCTTCCATTCCAGCTCGGCTTCCGGCTCGGCATCGATTATTGTCTTGCCCTGCTCGCGCATGTCTTGCAGTACAGAAAGAATCCAGTCCGCTTGCGGCTCCACGCAGGAGGGGCCGTTGGAGTGTGCAGTTGGACCTTGCGGACCGTAGAGGAAGAAGAAGTTGGGGAAAGAGGAGGTTGTCAGGCCAAGGTTCGTAAAGATGCCGTTCTCCCATTTGTCGCGGAGTAGCTCGCCTTTGGATCCGTGGATATCGATATCTTTCAGGCCGCCTGATACGCTATCGAAACCGGTGGCAAGTGCGATTACATCGAATTCGTGGACTGTTCCGTCGGCGGTCCGGATACCCTCGGGTACGATGTCTTCAATGGGATTCGTCCTGAGATCGAGTACGTCGACGTTCGGCTTGTTGAACTCCTCGTAGTAGGTTTGCTCTAGTGAAGGACGCTTCCCACAGAAGACGTGGAGTGGGGACATCGGTGCTAGGAGGTCCCTCTTCCGGGGGTCGTGGATCCTCGAGCGCGTCTAGAAAGAGGTCAGCGGACATTTGCAAGGTGGTCACATCTACTAACCTTCCGCGCCCAAAAGTCGTAGGCCGCATCATTGGTCTCCTGGTCGATCAACAAATCACTGTATGAGTTGGAAAAGTATCGGAAGCCGCCCTATTCCTAGTTAGTTAAGTCGACGACATCATTGACCCGAACCACGGAACGGGCAGCAGCAACCCTGGGCCACTCACCGTCTCCCACAACTCCTCGAAAAACTCCTCCCGCTCCTCTACCGAGTGATCGCTCATCTTCAAGCCCTCCCTTGAGCTATACAAGAAGCCCGCCTCGTGCGTTAACCTGACTTTGAACACTTCAGCGAGCCTCGCCTTCATCTCTTCGTCCTCCTTCTTCGAGATCTTCTTCTGCCGCATCGGACAGCACGTGTTTGGCGTCCGCTGGAATGCCATCAAGCTCCCTGTTTCTCCAATCTCCCCCGCCCATTCTTGAATGATTTGCACTCCTGTCGCACCTGTTCCAATCACAGCCACTCTCTTCCCACGCACATCGACGCCTTCTTGCGGCCAGAAACTGGAGTGGTGCATAACTCCACGGAAGCTGTCAAGGCCTGGCCAGGGAGGGAAATATCGTTTGGCGGCGAATCCGATACCGGCGATCAGAAACTTGCAATGGATGAGAAACCCATCCTCACACTTGACACTCCATCCTTTCATACTCCCATCAACGACCCACTCTGCGCTCACGACCTTCTTTCCAAATTCGGTATCCTTCTTCAAATCCAGCTTCTCCCCCACGAACTGAAAATAGCGCTTCAGCTCCTCGTGGCCAGGGTAGTGCTCGCTCCATGTCCAGTTTTCGTAAACCTCAGGAATACCGAGAGCGTAAATCGGCCATTGCGAGTCGACGCGTGCGCCTGGATACGAGTTCCAGTGCCAGACGCCGCCAAAGTCTGACCCGGCCTCTACAATCTTGGTTCTGAATCCGGCCTTACGGAGAGTGTGGAGGAGGTAGCAACCTGCAAATCCAGCGCCGATGCAGAGGACATCGATGTCGAGATCGGGTTCAGAGTAAGGGCTGTCCACACGATTTATGGACGTGCTCGATCGTCCGAGATTCCGTTGCATAGTGGGTATGGAAATCCTTATCCGGGATGAATTGCAATCAGGTAACAGAGAGAAGATTGTACGTCGCTACCTCAAGCGGCACCCTCCTTCTCTTAAATGCAGGACGCGCAGCCTCAGGACGCTCCACAACGGTGCACATGCTTTATCAAACACTCGTGTGTCGTTCGTCTCGGATCCTTACGTCGTGAGTCGAACCCATCGCTATCTATTGATCATTGCCGGTGCTACTTTTACCAAGACGGGCAAGCGAACCCGAGAGTACAGGTCACGTTCCTGCGGGGTCGCACCCGAACGCAGTAGCGCTACGGAAGGGAAGCCGACACAAACGCCTTACGGGCTCTCCACTATGTAGTAATGTGCGTCTGGAAAGGTGATTGGTATCTAGCCGTATGGGAGTGGCTCGGGCGGCACTGGGGTGGGTAGCTGTGAGTAATACTTGTAAGCATTTGGTACGTGTGCTACGGAGTCCCTCCCGACAGCGCATTAGCTTACCCGCAGACTATCAAAAGTGGGACTAGAGGCAGGCTCGCCAGCCTTAGCTCGAGCTCTACCTGAACGACATCATTGTTTCCTTCAACACTTCATCACGACCAAAACGTTACATGTGCAACTGCGAATGCGTTGCGAATCAAAATCCACATGCGCACTCGTTCAGTCATGCGCTCACCCCGTGAGGCGTCATTCCCCGCACAAGGAAGCGTCAGCCGTTATACTCTTGCGGGAGTACTCTGCCCCAAGTTACGGAACGTTCGCAGTCTTCTTGGCCAACAAGGGCATGCGCAGTCCCCTCGAAGGTGCCGTTGACTCCCGAGGTCCTCAAGCTCAAGGCCCTCCTCTCCGACAACCGGGGATGACAAAGTCCTTTCCATCATCCTGTCATTGACCTGGGTGGAGGAAGTACTCGTACTCGACGGCGATGCATGGTCAAGGGTGCGAGGTCCATCTAGATCTGAATTCAGCATACGGCTCCCAAGAGGTACAGCCTCGTCGGAGACACGTACCCGCAATAAGGTTTGGAAGCCTCTCCTGGTTTCGTCCATGGACAATGTGTATGTATGCAACTATCAACGTAGCTGCAGCCAGTATGACAGTTAGAATATTGAAAAGGAGCGCCTGAAGTTCGGAGTTGTCCGTTTGAGGTGTGACAGCCCGAACCCGTCGTTGAGGTGTACATGAGTCGAGTTCGTTTTCGGAAGAGCAGGCATGGTTTGGAGGCTGAATAACTGATATGAAAAGTATGACCAAAAACTGCTGAAGTTGATGCAATGCCCATTAGTGGACACTGGGGCAGACCTTCAACTTATACTGAACGCGGGGTGCTCTGGCTGAACAAAGCTGCCTGAGGGATGGAATGGCAGCTTACCAAATTTTCCGAATGATACAAGCTTCAAAATTTCCCACCAGGGCGACTAATTCACGGGCGAATTCTGACGCTGCAGGCCCCTGCTGCATGCCCCCCGAGTCCTTCAATTCAAGACGGCGTATCTGCGCGTCCTACCGTCGCTGGATTTCACGCTGCATGTCTCCTAGTCTTCTCATCTCGCTGAATCTGGCCTTGCATATGTATGGAGCTTTTCGATTGGCTGAGTATCTGTATCGGTATGATTTCCGATTGCTCATTGGTCTCATCTGGCTGATCACGATGGTCATCGAAGTGACTTTTTGCCGTCCGCGCCCAAGATTGCCCCTCACTGGGCTCTATGCCTGATTCGCTAACGTGCAATCGCTAGCGAATCGGGCATAGCGCCGACTTACCATGGTGCATCTCTGGCACAGGCGCTCTTCAGCATTATCTGGCCTCACCCGTGCAGGCGTTCCTAAAGCCTTATTTCAAAATCATGGTTCGCCTAGGGGTCACGGCGCCCGAAATGGCTCAGCCACTCCTGGGCAAGGTAGATTCGGCGACGCTATGAACTGTCGGCGCACTTTAAAAGCGGAAGTGAGGTCTCTCCATTCGCGCCGTGGACCAAACTTCGACAGAGAATTTGCGGACTCCAGTTACTTCCTCACGAACCCCGATGCTATTCCACCGCGATGATATCTCGCGTGGACCCAGCCTGGACATAACGACAAAACAACATGGGATCAGTATAATCGGGCATATTCCCCGTCATACGCTGGTGACCGTTCACTCGGGATAAATCCTCTATCATGTCCGGTTCGGGAACACTTCAAACGGAATCATCAATTAAAGAAAGCGGATTCGTTCAAGAAAAGAAATGGCAATCACCAAGGAAAGACAACCGAAGGCGCATAATGAGACGTAGTTTTCCACCCTCCAAAAGCGTAAGCCGTCACTGATCAATCTTGGCCCCTCTGACCAAACGCGCAAGAGAAACAAACGTATGTTGCTTTCCAATCCAATCCGTGTAGCTGACATTCGACTCCATGCTGCGAGGCTCCATGCTGGCTATGGCGTAGGTTCGTCCGAGTTGCCGCCAACGAAGCCTTTTCCTTTTTCTGGGAGCTTAGCATACAAATACTCGCCTCGCATCTCGTACGTCGGCTCGATATGTTTAGCGACGTTTTCTAGGATCGAATCGGTATGCCTAGTGGCCCGAACCTCGCGATGACCCGGCTCAATTCCTTTTGATCTGGACCTCACTGCACGGACAAGAACAGGTTCAGTGTTCTCCGAATGTGAATTAATCGTTTCGGTCTCTCTGGCATCAAGTTCTCTCGGTCCGACTTCTGCAGAGTCGATTTCTTTTACTGCTATCTCTTCTCGTTGGACTCCAGGCTCTCCTATTTCATTATCCTCCTGGGAGTTCCGCTCCAAATCAAGCTCTTCAAGTTCGAGTCCATCCGGGTTGATATCCACCCTAGTTTCATTCACCGGCGGATGCTGATCTATGCGAACCATCAACGTCTCTGTACCAGAGTAAGTAGCCGAAGCGATCGCGCATACCTTGGTCAACATCTCGGCCTCTGTTTGGTCTCCGCTGATGGAAGGCATGGAAGCATGCGACGGCCAGGGTAGCCGCAGCTAGAACGACAGTCAAGATATTGAAAAGAAGGGTTTGTATATTCGCCCCATTCGCCCCATTCGCATGAGACGCGCCGGGTGATTGCAATTGGCCAGTACTGGCTCCGTTGGCGTCGACTCTCATGATCAGCGGTTCTCGTCCGCTGATCATAGATCTGAATGGCCAAGAGTTGCAAAGATGCGCAGGAAGACGCCCGATTTACCATATTTATATGCATTATCCCTACAGAAATTGGGCTTCAATCGAGCTGCAATGCTGTCCTAGATTTTTTGCAGACAGGAAAGTTGGACCAAGATACTTCTATCAACAAGGCGAGGCGAGCGAGATCATGCGAGCAAAGTGAGGCAAGTTGGTTTGCACCAATCACGCCGCGCACCAGCTGACTCAGATGCAGCTACACAACACGTGGTGGCCGAAAGCTACATCAATATCGGCGGCCTCGAGTTTCTTCCATCCATTCTCTTCCAATGGATTGCGAGCCGCATTCGCTCGACTTCTCAATGCCGTTCTGGTGCATTGCGTAACGACGACCCTTCCCATTCCCACATCTGGAGAAAGGTGCTGTACCAGCACAGTACGGAGCATGATGTATTTCGATCGATTTTCTCATGCAGGGCCGGTCTCTTATCCTGGTTTGATGCGTCTGGGCCCGTATTCACCCCACGTTATGCTGGGTGCAACTGGTTACCGCCGAATTTTCGCTCACCCACCTACCTCCCGAAGCGCCCACGAGCGCAAATCATCTTGCACAGAAATACGCGTAACTCCACGACAAGCTGTGTGCACCATAGTCTTGCGACTATAATCGTCCACGTCGGGAAGAAGCATCTTTTTCAGAATACGACAAACGATAAACCGCGGAAAAAAGGAAGAAAAAAGAAAAATAAGGGAAAAAGAACAGATCATGAGATTTTTGCTATCGTTATGAGACCTGCAATCCGCGTTGCTCTCATCCAAAAGCCCCCAGAGATCCTGCCTGTAACGCTATTGAGGAATGCAACAAACATTGGAATGCGCCAAATGAAGACTCAAATTTCGAACGGCCGCTCAATTGAACATTGCAGGCATGATGACGCCTATGGCGCTAGGCCGCCCAAGATGACATTGTTCCGGCTATCCTCATCTTCTAAAGTAGCTCGACCAGTCCTCTCCACCTTTTCTTGATTCAGAAATTGCGGTGTCGCCTTTTTCCACTTCAATTTCTCCCCCTCTGGCCTCTTCTGTTTGGAGATCTGGCGGACCCGGAGCTTCCATTCGACCCTCATCTGCTTCAGGATTTTGCAAGTCGAGCTCTTTCGGTTCGAACTCTTCCAGCTCGATTGCATACAAGCCGGCAGCCTCTCCCACTCCAAGTACTGGCGTCAGGGTTCGTTCCGTGCCACTCGAATCCATGCGCTCGACTCGACGTCCTTCGTCTGCAAATGCATCATGGTCATGATGTTCAACTGCCCAAGCGATCAACCACTGATTTCAAGAGAGTGGTAATGAAGTAGGCATACCATCTCTACCTCTGATCTGCCTCCACTGGTGGACAATATGTATGAAAGCTACGACTAGCGTACCAGCAGCCAGTATAACAGTTAAAACGTTGAACAGGAGGGCTTGCATCTTCGAGTTGTCGGCGCGAGGGGGGGTCAAGGCTTGCCATTGGTCGGCATGAGCTTGGCTGGCGTTTGATAGGTGCAAAGGCCGGCATGGTGAGCAGGCTCCGTTGACGGATTTCGATAGTGAGGAACAAACACTGGGGTCCTGCTGCGATTTATATCCATTTGCTGAGTAGTAAAAGTCCTCGGTCGGAGACGATGTTATCGTCGTCCGGGAGCCCGGTCGCTGGTCTCGTACTTTGGCAGGCGTCAGGTCAGTGCGCCTGCCCAACCGATCGCCACGCAAATTTCGATCTGTCGTCTCACTGCTGCTGCAGCAGCGATCGAGCGACTCCCCTGCAGTAGGCTCTCGCATAAACAAAAACCCACCAGGTCTAGGTAACATGGGGCACCTTTACGGAGGGCTTTACCCACAACGCTGCTCTAAAAGCAAATGAACTCGAGCCAAAAACAGGAACCAAAAGTAAGTCAAACTAAAGAATGACCCAAGAATATTATCTTAGGTGCTATTCCTTAGGGTCATTGCGAGCAAGGCGTAATAAAGGTGGTTTGGTTACTTCCGACTTGATTTTTTTTAGGCGAGACGCTGGCTCACCCTCATCGTAGTACGAGATCTGATATAGTAGTTGTCGGCGGTCTCGGCGTTCAGTTGGTTGCCTTCTCTCCAAAAACGACTGCGGTCACTCCCAGCCAGTCTTCAGTGAGAGCCACGCCGACTCAGTCCAATCGCCAACCGGTGAGACCTTCTCTCGAAACTCAGTCGTGGAGAAATCAGCCTTGTACGACAACTCCACTCGCCCCGCTCTCGTATTGCTCCCACATCTTATCGACCTGGCCTTCGTGGCGTGGCTTTCTATTTACTCACAACTTTGCAACCGCCAGTATGTATACTCCGCTCCCCAATCTTCGTATCGAGGCCCCTCATGTCTACACAACCTAATCGAAGTAGAGGAAAAATCTGCCAACGGCGGATCTCGCACCCCAAGTTCTATTATAGACGTTCGAGGCTAGGCATGGAGCTGCAACTGGCCTTCTTCGGGAGGATATGATAGCGGGAACCGTAACGAAAAATAGTGATTGGGTATCTACTAAACAAAGCGTAGCTCTGGGATAAGTCTTCCAAACAAGGCAACAAGCCACCGCCGGCTACAACCCAGATACCCGAAAATGGCTGCCAACAGCCAACGCTTCAATCGTGAAAAGAGTGCGCTCGATGACTACTGATGCTGGTGGATAACCCCGGAATGCATCACCCGTCAGGTATCTATCGATTTCAACGGAGACAATGTCACATCAACCGGATCATGGTGTCTCGGGACGAGCAAGATCCGAATATCCGATATCGGTGTTTCCCAAGGCACCTACAGGGCTAGTCCGTGGCGGTCTCGACGCTGTTGTTGGATACCGGAATACTCGGTTCTCTTCCTTCGTGTAGAGTATACGGTGAAGGGTTGTAGGGATCGTCTAATTTGGTCGAAGTGACGACAACACCTTGGAGTGAGCTGCAGTCGGCTACCAATGCGATGACGGTGTTAACCGGGGAGTTGACGTCTTCTCTTATAACGACTTGAGCGGCATTTGCTCCGTCTGTAGTGTCACTGAGACCACCTGCCAGGCGATTTTCGATCTGGATGCCCCCGTACTCAACGTCCACCGTTGAGTCCCCGTCGCGCGAAGGTGTCCTCAAAATAGCCTCAGCAGCGTCGGAGTCGATGCGATGACTGCGGAGGCCGTCCCCACGCACGTCATTGAGGCAATACCCCTCTAACCTCCAATCAGTTCTCTGTCAAGACCATCGCACCTTGGGCGATTACTTAGTAAATGAGGGACGACGCTCGATTTCTTTTGGTGTCGGAAGTGTAGACATGCTACTACAACAGAGGCAGCAGCTAACAAGACAGTCAAAATGTTGATGAGGAGGATTTCAACCCTGGCATCTTGAGGCTGGGGCTGAGGAATCTGATTGGTTGGCGCTTCAACGGCTTGCGGCATACGTACGGGTAGGAAGGCAGGCATTGTGTTTGAAAAGAGACGTTTATTCCTAACAGGAATAATCGATCAAATCGCCCTGATACAGGATCATTCCGAAAGCGAAGACGGCTTATCATCTTATATGTCGCCTTGCGGATCTCATCGCTCTCATTTTTCCTCACCTCAAGTCGCGGAAGGCACCAGGGATAGGGTACTTGCAGCGGCAAGTCTCCCGCGTCCCCCGCGTCCCCCGCTGATAGTTGATTGGTTGTACAAGAGCGCGCAACTGTCTTAACCACATTTGCCGATCATTTCGGCTAGACTTTGGTTGTAGACATGTCAGTCAACAATGTCGCCCGCGGACCGACCCTAGTATTCCACGTGATGATAGAACTCTGGCGACTGATAGTGCAGGCCAAGGCGGGGTCTTCGGGAGGGCATGCGTGACTGCGTGGGTCTGTATTGGTTTGAGGAAGTATGCAGCCACATGTGTGCCCAGCACAGTGTCAAGCACGTGGAGCAGAGTAGGGCCACCAATAGTCACAAGAAGTTTTGTGGGAACTCACGTGTACCTACACGCATTTCACGTATGTCTACATACTTCAAAAGGCATGCAGGCACACATTCTTAGATAAGGCAACTTTGGAGACGAATCGGAGGTCCCCGATCCCGAAGAATGAGCGGCATTCTAGTCGTGTTGTCTTACCTCCTGACCGATGAACTTCACAGACCCCGCACATGGTCCATGCCTGCACACTGCCCACGCTCGGATAGGAAGCGATAGAGGATAGAAAGACGTCATGAGGCTGGGGTGGGGGAGCTTCATTATGGACACGGCCCCTAAGTGAATAAACGAACTGCGTGATCTACGTCACCCCTGAAATCTTATGACTCAGAACAAACTAGCCAGGTGTATAGCACCATGCGCCAACTATCGTAAAAGTATGGGACAGCATTGGATTCGAAATCACCTTGGAGATATGGAAATAATGATCTCCCTGTGGAAACGCGGCCTATTATAAGGGGAAAGAGCTGAAGCAGTGCACATATGAGGATCTTGAAATAGAGACAGTTCTTCGACGCGGTGGTGGAACCGTATTGAAGCCACGCGGTATTCACGCTGCTTTAGGTTCTTTTTATGTCAGCGTGCTGCGGCGCTATGCTTTTCGTGCCCACATGCATCCCCGTCTCGACCATACGATGCGAAGTGCTCGTGGAAAGTGAAAAGAACGCGGGGCCGTAAACCAATGGTATTCGGACACGTTCAACGTACAGACTTCCCAAAATATTCCGACTAGCATTTGAAAGGTGTTACAGTGCCTTAGGCCAAAGGCCGGTGTGGGAGGTTGGGCGTTCTGTGGTGGCGCAGCAAATCTTCGCATGCCTCCAGCTTATCGCTCGCTGCCCCGCCTTCTGCAACCTTGCCCATGCGTCTTCTTCATTTATGCCCCATCCTCGGCTCGCTGCCTTCTTTTTCGTCGCCGGCTGAGAGCCTTCCTTGCGTTCTTCGGCCTACGTCTTCCTCTCATTCTTAGGCCCGATACCTTCCTTTTCCCATCGGTCTGATATGCTCCGTTTCGCCTTCAGCCTTACGCACTCTCACGCATTTACCTCCGGTGTAACGCCCTTCCCACCTCTATAGTTTTGGCCTGCGCAGTCCCGTTAGCTGCTGCGCTCTGCGCCGTCAAACACAATCAATCACCATATGCTAAGAGAATGTTGTGAATTGTATACAGTCGCAAAGGTCAGATCGAGTCACACGTGAAGAGCTATGCAAGAAAGCTAAGCGGTCTTGACAACAAACAGTTTTCGGTCGCAAGACTTCATGGCACCTGTCGAATTAGAGTGCCAGGGAAACTGACCAGACTATACGCAGCAAAGGTCGGTTTCCAGGAATAAGGCGTCGAGCAACAAGAGTCTCGGAATCGCATATGCAATTACACCGACGAGAAAGAACAGGCTACACGCACAGCAAAGTGAAGAAGCCACGTTATCCTCTCCAGTGGGTGACTTGAACGCGGTTAAAGGATGGTTTGGGATGTCCCAGCTTTGCGACACAGCAGGGGATTAGGAGGAGCGCTCCTACCAATCCCCTACTGCGGCGTTTTTTGGCTTCTGCGGGCAACGTCGCACACCCCCCTGTATCAGGGCTGACGTCTGGAGTGTGTTGACTAGGCTGCTTACGCACGTGCAAAAGTGTTTTTAGTTATCGCTTCAAGGCTGAGGTCTAATCGAACTGACGGCAACATATGAGAATATAGAAACACAACAACGCACTCACATGTTTTTTGCTTTAAACGCAATTTTTACTAAGATTATTGCGAGATACCATCGATTAACGGTACATGGATATTTCAAGGTAGAAGAGATAGATTGGACTTCTATCTATCAGTGTATCCGTTTCCCACTAGTAAACTCCAAGAAGTGTGACTGACTTAGAGTGCCTTTTAGTATTCTTTCTTTGATCTCTATATGAAATCGACCAAGTTTATGCTGAGTATCTGCTTGCTCGACGAGGGACGCTTCTTTATTGGCGTTCGAAAGGGTTCATGTAGTCTGTTGCGGCTCGCTTGCCCACAAATTGGCTCGAAGTATCTGCGATCGATATATCATCCAGAGCGACCTCCTCAGCTAATCTCCAGTGGGAATCATGCTACGTATCAAATATTTTAGCAACTCTACGTACACATTCGTCTGTCGTACCCTTGGCGTTCCCTTCTTTGATGCCAGAGGTGCACACATGCGACAGCCAGAGTGGCTGCAGCAAGCATAACAGACATGATGTTGATGATGAGCGTTTGAACGGCAAGCTCCCCTTGTACTGGTGGTATATTGATTTGAAAGCTTTGGTTGGTATGAGTTTGCGACAATACAGCCATATTTAAAAACGAAATTAGAAACTTTTGGTACATGTGAATGAGGAATACTGACCGTGAACCCCAAGAACGCGGGCGGAAAAAGAGGTGTGGATGAGCTGATAGCGTGCATAAGCTAAGACGTGGCTCGGATTAACAGTTTCGTAACGTCCTTTGATTCGTTGAAATTTTGTGTTTCCGGTCGCTCGCCCGCATCGGCGGTGCCACCACTGTAGGCGAGAATGTCCCACGAACCCTAGCAGGGGGTAAGGAGCCGATCGCATGCGCAGCCTTGTGCTGTGCCGACCTCAGAGCTCATCACCCCGCATCTACATTTACAAAGGCTTGGATCCACCCGGTCACAACGTAGAAACAATTGAGGTTAAATTAAAAACTGGCATATGATTTCGATCTCATCGTGCATAAACGTGAAGTCGTCAGGTTGCTTCTAATAGCTTGCCTCTCATCTTCGTACCAAACTCTCAATCTAACACTAAGAGTTCACATCTCTTCTAGCTCTTACTAGAAGCTATGACTAGAAACGTACATTTGACTGTTATCTTCATCCTCATCAACCTACATTTCCCGGTGTATCTGTTTCGCAAAAAGTCACTTGCTACATATCAACCTGCACAGGCTTACTGCTTGTGTCCAGCCGGAACTTTTCCTTGATCAGTGATGCCTATGGCATATTTGAGAGAAAGCTCGACGCCTTTTCTCATATTCAAAGTGAGCGATAAAGGGCTACTTACAAGTGAACGATGAACTGAGGGCTTCGATAAGCCATTTGCGACATCATCTTCCATAAAGTTTAAGCGAATGGCTGCATGTCCCCAATGTTGACAAAGTTCAGCCTTGTATATGTACCAATAACGCCGGAGTGTGCGTCTATAAGATCTGAGAAGCTTGTTGGAGAAAGATCTCTGCTCTAGAAATGTACTTCACCGTTGACAGCACTAACAACAGGGGAACGGGCAGGTCGCGAAGTTGTGAGAAATACGCAAGCCTTGGTCTGACACAAGAATTTTTGAGTATCTTTTCATTGCATAGCCAGCAAGTTTCTACTTTTAGGCATGGAGTAATATCAACAGTTGGCGGACGCGAGTCCACCGAATTCCGACTGGAAACCCCATATAAAGAGTACGCATCGAACACAAGAACGCGAGATCAAAAAAGAGCAGCAAAAAAAATATTGATGAAATAAAAGTTACCGTAGGCATAAGCCTACCTCCAGCCAGTTCCGTATTGGAAGGCAGGGGTCGGGTCGGATGCAGGGTCGAGCGTGTCGTACTCCTGTGCGGTGTTGTCGTCAGGTTCGCCTGCGCCGTATTCCTGCACGGTATCCTCCTCCATTCCGGCTGAGTCGTACTCATGGGTGGTATCGTCCTCCATCTCGGCTGACTCTTACTCCTGCGTGGTACCGCCTTCAGATTCGGCCGCCTCGTGATTCTGCGTGGCATCGCTTTCAAGACCGGCCGTGCCGTGATCATGTGGTGCATCGCCCTGGACCCGGCATACTTCAACTCATTGATCACCTTCATCATGGCCTCTTCCCGGTCGAAGACGAGCATCATCCATGCCGCCAGGAGCCCTCCAAAGCCGCCTTCCTTGAGGTCACAGAGCTCGCCGTTGGAGTATGTAAACATCATAAAGATCCTTCGCTGACCCTCGAAATTACGGGTGAGAAAATCAAGAACTGCCATGAGACCATTTTGAATCTGTTGCATGCGCTGTGGAATGTAATTCTTGAGTAGCTCAATCTCCGCGGCATTTTGTTCGGTCTTTTCTTTCATGAGGCTGACATCCTTTTTCACGTAAGTATTTTCCACCCAATCTTTCCAGGGGGTGACATAAGTAGCCTTTGCCGAGCTGAGCTCCGCAAGATTTTAGGCGATGCTCGCCTTTGTGGATTCGACTGCCGCAGCATTGCTGGCGATTTGTTCGTATGCGCGCTCTATGGCGTCTGCCTGATCACCCATCCGCCTTGCAACGCCGAGTGTGATCTTCTTGTCCAGTTGCTGACCGAGGAATGCGAGATTTGTGTGTAAGAGCGACGTATGTTTCTCAAGACCCCGTGGAAATTGAGTAATAGCCTTGTCGACCGTTATGACCTTCCCGTTGAGGCCTTCGATTTCAACAAAGCACTGTTCCAAGAGATTGGCAAGATCACGGTTTGTAGTGACTGTCGGTGTTCGTGCTTCGAGCTGGGCGGCTTACTTCGTGAGAGTAGCCAATTTGCGGTCGAGTTGGGCTTCCCGTTTCTGTGAGTCGCCGACTTTTTTCATGAGTTCCTGGTACTTCACGTCGATGTCTTTCTTCTAAGTGATGAGACGATTTTGGTCTGTGACCTTATCTGCCTCGATTTTGCCTTCGATATTCTTTTTGACGGTGGCGACGTCATCTTGACCTGCAGTCTTGTTTGTGCGGCGCGATTTTCTGATTCATGTCCTTCATGAAGGTAGAAACAGTGTCTTTGTGAGTGGTGGTTTGTGTAATGTTTTCGAACTTCTCCTCAATATGCGTCTTGAATAGGTCGAGCTCCTTTCTGAGTGCCATGACGTCGTTTCGGTCATCGATCTTCTCATTGAGATCCTTGATCAGGCCCTCAAACTTTCTTTGTTGATTCTGTGAGTTGGTGCTTATGCCGCAACTGTGTGCAGTGACGCTCCTCAGAGGTCTTCATGAGGTCTCCGACAATCTCCAAAATGCAGCTCATCAAGGCTTCGTTTGTCGAACCAATTAATGTTTCAAGGATCCCGAGGGCGCGCGTATGTTTGGAGATAACGACATGAGCGTCGTTAGACCGATCTTCTATTCTCTCTATGGGTCTGTTGTTTTGCATTTGCGCGGCCTGAGTGGTCTCGTAAGAGTCCTTGTTTATGGCGACGACGTTGGCACTCAGATTATGCAAACCCTGTTCAAAAGCTTGCATCTGTCAGTTCGGGTGCTTGATTTGCTGCATGAGCAGGTAGACGAGGACGAGAATGATGACTGTTAGACCAACTACAATCATCCACGGGATCGATGAACTGTACAATTCGAGTTGATTTCCTTCAACGGGATATGACAGAGACTCCATACCTTGTATTAGTAATGCCGACGAGAGCGTTTCTAAAAGTAACGAGCTGGCGATAGATGCGGTCTGGATGTCGAAGGCAGCGGGTGTGAGTGTGATCGGGTATATGAAAGGTAGATGAAAAGTAATGTTCGGGTGTTTGATAGCGTCGTCCTTATCGTCGCCAGCGTTGTGGCCATCGCTGGTGAGGTCAAGCGGAGCGTGATCATGATGTCGATATTGATCTCCAGGAGAGGAACCCGAATCTGGCTCTGTAAGGGTGACGATGACTTTGAAATCGGAGTTGCCCTCGTGCTCATTGGTGTGAATGGCCATGGGCGGCGCATGCTGGGCAGCCCACCGATGAGGACCGTGGCGATGACATCGCTAGGATGAAGGTAGGCCAGCAAGGCCATGAGCGAGGCATTTTTTGGAATGAACTATGGGTGTGCGCTCGAATCTCCCAGCAGGCTACACAACACGGCACAACCTAAGAGAGGCAACATTGAGTCGGGTAATTTCCATCCCCGACTTCCACGACACTCGTCTTATGGTCAAATACGAGGTATCGGACGTAGTCGATCTTCGCTAGAGCTGGCGCAAACGTTGTCCACGCGGTACGCGTTGGACCTCAATCGAAATGCTGGCTGTCGAGCTGAAATGCGCCTTGGAATGGAATCGGACCGACACAAGGGTCGGGGAAGTCGTTTTATCAAGCCTCCGGGATATACTTTTCCCAAACGCCTAGCAAGTCGGTCAGACCAAGCTTGGCGGACGGAATGAAGCGTCGCCGTCCAGGAGGCCTAACGAACGTCGGAGATGAATGAGGTTCCATGGGTCTCTTCCATGTAGACAATTCTTAACGATATTGAAGTCCAGCTAAGCCTAGTTCAAATCTATGAGTAACTTGATCCCATCATCCGTCGTATCTCCACCCACTAACGCTCCCAATCAAGCTGCAGGTTGCGCCACAGCCCAGGCAATTCGAGACTCCCACAATCCCCCTAGCTCGGCTCCGATAGCCCCCAGAAGCGAGATTCCGACACCCCTGAGGTACCAGCAAGAATTGAGTTTCTTCAATAGAGCACAGAAATGGGCCAATATCACCAGCGCCTCCGGTTTCCGCTCATAAACCAGATTGATGAAGCGATCTGATACTACGCCAGGCCAGACCATAGGTGCATACGAAGATTCCATGGCGTCCAGGGTATTGCGAGGTGAAAAAGGGTACGCAGCGATTTTCCGTAGCTCGTCCAGCGCAAGTCGGCAATGACTCAGGGCTTCTCGATCCCCCGCAGTCGATGATAGCGTCGGCTCGAGCATGCGATACAGTTTGGTATAATGGGCATCTTCGGGATTTCTGTCACAGTCCACGGGATCAATATGGCGGACTAATGACTTGAGAGGCCCTTGGGAAAGCTCCGACCAATTCTTCACCAGCAAACACACCACTCCCCTCAAGACGAGGAACCAATGCGGATGTTCATCGTCGCGATCCGGAATCCTGCCATTTGGCACACCCATCAAGTGCGATTGAGCAAGGAGATAGGGAGCCACAAAACTAGCGAAGGCAAATATCGCATGGATAGATTTAGGGTCGTTGGAAGCAACCAATTGTCTGTAGGATGGCAGCGCGGCTTGTTCGGCCTCTACGGCGCGTCGTGTCAATTCAAGACGGCGGTTTGGCTGCAAGGTGATCAGATGGACTGCGGAAATGGCGAAGATACCGTGCATGACGAAGGGGTGGGCAAAGGCTAGACGCGGGATTTCAACCTGCCAGATTTGCATGTTTCGAGCCGCGCGCATGTCCGCTGACCCCATGTCGAGGCATGTTTGGGAAGTATAATGATGTAAAAGTTCCAGATGAGTCAGTTCTAGTGAAGAGTCCGAGAGAATAATCGACGGCGTTATTGATGCGGCCGGGCGCTCCGGTTTCGTCGGAGCAAGGCAATGGAAGCTGCACTGCAACCGCAGTCGACCGCATCTCAGACATGATGGTTTCGATTCATCGCACTGATGCATGATGTCAGCTGCCCAATGCTCGAAGACAGAAAAGCTGTGACTGTGTATCCTCACCTTGACTCGTCGCTTCCTGCACTGGGAACATCCAGTCCTCGTCTTGTGGTGGGGTCGTCGTTTCATTTTGCGTTGGACAACATTGTGAGAGGAGAGAAAACAATGCGCCACGTCCAGAACACCTAGTTATGAGGTATACATATCGTCGAGATGGTGACAGGCGGTGTGCTGTTGTATAAGGATGGAAGAGGATCACCGTGATGCTGAACAGGAGAAGATCGTGCTAATTAAGCTAGCGACCCCCGTTTCCGCGCACCCCGGGTTTCCGCGCACCCCGCCAAAACACTGTCGCCGTACAAAAAGACGCGTATTTATCAACGCCTAGTTATATTTGCCACTCTGTACACATGGCCTTAAAGGAGGGCGTATTAGCTATTGTATGTACAATTTCTGTAGCTCTCTGTACAGTATTAGCTGGCACAGGGGGCCTTAACGCAGCAGCTTGACCAATTGCACGCTTAATACTCTTAACGTCGGCAAACCTCTAATTTTAATTGATTGTTATTTGTTGGCGCTTCCTCTAAGAGCCAGAGGCCTCTAGTTGATATCGCAATTGAGAGATCTCAGCCTCTTGTTCGGCTGCTCGATTATTGGCCTGCGCAATAGCCTTGCCTGCCTTTTGGAAGGCCACCCGGGCACACCGAGTGAGGCCTTCTTGTTTCTGTATCAACTGTTGGACGGCGTATACGTCCTGGGGCCTCTGGGGCGTACGAAAGAGAGCTCCTAATATATTAAGATCCTGAAGTTGGCGTGGTGGAGTAATTGGCCGGCCTATTACTTGTGACGAATTAGTCACTTTATTAGGGTTATACGGAACAAGCCCAGTGCCTTGCCAGCCAGCCCGAATTACTCGCTCTGTCATGCCGTCCTCTCTAGCTGCGTCGTACAGGCCAATAAAACGTTCCTTCTTGATCGGGGCAGCGTCGTCAAGGCTGGCCAGGTCCCGTATTTGATTTCTGTACTTTGACTTAACTACAGAGAATACAGAGACATCTAGTGGCTGTAGGAGGTGCGAGGAATGAGGTGGCATAAATAAGAGCTTGATTCTGGCCTGGCGGGCCGCCCAAAAGAACTCAGTATCGACGTGAGTTGAATGGCCGTCAAGAAGTAACAATCGATGCCCGCTCTGAGCGGGCGCCGTATCCGGGATAAATATACGCTGTAACCACTCAAGCCCTATAGCTTTTGACG
Source organism: Lentithecium fluviatile CBS 122367 (assembly GCA_010405425.1). Lineage (NCBI taxonomy): Eukaryota > Fungi > Ascomycota > Dothideomycetes > Pleosporales > Lentitheciaceae > Lentithecium > Lentithecium fluviatile. The sequence continues at coordinate 527,894 of MU005594.1, read as the reverse complement.
TCCATCCGTTTTGTGAGGTTGTATACAGCCAATCAGGAACTGATTTTGATGGGAACCAAGTTGTCTGTAGGCTCTGGCCTTTGAAGATGACCGCGCACCGTTTTTTCAGGCCCATGGCTGATACACACTCGATTATTGATACCCACTCGCGATTCTCTGGGGACTTCATGTAAGCCTTCTTTCTACGGCTGGAGCCAAGTACTCTAGAGTTAGTACATACTCCAAGAGCGACCCCTGTCTCGTCCATATTCCAAATGTCCTCAACGCGTATACCCAGCCGTATTCGGGTGCGCTCGAAGAGGTCAATAAACGCGCGTACTTGTTCTGGTGTGGCGGCATCTGCTCGAGAGGCCTCTAGCTTTCTGCCAATAATTGAGGCGACAGCAGGGTTGCGATTGATGAAGGATGGCAGCCAGCGCTTGCCTAGAGGTTCGTAGTCGTTGCCCATAGCCAATATTCGGGAGGCCATTTCTCGAGCGCGCGCGTGCGATGGGGGGTATCCGTTATTCTCCTGCTCTATTATCCACTGTACGAGGAAGGCCTCTTGCTCCGGAGTCAATCGCTGTTGATGGGCATGGCTGGTGTGGCTATTCGACGCGCCATTGATTCGATCGCGTAGAGTTGACGGAGGGATCCCGTACGCCTTTGCCGCAGCCCGTTGGCTCTTAAAAATACCAGAATTGAATTGCTCGATAGCTGATTGTATAGCCTGCTCACGGGCATCCATTATAGAGACTAGGTGTTGATAAAATACGCGTATATTTGATGGCGACAGTGTTTTGGTAGGGTGCGCGGAAACCCGGGGTGCGCGGAAACGGGGGTCGCTAGCTTAGTTCAAACGGATCTGTTTCGCTCCTCGGGTCGTGATTGGTTGTTCTAGCTGCTTAGTCAAGCCCGTCCGCAAGAACACAGCTCCAATGTTTTCGACCCAGTCGTCAGATTATTTCAACTATGCATCTATCACACCCTCTGTTGAGGACATGTAAGCGCACTAGAATAAGGGGGTACCGAGTGAGTAAATACCTGGAAAACGACGTACCTGGTAGCTTATCAACCCCACCCCACTTCATCCATCATTCATTTGCAACCTGACAAGGCGCTCACCTTACCATCCGAGAAAATAATGGAAGAAGGTTTTCGTATCGTTTTTCAAAGGCGACTTCACGCCCAGTACGTAGGTGGCGATCAGAGAATACGGCCTGACAATCTAGGGCCAGCACCCACCGTAAATCAAGAATTTAACCACACGGAACCGGGACCGAGAGCGAGACCATTTATTGCGCAGATCGAGCAGAAGGCGTGGGGACGAGGGACAAACTATCCGAGAAATTCAGACTACCAAAGTCGACCCCCCACTCAGTGTCGGAAAAGTCCAATGGATTTGTCAGTGAGTCTATGGTCTCAGGAGCAATCCGACTCCACACCGGCGCTAATACGCTAGCCTTCTTCCCCCAATAATGTTTCCATAGTTAGCGGGCATATGGAAGAGGCTGTGTCAAGATATTGCCCCCAGGTGCGTTAATGATATCTACAACGTGGTCGAAAGGTAAGGTGTATTGAGGAACCGAATGTTAGATGAATTTTCAGCTCGTTCAACACGAATTGTGGGAAAGATTAAACAAAAAATAGGCCTGCACCAATGCTATGTATACGACGGTGTACCCATCCTTCATGCACAGATCTTCATACCCAACCTAGAAACAGCCATCGCAGCCCTATACCCATATCTCCAAGATAATCCATTCAGCCAATATATCCATAACGTCCTGCACAGTCCGGGCCATCAGGCAAGACGCAAAAGCCCATGGCTTGTGCTAGTTGAGACTTTTTCGTTTCACACCACCTGTCACATCACCGTAGACGGAGGTAAACCATTATCCCCGGTGCATGCCGTTGGTTATTCCTGACAGCCTTCGGTGTGGGTTGTCACCATGGAGGGTGACGTCGTGTCGAGTAGTACTCGCTCGACCTGGGAGTCTCTTTCACCGATGGCAAATGAGGAAAAACTGTCGGTGTTTTCAGCGTCATCTTGACCCGTCAAGATATTGCATTCCTAAGAGACTGCAGGGAGTGTTCTCTTTCTTCTGTCCTAAGAATTAGCTGCCGAATATGTCTACCAATATCAAAATGGGCTGTACATACGTCCTGGTTCCTGGCCATTCTGTTTTCTCTGGTGCCGAAAATGCAAACACGCGACAATCAGGGTCGCCGCAGCTAGCATGATAGCAAAATTATTGAAGAGAATGGTTTGTAGTTCAGAGCCATGAAGTTCTTGTTTCGGATCAGGCTGTGGCATATGATTGGATAAACCCGAGCTGAAGCTCGTGTTGGTGTGCAAGATCGCGGGCATCTTGTGGTTCATACATCACAAATGGTTTCGAAGAAAAAGCTGGAAGGAAGGACTACAAGCCGACTCGGTATGCTAAAGACTTATAGCAAATGTGTGTGATTCACTGGTGTCAGCGGGTTGTATGCCCCCGCTCGTTCGTCGTATGCCCATGCTCGAGTGTGCGGTTACCTGCTGGTGGCGTTCAGGACCGCATCCTTGGCTCACTCGACTGTTTTTATCTTAGCGAGCTCTGATTGCTTACCGAAAGGACTGTTGAGCCTCAATCGACAGTTTGAGTTAGCTGGCTTGGGGCGCTTTCGGGCGCGATGCGTTGGCAAGGCCACACCACGCATCATAACTCGGTAGACAGCAATAGCCTGCTGCTTATGATACGAGACGCTCCATAACGATATAAGTGAGGACTGCACCAAAGGGTTCATATTGCTTCCACATCGGGCACCATCGTGGTGGTGATCACCATGGCGCAGCGCAAGGTAAGCTAAGGCTTCTGCATACGTCCACTACGACAACATGTGTCCACGGCATACCATGTACGCCCGCCGCGTCGGGCCTAAAGGCGGGATCGCCTTTGCAGCTGCGTGTGGAGCCAAGGCCGCAGAGATGACAGTAGTGGACCAGCAGCTTACGCCCAGTAGTGGACTTTATGACATGCATAACCGAACCTCACTCCACCGACCACATCCTTAAGGCATGGGGCCAATCAGATGTCAATAAGTCACTCGAGCGAGAGGCATTTGAGGCAGACCCGTTAAGAACTTGCAGCCCATCCTGTCCTGAGATGACGGTATGGCGTCAACCACTCGATATGCAACACCGCCACCCGCTTATCAAAAGAGCATTCGCAGAGCTGTGACCAATTCTCAGGTTTGAGAGACAGTCCCACCTTGAAGCTGGAGATCGGCCATCTGCCTAGATCACGTGTCGCGGGACTAATGTAGTCTTTCATCAGTAAGTAAGGAACGACGTACTTGAGGACAGAATTACTACCCTGGCTGCCACTTGAAGGTGACATCAATACCTCGTCCATACCATAAGAAGTAAGTCTCCCTATGAATCTTCCTCACCAAGCGTTTTGCACGTATCGCTGCTTAGGGTAAAACAAAATCAACAAGTTTTAGTTCTTCACTAAGCCTTTGAAATAAAGTCAAGGTGTTGTTGCGTCTGTCACTGTGCAAGTAGAGCTTTCAACTGCACCATTAGGTATGTTGTCCTATTAACATTATGTATTTGATTGACTGAGTACAATTATAATTGTAGCACGCATGTGCGTCTAACACACAGCCGGCACAAAGTGAGTGTTAAGCGCTCTGATCGAGGTAAAAGCGTCTTTCATCTCACTTTTGTGACATCAAATGCCTCGGAAACTTCACGGCGGCGAGCGGGGCGCTTGGTTCTGTCCAACTTCCCGCCATGCGCACGAGTCCAAGGTCTATCCCGGAGTATATGGTCTGGGTATTGGGGTGGAGCGAGGTACCCTCACCCTTCTATTCAAGGACCTATCGAAAGGAGGAATTGCGAATTCATCCCGGTGAAAAAGGAAAGATAGGTCGAGCCCAGCGATGGAGGAAGATCTTTGAAGCCGTATTGGAGAGTTTCAGCTTGCCAAAAGCGATCCTGGTTGGACTGGAAGGTACCGAAAACGACGGCTAGAGAACTGGTGCTACCAACAGGATGGATGCCTTGGGATGAATGGCATGATTCTGTTCAAGTGCCAAGTCTTGACAGGCAATCCAAGAGTCGTGGACGTCTGTGAGCCCTTGCTAGCCCTTATAAACCATGGACGCAGAGCTATACACATGGACTGCGGGAACGGAGACTTGAGCGGCTTGTTGGCCTACTGGGCATCACTGCTCTGACGAGTGACTTCGGACACGGTGAGTTGCTGATGCTAGTAGCCTGGGACTCATTTATTGTGAGGATAGCCCCGGAAGCTCTCGCAGCTAAGATAGTTGTTCTCGATGAACGCGCTATCCAGTCGTAGGCCATAGACATTGCTCCACTCCTGGCCGCCCGAGAAAGGGTGAATGTTTGCTTGAACAGTTCCAATGACGCGTTGGATTTCATTCGGTGTAGTCGACACCGAGGTGTCGAAGAGCCGGATCATGTTGTCGCAAGTCTTGCCATCGGCAAAGGTAGGCTGATTGGTGGCGTTTTTGAAGAACTCGAGAGGGAAGAGTTCCTCTTCAGTGGATGAGAAGAGCGTGTTGATAAACTCGGCACCCTCAAGACTGCTTGCGCTGAAGTAAGTAGTCCCTGGCTTCTCTGCATTTGGGACGGCCTGGTAGGCGTCACATCCTGGTTCGAAGGATGCCGGGAAGGTATTGGTGCCGTAGTCGTCTGCACCATTCAAAGCGATTTCGTGATCGGCAGTCATCAACAGTGAGGGTGCCCATTTGAAAGAGGTTGAGTTGTCGTGGAGTAGGTCGATGAATGGGAACTCAATGCCAGTGCGCTGTGTTTGTTAGGACTAGGTTGACCTAAGAGTTTAAGGGCGACTTACGGTGAAGTCGTCGATCTTGTAGCCAAAAGCTTGCACTTCGTGATCATGAAGAGCTTGAACAATAGCCGGGTACATTCCTTTCGGGAACGACGGAAGCAAGGCACGATACGCATGCTCAAGAATATCATATTGAGGAGGGATAAGCTGACGTGCTAGCTCCAACGAGATGGGCAAGACGGCGATAGTTCCATTCAGTGTGCCAGTCGCATTGTTGGGATATAACGAAGCCACTGGATTAGGCTGGTCCACACTCGTGCAAACACTGGCGACAATCTGGCTCGGGGCGTCAAAGTAGGTCGAAGACGCGTACCGCAGCGCAAGTAGCGAGAGGAAAGACACGGCAAAGTACTGTAACGTCGACGGCTTTGAGTGCATCTTGGGGTGCTGGATGCTCAAAAAGGCGAGAATCGGGTGCGAAAGCAGCGCGACGTCGAGATAAGTGCAAAGCATGGTGAAAAACGTGTCGATCTCGCAGAGAAAGAGTACAAAAGAGGCAGATGGTATAGCGAAAGGCGCGCAATCGTGCATATAAGAGAGGTACACATCTCGTTCGGAAACACTTTGAGCCGCGCACGGTCCCCACCTCCTCCTACGCCCACCCCCTCCAGAGGCCGTGATTGATCCCAACGGAAGTCGCTAACCCGATAAACTTGCTCTTTCCAGAAACCAACTGACGTTTTCCGTGCGGGTGCTCTTTCAATGGCGTGGAAGCTGATGTTCCGAATACCATGTGTCATTCGGCGAATGCGCTGTCTGACGGGTGTCCCTTCGAACGGGTGGAAGACGCGCCGAGACGCGGATGCCTCCAGATCTCCACCATGTCGACAAGACCTGCTCTTTGAGAGGCGCGAGCCTGAGGAGGCGTGTATTGTTGCCGCTGGGCGCTGCTGTGGAGGCAGACGGCGTATCAAAGAGAGTTTCAGCAGCCCCAAGATCTCGCGGATGATCTCTAAGGTGGCGCGTGCGGGCGCTACGCCGGATCCGTCAAGCTTCGGGAACGCTTGCCCGCGCAGAAAACTATTGACGTGCATCTCGCACCCGCCATGCGCAACGACGATGAACAACAGCTGGATCTCGTAATCACAACAGGCCGGTTGCTCTGGGCGATAAAGGCGAAATTTGTAGTCTGAGGGGGCGCGCCTGAGCCTCATGTGATTACAGGCGTGACCGTGGCCTGACATTCACCCCAAAGATCCTTAATGAGCTTACACCCTCGGCGCCGACTACCAGCATCTAGCTACAAATGAGCCAACCTCTCAACCACAATGAGCCGGTCGCGAATACTGTCCCTGATCACTTTCGCGTTCTTCGGTTTCCTCACAGCCTACCTCTATACCCACCTATTCACCAGACCCAGCAGCATGCTAACCCCATCACCACCCCGAACAACCGCCATAATCGTAGGCTCAGGCCTAGCCGGCCTCTCGGCAGCCTCCCAGCTCATATCCCACAACATTCCCGTTCGGCTCCTCGAGCGCGCCGAAAAGCCAGGCGGGAACTCCATCAAAGCTTCCTCCGGCATCAACGGCGCACCGACCAAGTATCAGAACGTTTCCGATGACGCGTTCTATGCCGACTCGGTCAAGTCGGCGGGCAAGGCCATGCACTCGCTTACAGCTGAGAGGGAGAAGCTGATTGAGGCGTTGACGAACAAGAGCGCTGCGGCAATTGACTGGTTGGTGGACGAGAAGGGTGTTGATTTGAGCAAGGTCGCGGTTCTGGGGGGACACACGTATGCGCGGACGCATAGAGGAGCTGGACAGACGCCGCCTGGGTTTGCGATCGTTTCGACGCTGTTGAAGGGGTTGAAGGAGTCGCCGCTCTTTCATCTCCAGACTTCATGTACCGTGACCAAGGTTCTTCAGTCCGGTCCTCGCGTTACTGGTGTCGAATACGCCTGCGACGACGGGAAGAAAGAAGAGCTTCATGGGCCACTCATATTTGCGACTGGCGGCTTTGGTGGCGATGCTGAAGGCTTACTCGCACGTTACCGTCCCGATCTCGCTGGCTACCCATCCACCAACGACCCACGTCCAGGAACGCAACCACTTTTGACAGCCATCGGCGCACAGCTCATCGACATGGACCAAGTGCAGGTGCATCCGACCGGCTTCGTCGACCCAGCAGCTCCCGAATCGCCTCTGAAATTCCTCGCTGCAGAGGTTCTGCGAGGCGAAGGGGGTCTCTTGTTGCTTGATGGCAAGCGCTTTATCAACGAACTGGAAACACGTGAGAACGTCACTAACGCGATTACCGCGACGCCTCCGGTCTCTACATCGCCGAAGCAGTGGGAAGTTCAGCTCATACTAGATGAAGGCGTCTATAAGGCGGCAAAGTCACATATCGACTTCTACATCTTCAAGAAGCTGATGCGGAAGTCCACCATATCAGATCTCGACTCTAACGCCCTTCCTTCCATACAAGAATATGCCAAAGCCGCAGCAGGAAAGCAAAAAGATTCTTTTGGACGAACACAGTTCGCGAACTGGACTCTTGTCGACCCAACTCCGGAGTCGGTGGTTTACGTGGGCGCTGTGACTCCTGTCGTGCACTTCACCATGGGCGGTGTACTCATCAACGAAAAATCGGAGATGCTGAATGAGAAGAACGAGCCGATCGAAGGGGTGTGGGGCGCCGGGGAGGTTACAGGTGGCGTGCATGGTGGAAACAGATTGGGAGGATCTTCACTCCTCGAATGTGTTGTGTTCGGAAGGATTGCAGGGGAGAAGTGCGTTGAGTTTGTCAACAGTAAACAATAAGTAGCACGCAATTGAGTCCGCATATGAGACCTTTTTCAGGGTGTCTATAGAATCTAGGTGAATTATTAATCGTGCAAATCGCACCATGCCTCGCATAAGTGGTTTTCGAATGCTGCCTCAACCTTCCCATCTATAACGTCATTATTATCGCGATGGATAAAACCGCGAAGCCTGTTTCTCATCAGGCAGTACTATTCCGCGTCTTCAAATACTCCTCCACCGTTCCGCTACCCATCTCATCAACCTTCTTGTCCAGATTCGTCTTCGTCTGCATCTTCTCCCTCTCTGGCGACGTACTTTTGCTCGTCGCCTCAGATCCTGAAGTACTCGGCGTCCTTCCAAAGCCCAGCGCCGCAAAACCAGAGTAGATTGAGTTCGCCAATGTGTTCGCCGCGGTAGCCTTTTCGTGCCTAGTCTCCCGATCTGCGTGCTCCGAATCGGAGTCTGACACTGGTGAAGACGATCGTGAGCGTGATGACGGCGTGGGCGTTTCCTGGGAAGAGGATGTGTCAGGTCTTTCGATGACTTGTCTACTTTCTGCATTATTTGTTGCCTTTTGAGTTTCTTCGGCCCTCTCACTCTCCAGCTTATCTTCAAGCGATTGGCCGAAAAGCAACGTGAAGATGACAACAAATAGCACTTCCTCCGTCGCCCGGTTCTTCAGCACATACCGCAGTTGATGCGTCTTATCGTCGATATATCGCACAACCGATATCGAAAACCCCGGTATCCTGAGCGCAAAGTTCGCAAAGTCAAGATACGGGTTGAAGAAATCGGCGTGGTACATGCGGCCAGCTTCAAAGATAAAGTCCTCTTGCTTTTTCACATCCAGAAAGTTCTTCCGCCTCTTAGATATCTTTGCCGGAATTTGGTGATCTGCGCGGATGCGTTGGCCGCTGCCGTCTGCGCCTTCTTCGATCACGCCTTTCGAGTCGGATTTTTGTGTTGCAAGTTGGTCTTCCGCTGATGTCTCCGATGTGCGCTCGCCAATCCGGAATGCAAAGAAGGAGGATAGTGCAGGGCCATAGAGATACGGTTTATCGGAGTACGGGTCAGAGTAGATTCCCGGATCCAAAATCGTCGTAACAATTCTCATAGCATAGCGAAACCCCGGTGGTAGCCTATCTTTTATCGAGTGGTCGAAATCGAAACCAGTGACTAAATCGCTGCCTTTAATGTCCTTCTTCGGGGCGAACGAAAAGCCTATCGAGTAGCGATCTGATGTGTGAAGTGGGTGTGAAAAATAATCGGAGCTAGAAGGCGATCCACGTGGCAGGCCGTGGTAGTCGCGAATTTTCACATGGAGATAACACGTCATGATGTCGTTTTCGATAATGTGGGCGGAAGCGCTGTTGACGGCGACCTCCTGGTGGGTTGAGGAGTCGTAGGAGGGTCCTGCCGTGACTTGGAGAAGGTACTTGTCGCGGGCGGCGGGGTCCACCACGCCGCCAGAGTCTAGCCGTCCCATCGTGAGTGCGGAGTAGAAGTAAAACTTATAAAACCGAGAGGGGTGAGGCGAGCTCCAGTGAACGAAAGCGAGTCTGCGTAGACGTTGGTATGGAGAAGGTTGGAATGAAGAAAGAGACGTTCGTTATGCGGCAAAGCTGGAGTAAATATTTAGCATGTGAAGACGAGTGGTATCTGAAACGGTGAACGCATGCGGCAAGCGCAGCAATATTTAAAAGTAGTCAAGGGTAGTCAACAAGCCGCTGCAGGCTGTGGGTCATACTCGCCGCAGGCTGATCCTGCGTCCAGGTCGTGATAGAATAAGCGCTTTCTCGGAAACACAGTTTGCCGCATTGTTGGTTTCGGTCACGATCAATTGCGGGTGTGCATGACGCACATGTGCAGGATGGCAGCCAATAGGATCGTGAAGCTAGGGTGTGGCGCGGCCGCGTAAGCGACTAGCCACCACGAAAACTCAACCCTCTATCCACTACCTAATTTGGATATCGATGTGAGCTTGCAGTGAATGGGAATAGCTACCTGCAGCACGCGGTATTAAGACGCTGCGACATCCGGACCGTCGCGGAGAGAGTTCGCCCGGTATCTCGATGCAGACCGCCACGACCTTCCCGCGCTTTGAACGCTTGCCGACAGTACGGCGACATAGGGTTTGAACAAGACCTCTCTTTGTCCTTGCTTCTTTTTTCATGATTCAGAATCGGAATGGGCAAATATGAAAAGATACAAAGCCCAAAGCTGCCACTGCTCCAAGCCGCCACCGCCGCCACCCTCTCTACCTCAAATTGTCTACAAATGGACGTCTCTGGCTGCGCGATATACGGTACTCTGGAAGGGGAGTATGAGGGAATTATTGATTTAGTGCGAAGCGACCCTGTCAACCGAATGCCTCGCCAGTATATACCTTCACTTACCTCCATTCAGGTTTCCATGCGCTTATGACCTCGAGGCGAACTCTCGAAAAATCAATTCCAGATAGTTATCGATTGATCCCCATCGACCGATTATCGCCTCTTCCCATTGGCATGCGCCTTCCCATGCACCTTCCCATAGACATCTTCTATCATTATTTCTCAGCTTACCAATGTCGTCACTGTCCCGACCACACCCGTGACCGTCTTGCACAACGAAGGACGCGTATCACTGTTCATCAAAGTACACTCGCTCGATCTCTTTTCCGCTGCAGAACTTGGCCGTCACCTTTGCACCCTTCTCCTCTAACGTGTTGTATATAGCTTCGATGCTGCCGAGAACGGCTTCGGCATGCGGGTCATCGGAGTAGCTCAGCACGATAAGGGTCAGCTGGAGTCGGTGTGCCTGGGGTAGATCCAGCAATGGCGCAAGGCAGTTCTTGAGGATCGCGTACATAACCGCACCACGGTTTCCTTTCTTGCGGCGAGGTCTTTTCGCTGGGATTTGTATATCCTGGCCTACTTCTCCAAGGTTTGCATATCGGTGTGAACGTCAAGCCAGTTGATCAAACCGGCGAGGAACGGACCTCTTCTCTTCAACTTGTCGATATCGAGCGTGACCACATCCGGGGGTGGTACGATGTCTGTGGAGGCCCAGTCGTTTTTCTCCCTCTCCAGGAGCTTGTTGAGGTCGAAGACGTCCTGTAAAACGCAATGGCCATTGCGAGCAAATGCTTCGCCAAACTCTGCCACCATCTGCCCCGACATTTCCTGACTACCATATAGTTCGCAACATTCATTATCGAAAGAGAACCCTTCACTCGAGAGGGGGTGCGTTGGGTGCTGTTTGACGAGGTACTCGTAGATTTGATCGCGGAGCTCGCGGGGAAGGCGATTCAGGATAGCTTCAAGGAAAAGGAAAAGCTGCTGCCGTTGAGCGAGGTTGTTCGATGCTCGACTGTCGAGAATTATTAGTTATTGTTGAAGTTTGTGGAAAGTAGAGCGACCCACACAGTCCGTACCGTTTTTGGTCGAGCCACGACAGTGCACTCATCTTCAGGTTGGGTTCGCTTTAGGGGATTCTTCGCTGGCTGTGAAAACGATGCGAAGGGCGACTCTAACCGAGTAAAAATAGACTCTGCCCAAGCAAAGAGATTCTTGGATGCGGCGAACATAAGTTACTTGGAGATGATGGATTGAAGAAGGAAAGATAAGAATGAGCTCTGCAGAGGGTGAAGACGCGAACCTCGTGTAACGATCCACTGACGCGAAATCCCTCCCTTGCAGGCGCCTGCATCTTCGGAATTACTTGCATACGCTCAACCACAATATCAAAGCCGATATGAGTATAGCTCATATCAGCTCTCAATCTATGGTAGGGGTCCATCATACCAATTTCTTCGACTCGCTACAAGGCCGTACTGGAGAATTGCGCGTCAACGTTAGATATAGATGGACTTTACGTCTTCAAGCCCCTAACTCGATCGACCAGCCTCACCGCGGGCCGACCGACGTACAAGCAAATCTCATTCACGGAGACATTCTTAGACGCGCCGGTGACGTCTAGGCACCGCATGAGTAACGTCCGCCTCGCCATTTTTGTAAGCGCACCTTTCTATCTCTGGCTCTCTCGATTTAACACTGGGTAAATTTGACATCATTACCGTTGTCAAGGAACCGGTCGGCACGTAAAATTCTTGATTTGTCACGTTGCACGAACGTGGTTCGATCACTCGAATTGACAAATACAATAAAGCACATGAGATGAACATGTTTGAATTGCCCAATATACATTTCGGTCCTCCAGTGAGCGCATGCGCAGCGAAGGCCCAAAATTGCCGGCCAGGTCAAAACTTGTCCAGCGAAGTTCCGTAGGCCTCCATCCACTATCCTAACACGAAACTATGATCACGGCTCCAAAATTAGATAAGTAGCGCAAGCGAGCGATACTAATCGAGAAACACTTTAAAGATAAGTTAGGTAAGTTCTATTCTCGAAGAGCGTCACACATGGCAAATTCTAGCCTTTCCGAAGTCGCTTAGCGGCTCGCTCGTCTCCAGACCGTTCGCCGCTCATGTCCGGATCAGATGCTGTCGATACGGGGCTAGATTCGCCGATCTCTTCAATCCGCCGTGGAGGTTCTAGCAGATTTCCAGCCCTGTCTCGCTTCCGGGACGGGTCATCTGTGAACTTCAGCGGCATCATCAGACTGAAAAATCTTTTTTGGAATATTTCCAGGATGGGGTTCTTATCGTAATTCTCCGGGGGCTTCTTCTTGTGATACGTTTCTGCTCAACATTAGCTTGAGAACAAGTACCAGAGCAGAGGCCATAGCTAGTCGTACCGGGGAAATCCTTCAGTAGATTCCTTGGGAAGCCACCAATCGGAATTTGCCCTCCCTCCCCGGAATGAAGCAACATGAAGATGTTCGTCTCGGCTGCCTCGCTAGTGATGGTGATACTGAAAGGTGGCATGCCGAAACGACCAGAGTCTTTCATCTCGTCAATGACGTCTTGCGTCAGTTCATGAACGTCGTTTCTGTTAAGGTGCATTTCGGTGACACAGAAGCAAAGACCCGGTAACGTCCTGTTCATGCCCTTCACCCTCTCACTCCTGATGCTTTGCGATAGCTTCTGTAGGAGTTCGCCAAATCCTTTGCTAATTTGATCTCCAGGGGGAAGACGACATTCGATGTGGCCTACCATAGCGGTCAGCAAGAAGAGCAATGGGACTACAAGGATATACCTAGAGCCCCTCACCTTTGCAAGTCCAGCTCCCATTCTTCCAGTGAAGGTTTTCTTTCTCAAATCGAAAGTAGAAGCAAGACGCAATGAGGTGGTGTGCGATGCCCTGGATTTCGTGGTGGATGTGCCTCAAGTGCCTTCTGACATGTTCCTCGTACTTTTCTATCTCATCGACTTGGTCCATCTGCGGTGCGAAGTCCAGTGGAAGATTGATCCTTCTGTACCTGTTCAGGTGCTCTGGTGGTGGCATCCTGGTGTCGATCCAGTCTTTCCAAATTCGTTCCGAGTCAAGTTGTTCTTCAAGAAGCTTTGAGCCTGTATTCCATCCAGTCTTCACTAGCGCGAGGGCCCCGGCACTAGAAAGGTTTCTTGGAATAGCACTCGGACTCGTGATATTATGAAAACCAGTTCCGATAGAAAGTAAGACGTCCGGATGGCAGTTTTTTCTCTCCGGCCAGATTGACTTTTGCTCAGAGTCTGCGATGCGGATCGGGTTGTTATGATAAATCCCGCCATCGAGATAGACCTGCCCGGACGCTCCATGGCTGTATACTTCCCAATACCAAGGGGCAGCTGATGTCGCACGGGCGCTACAAGAGAATTAGCTGTTATATCAACGTAAAATTAGTTGGTCTATACCTCTCGAACGTCTTGATTTCTTCACTTTGGTCTGCGCCGCGGAGAAACCGATAGCGTTCTATCGACACATCAGCATTGAAAATCGGAAACAGGGAATTCCCAAACGTTTCACTCACCACTTTCGCTCACTCTCCGGTTGTAATTGCTGAGGAGTGTCACCGGGCCTGTGGGCGTTGCTGTTACGACCGCAGTCTTGGTACGCACCGCGCTCGCTACCTTTCCATCTCCAAACAGGATTGCGTCTGGTGAGAAAGCGCCTCGTAAAGCGTCTTCAAACGGTGAGGTACGATACTTAGTACCCTTTGCAATCTGAGAAACTTTCCCAAATCGATGCGGCTTGAATGCTTCTTTGGCCAGTCTTTTGAACTTCTCTGTGCAGTCTTGGACTGTCCAGCCTTCGTGACCTACACCTAAGGAAATTATACCCCCAGTACTAAATCAAGTCAGTCATCTTCTCCCTGGGCGTGCTGTCTGATTAGCTACCTGGTCCCAACAATCAAGTCAAAGAATGCTTGAATGGGAACTTTATCGTCCAACTCTAGCTCGATTGCCCTGAGAATTTCGAGCTCGACAATTCCTCGTACACCGCCACTGTCCGTTTCAGAATCTGTTCGTGATTTATACAAGTTACATACCCGTCTAATGTTAAAATTCGCACTCCCGCTTGAGTGGGTTTGACCGCCGCACGATACGGCGTCGGCAGCTTCGGAGGTGAGTCTTGTGCTGCAACAAAATCGAGAGGACAATTCTCAGCTTCAAAAAAACCGGATCCGAGCGCTCTCCCGGCTGAGGAAATGCAAGGAGTGCAGAGGGTATGCCCGCATGGAAGCGTGTGTTCAGGGGCTTCCATAAGGCAGGATAGACAAATGAAGTGGCTCCTAAAGAGAGAGCTGTTCCCCTTCAGATGAGATTGAAGTTGGCGGACCAACTCTGTATGACAGCGATATGCTTTGCGGAGCTCGTCGTCCTCGCTGTTTTCGCCAGAATGAATACGTCGGTATTCTAATGCGATACGCTGAACCTCCGTCTTCAGCTGTTTCTTGACATCGGTCTCGAATTCATGGTGCGAGCGGCTACATGCCCAGACCCCTCCTTCTATGGCGCCGCTACCGTCTGATTGGTGACCCTTGAGATGCGCGTTTTTGACGTTGACGCAGCCCTGTATCGTATTACTGCGGTACTCACAACGGAGCTTTTTATCGTAGAACTCCCGTATCGCATCTTTGCAATCTCCCCAGAAGTGGCGGAGGATTCCGTCTGGATTTCCTAAATGCAGATGTCGGCACCGAGTTGTTACGCATAAGCAGGGGTACTTACCTCGGCCCGGGACATTCAGGCGATATGCGCTGAGAAACATGCAGGACGCGACAAACGGGAGGATACGATTCCACACAGTGAGGCCATCCGGATACCCAAGACATTTCTGTACGACCTCTGCAAGTCTGGATATGCCGCTTGCTAGCCCTAAGCTTGCGGAGCTTGGGTTAATCTCAAAGGATGCTTTGACGAAGTCGAAAGGCTTGTCAGCCTGAGTTGCAAAGTGATCGAAAGCGTTCCTCAGGTATAGATGTAGGTCAACGGCATTCAACTGCATCCGCTCGTCTTTCCGTTTTCGCTGTGATGTGGCACATTTATCAGCAATAATGTCGTACAACTTGGTAATCTGATTTTCCAGTAATTTTGGAGGCTGGTGGTTCGGGATCCGGATGGCGGTGATACTTGAGTAATAGCACTTGAGAAGATCCTCTACCGTGTTGATGGTAACCTTGCGACTAGACCAGAATGCAACCTTCTGTTGAAGCTTATCATTTTTCTTCAGCGTGATGTGTACAGAACTCAGTAGTTGCTTCGTAGTTTCGACCGAGTCCCATCTAGCAGTGTCATCACTGTGGGTGGGTGCCTTATTCAAAGCGATCACAGCATGTGGTAGAACAGACTGATTGCAAGCCTTCTCTACTACCTGGTGACCCCACTCCACTAGCTCGGCAACCACCTGTTCGAATTTCCTGCGTCGGATGTGAGCTACTCGCATTGAATCACAGAAATGTAAACTTACTTGTGATTGTCCAATGCGAACACGATCACATCTGAAAACGAATAAAGCAAACGAGGATATAGACTTCGGACCACGGCTTGGCGTCCGGAATCAGCCCATGTAATCGGTTTTGGGGTGTATCGATCCACGCATTCAAGTAGGATCTCGTTGCTCGTTGCCGCGCATTGCGCGGCGATAGGCGTTTGTTCTCCTCCTTCTAGCCCCTCGCAGTCTGCGTAAAGCATTTGAGACTTGAGATCGGCGTAAAGATGAACATCGGCTGACGTAGGGGTGATATCGTCGGCTATATTTCCAACGATTGGTGTGGCAGGGTGTTGAGATTCGGCTACAAAGCTCGAGTATTGAGCCTGTTTATTGCATTGGCCGGGGAATTTGGTTTCTTCCCACAAACCGAAGCCGATCAAGAGGTTGATCAGAGTACTCTTGCCCGCACCTTGGTCTGATGAGACAACAGCTAGTTGTGCGAGTAGATTGTGCACTTACCTGTTTCACCGACGAAGGTGACAAGCCCTGGATAACTGCCCCAGGGCTGTACAGCAACATTCTCGAAGATGAGATTTTCGTAGCTTGGTCCTTCGTAAATATATTGCGTACCGTTACACTCGGTGACCCCGAACCAGAGATTTCGAGCGTCAGCTTCATGAATTCTCTGATTATGCTCTGCCGTGGTGCTCTTCGCAACAAAAATGTCGTTCAACATATCCACAAGTTTTGGCTCATTACGTTCGTGAATCGTTCGCGACCCCTGACCCTTGTGCGGGTCGACGCAATCCCAGCATGCTTCGCAGTAGTTTTTCCCGCAAGGAACACATCGCGAGACCTTCGTCGCAGATGCATTCTTCTCGTGTTCCGTGCTCTCACATGAGTAAGTATCGAAAGAAACGGTACGTCGTTGTTGCAGGTGAGCTAGAAGCGGTATGGACGACAGTGCGACTAGTCCCCCGACGCTGTCGAAGGCAGTATCCCCGGTTGTCAAGGACATAATGTAACACGGTCGAGGAAGCTAAACTGATGACAGAATATGATCGCCGTTCCTCTCGACCGGGGACGTCTGCGTAGCTAACGGAAAAACGCTCGAAAAGTGTCTACAAGCCAGAAAGCCTGACATTAAGGACAGAACTTAAAAGCAAGTCCGATGCGTAATCGGGGAGGCTGTGTTGCCCGGTATTCCGGTGAAGACATTGCCGATCGCTATAAGCTTCCAATTCCGTCACATTGAGTACGGCTCTAACGCCACCGCAACCTTTTCTTCGGTCGAATTATATATGATGATGGACGTGGCTGCATGTGTGGTTTCAGCCTTGCGATCAGGCATCGGCGTGACTCGTCAAACAACGCATTTGGTACGCATGGGTAATACCGGCAGTAGTAATGATGGTGTGTCGGTTATCAATCGTGTGGGCTGTTGGTGTTGTGGGCGCTGGCGGTGGGGCGCTCAGCTGAGTCCAACATGCGATGCTTAGCCTGATCAGAAGAGCGTGTTCAGAGAAGGCTGGCGATGGTCATGGCGGCAGCTTAAGGTGATCGAAGCCGTCGATATTCTCATAGAGTAAGAGAGTGTGATTTCATTGAGGCTTTTGCGAGGTTCATCCGTTTTCCCATCTCACCGTCTCATTAGATGCCGCCGAGCTCAACAGTACCTGTTCATCCTGGTGTTGCATCTCAATGCAGTAAGCGCATCAGCGTTTCTCAAATTATGATAGCTTGCTGCCGGATAGCCGTGGAAGCGGACGTGTGATGCATTGTTGATCGATGAGCTTGAGAGCGCAGCAGCGGTGTCCACGCTAGGGTGATTACGTAACCGGCCAATCCCTTCTAGTTTATTGAAGTGATATGATCTCTCGATCACTTGTAGAGTTAATGCGAGTAATTTGTCTATTTTCTTATTTGTCGTCTCAATGCGGTAGTCATCTCAGGTTCTGTGAACCATTTTCCTCAGTTCCTGTGCAATACGAGACGCCGTATCACTCCAGCCACCCCGCTAGACGCTTAATAATTCTCCCTCCCAGCAAACCTCATCCCCCCATCCCCAACACCAAATACAGCCAGCACCCCCTTCAACCAGCTATCCCCGAGCACCGCATCCCCGCCCTCCAACCGCATAACCGCCAGCGTACAAAGCCCCACCTTCCCGTCCCTCCCCGCTCCCGGTCCCTTATTCATTAAGTCCTCTTCATGAATATAGAAGGCTTTTCCCGCGATGATAATGCCCACGCGTGGTGCCGCAGCGGTGCATGGTACTAAGTAGGTGTGTGAGGTTGGGGAGTACCACGCGGGCGGAATGAAGAGGGAGGCGATGTAGTCTACTATCAGATCAAAGACGTGAAGGAGGGAAGAGCCGGAGTCGATGATCATGTCGAGGGGGGAGATGGTGTAGTTCCAAGCGCCGACGCCCGGGGCGGAGAGGCGGCTCGGGGTCGAAGTCGACGGAGGAGGCGTGATGTCGAACCCGTCGACGGGGATGGAATAGAAGGTGTAGGTGTTCTGGACGATGGGATGGATAGGCACGCTGACGAAGTCTAGGTTGTGCGGTATGTCAGGGATGCCGCCGATGGCGAGGAGGCCGCCGGAGACGAGGATTGCGAGGGTGGGGCGGGAGAGGGCGTGGCTGAAGAATTGGGGAACGGCGCCGTCCTGGAATCTGGGGTTCTCGTCAGTATGGGCATGGTTTAGATAAGGGAGGGACTGAGGGACTTACAGTGCCCGCACCACACTGGTGTAATTCAAATCTTGATAATTACTCGCAAGCATGGGATACGCTAACCTCATCAAACCACTAGACAGCCCATCACCCATCCGCCACCCACGCTCCACAACACCAATCGTCTGCCTAACTTTCAACTCATCCTGAATCACGCCCCCAATCCCCAACTCTTCCGTCCCCATCATCCCCGTCAGAAACTCGCCATCGGTACATCGAACCCAGAAATCATGCGTCGAAATCTCACTAACGCTCGGACTATCTTTCGCATCAAAGAGTGTTCCGAACCCACAGCGTCACTGCGGAAGAAGGGTTCTTGTGCCGGGGTTGACACATTAGAAGGTCGAGGCCGCGATCCAGGTGTCGGAGGAGCCGGTGTCGATTACGAGAGTATGTTCGCGATTTGCGAGTGTGATGTTGGTCATGTAGACGCGTCCGCCTAGGGTGATGAGATCTTGTTGGACCTCCGCAGCAGTATCGCTAGTCGAAGTTGAGTCTTCGTTGGCTTGTTGTGAGGCATCCACTGCAGATAAGACAGTGCTCAGGATACGCCGCTTGTGCAGGTATTTCGGGGACGGTGCGACTGGATGTGGATGCGGCGCAGTTGCAAGCGGCAGGATATTGTTCATTACTGTGTCTTGTCTAGTATGTGAGCCTAAATCTGAGGGCTGGTCTCGGCGTTTTACTTGCGATGCAGGTTGGTGCTCGCCGTTCCAGGACACTCACGCTGGCTGCAAATGCTGTGGAAGATATAGATACAAACATGGCCATGGACAACAGTGCAAGTGGCAGATAGTAAAGTAGATGGAAGAAAAGATGGATTGTGGATGACTTCAGATTATATTGAGAAAGATTGGCCCTTGCGTAACGTGTGTTATTGCCGACAGGGGAAAGGCATGCGCTTCGGTGAATGGGAACATGACGAACTTTGTCGCCTCGCCACATTCTCGGGGCGAATTATGCTTCTTTGAGATGCGTGTGGTCGTACCATCACCATGGCATTATACAATTTGCAATTTCATGAAAGCGATCGATATAGGACCGTCTTCCGCGGACACAGATGGCGCGACTGAGGAAGCGAAGTAGCGTGGAGAGGTGGAGCGTTGACCATGAGCACCGATTGTGTGTAGCTTGAAGCATTACCATCAAACTTGAATAACTTACGACTTTAGCAGCGTGGATGTTGCGGTCATACGTCGACATCACAGATCGACATCCGAAGTTGCTTGAGCAAAGGGACAGATAGGGTCGCAAGAAGGCAGTTAGATAATCAAAAGGAAAACTCACCCGACACTGGATGTGAAGCTCCCTTCCCAATCCTCTGGAATTCAGTGTAAATTTTGCACCCAAACAAGGCTAGCGAAGGCGAACAGATCCCGAAGCGCATCCCTTGGTCAACGTTAGAGTCAGGTCAGAGCATCATGGTGATGGCGTACATGTCTTGATTGACTACAGCAAGCATGAAGCCCGAAGGCAGCTACCGAAGACGGTGTCCCGGCTTCTGTTGTACAAGGGAATTATCTTTGCAAAGGATATCTGCGCCTAGAGTTGCTCTCGAATGCTAGAGTAAGCCGAACCTCTGGAAAATTTCATCGTTGACACACCTTGAACGCCGGACCCAATGCTCACCAGCCGCCTCTCCGTCCACGACCACCACGACGTCCGCCCCGACCGCCGAATCCACCACCACCGCCGCCATAGCCACCGCCGCCCCATCCACCCGAGCCACCGCGGTATCCGTTCGGGTCGTCGCCCGGGTTTGAATAATTGTCCCGAGGGGGTGGGGCGCGGCCTTTGAGCTCTTTCGCCAGGGCATCGTACGACTTGCGCATCTGCGCGTATCCGAGATGCATCTTGCCGTAGAAATGATCTGCTAGACGCCGATCATTGTCCAGTCGGCTAAGGTAAGCACCACAAACATCACAGACCTGGAGCTTCTGGTGGCCGGACGGTCCTCCCGTGTCGGACAGGTTTCGCAGATTCCGCTCTGCCTCCTCCTTCTCCTGCTTCTTGACGCGGACCTTGTACATTTCCTGGACGGCCATGTTGACCAAGCCCTCTTCGCCCATGATTTTGATTTCGAGCAGGCCGGCTTCGATAGACTTGGTGAGCTCGTTGATTTGCTTGAGCTGCGCACAGTCAGTATCTGTCCAAAAGAGGTCTGTGTATGTACTCACATAGGCGTTGGTCTGCCTTATCTCGTCTGGTGTCTTCTCCAGCCGCCGCTGCGCCTGGTCGATGCGCCTATTGCAATCGTCGACATGCTTCTGCATATCGCGCATGTAGTCAAACTCGAAGCCCCACTTACGCTTCTGCTCTGGTGTCGCATCTTGATACTCGGTCTTGAGGGCTTCGCTGTGCACCTTGGGACAGGGGCCGAAGTCCTGCTTTGTATTTGTGAAGAGATCGTGGGGGCAGTTGCCGACGAGGTAGGAGCGACAGGCTTTGGGGTCGGTGATGCTGAGCTGCGGCGCGCGCTGGTCGGTGCCGCTCATGAGCTGCTCGCCCATAAGCTGCTCTGTGGCTGGTCAGCACTGTTCTCATGTAGCCTCCAGATGATCGGATACGTACCAAGCAGCCTGCGCGTCTCGGCGGCGGCCATGTTGCTCTGCTCTGCTGCTGACTGTCAGGTTCTGTTGCAGGGCAGGCGTCGGCGCGAAGCATGAGGCTCTACTGTAAAGAAATCGCGGCGACCGCAAGGCGAATGCCAAGACCTGACTCAGCGGGCCAATCACATGTCGTCCGTCGTTCACCTCGACCGCACCGCCAACGCTATCACCAGCAAACAGCGCCCTCTTCATTGCTGCGATGCTGCAATGCTTTCTTTTCTACCCGTCCTATTGCTCAATGCCTTCCTAGCATGCGTCTGCGCAAGCTCTGACTACCACGAGCGCCTGCTCCTCCGCCCCCTCCCACAGTCGACCCTCCTCGCGTCCTTCAATTTCCGGAGCAACGAGTCGTCGACCGCGATCGAGCAGCAGAACTTCCGGTACTTTCCGCGATCTTTTGCGCAGATATTAGAACATGCCCACACAAAAGAGCTGCATCTGAGGTTCAGCGTAGGACGGTGGGATGCGGAGAGCTGGGGACAGCGGCCGTGGTACGGCGCGCGTGAGGGGGGAACAGGCGTGGAGCTGTGGGCGTGGATAGAAGCACAGAATGAGGAAGAGTATGGCACGTTTAACAACCGAAGAGCTCCACTGACCCGCATTGCAGAGCATTTTCGCGATGGCTGACTCTGGTCAACTCGCTTTCGGGCCTGTTCTGCGCCTCCCTAAACTTCATCGATGCGACCAAGACCGTACGACCTGTCATGTCTTTTGATCCCGAAGGCGACCATACCAACTCTTCCAACCTGCATCTCCTCCACGGAAATCTGCCCCACGAAGTCGTGTGCACCGAGAACTTGACACCTTTCCTGAAGCTGCTTCCGTGCAAAGGAAAAGCAGGTATATCGAGCTTGTTGGACGGGCACAAGCTCTTTGACGCTTCGTTTCAGACCATGGCTGTAGATGTGCGGCCCGTGTGTGACAGCAATGATGGAGGCTGCTCGCTGCAGATGGAGCAGTCGGTGGACATGGTGCTCGACATTGCCAGGTCAAAGCGTCCCCGCGACAACCCCATCCCTCGGGCTCTGCCCATCGGGGAGATCGAGTGCGACACGTCTAAACCCTACGATGCGGAAGACACATGCTATCCGCTAGACAAGAAAGTAGAGCCGGCCTGGAAACTCACAGAGCTCTTTGGACGGCCTCTGAAGGGTGCCTGTCCGCTGACTGAAGAGATGGGTGACGAAGGTGAATCTCTGTGCATCAATACTCCCCCTGAGCGCGAGATCCAGGTCAATACGACTGGACAGTACAGCGAGGCCAGGACCGCATTAGATACCCTCCGCTGCTACAAGCTTCCCGTTGGTGCCGACTTCGACCTGGTCCTTCCAGAACAGAAGATGACGACCGGATTGGTGCGTGCACAACCGCAACTTTTCGCTGCTCGCTCAGTGAACGGACACGGACAAGAACGTGGGAGCGTCCAGGCCGTCATTCGAAACCCTTCCAAAGACGCGGTCGAGTTCGTATACCTGGAGTCACTTCCCTGGTTCATGAAGCCCTATCTGCACACGCTGCGCGCTCATGTCGACAGTTTGACAGAGAACCCTGTCAAGGAGACGTATTACCGACCGGCTGTTGACCGACAGCGCGGCACACATCTCGAGCTGCGCATGATCATCCCTGCCGCCTCCACACTTATATTGACCTACGACTTCGAGAAAGCCATCCTCCGCTACACCGAGTACCCACCAGATGCCAATCGTGGCTTCGATGCCCCTCCTGCCGTCATCCGTATCTTGTCACCATATCTCTCAACTGACAAGAAAGGCATCTATCTTCGCACAACGCCACTTTTGCTACCACTTCCGACCCCCGACTTCAGTATGCCGTATAACGTCATTATTTTGACTAGTACGGTAATGGCGCTCGGGTTCGGTAACATTTTCAACCTACTCGTAAGGCGCTTCGTTGGCATGGACGAGGTGTCTGCGCTTGGTGCCGGGGGTATTAAGGGTATCTTGGCAGCGAAACTGGGCAGACTAAAGGCGTTGCTGGGCAAGGCATAGATAGGTCTGTTGATAGTGCATCAAATCTGAGTTCCTCCCAATTTCATATCGGCGACATCAATCATGAAAATGGTCCTCTCGCTCGCTTATTAATGCGTTGAGAATAGCGCCTTGGCGGTTAGCCATGCGTGAATCCCGAGCAACACTTTTGCTCCAGCTCTTACTACTTCCCACAACGATGTTTCAGTCAACCCCGATACAACATATATATTGCACTGTTTAGTACACCAGAGAACGGGAATATGATCGCGCAGCACAATGAGGTAGATGCAAATAGACCCTCGCCCGAAAAGTCCACCACGGGCGAATCGGATGAGCACATCTTGGAAGGCATTTTCGGTACGTACGAGTTTGTGCTGGGCAACAGATGAGACGATATTGTACATAATAGTCGTCTATTACCCTCTTTACATATTCCTAATCTCTCCAAGCCGTATCCAAACCCCCAACAGTCACCACACCCCAAGTCCTGCTAGACCTCCAAGAAATCTTCGCCAAATCGAACACTTTCGCCTCTCTATTATCTTCCACACGCGCCAAACGCAGAGAACAAAACACACACCAGCCACCCGACCTGCAGCAGAAAGACTCAGAAGCATCCGGTCGCTACTTTAGAATGGGTCACGGCGGGACTCTCGACCCGCTCGCCTCAGGTGTCCTCATCGTCGGCATAGGGCGCGGGACTAAAGATTTAGCGCGGTTTCTGGGTGGAACGAAGACATATGAGTGCGTAGTCGTGTTTGGCAAGAGCACGGATACGTTTGATGCCGAAGGGAGTGTGACGGGTGAAGCGGGAACGGAGGGTGTGAGTGAGGAGGTGGTGAGGGATCAACTGGGGAAGCTTATGGGGTCTTTCAAGCAGGTGCCCCCCATCTACTCGGCCCTCAAAATCAACGGGGTAAAGGCGTGTGAGTATGTCCGCTCCGGCCAGCCCCTTCCCCGCGAACTCGAAGCTAGAGAGGTACATGTGGATTTGTGCGAGTTGGTGGAGTTCATGCCCGCCGGCTCGCATACCTACCGCCACCAACTCTCCGATCCATCCTCGGCTGCGGCGCCGGCGGCGAGAATCCGGCTCACCGTATCAAGCGGATTCTACGTTCGCAGTTTCTGTCACAATATTGGAATTGCCTGTGGCTCGTTAGGCACGATGGCAGATCTCGTCCGTACGAGGCAGTCGGGGTACACACTCTCAGACCCGCCGGAGAGTCTGGAATCATCGACTGCGATTACGTTTGGGGAGTTCGTGGCTGGGGAGGAGATTTGGGGTCCAAAGATCGCGGCGGAGTTGAAAGATTGGATGGAGAAGAATCCAGTGCCGGCACAGGACAGGAGTAGGCATCGAAAGAGAGATAGGACTCGGGAGGGTGAGAATAGTGAAAAGGGGGAAGCCGGTGTGAGACAGAGATTCCGCGGTGAATGGTTAGCCACGACCAAGAAAGAGCGGATCAAGCAGCAGGGTGGGAAGAGGAAGGGGAAGTATAATCAGCCAAAGAGTGTGAGGAAGGAAGAAGAAGTACCCCAAACCACTACTCCAGCCGACGGGAAGAATAATCAATAGATATTTAGCCCTCGTAACGAGTGGTTGTGAGACGAATCATCGGACACATCGTAGGAAACACGAGTCAGGAGCCCCGTTCAGGGGGAGAGTAGCCATATGAATCATCATTATGTAGCCCAAACCCAATATTCCAGAGATGTATTTGTGTTCGATTGCGTTTGTGTTGCTGACAAACTGTGGAGACCATCTCCATTCCGTTTCCCTCCACATCGAAGCTCTCGAGTCACCTTTCACCGTAAGCATACATACCCGCGCACTTAAACCTCAAGTCAAAACAGCAGCCAGGCCACCAGCCCCCTGCACCACACCCTCGTTCTTTTTACCGATCCCACCCTCCTTCACCCTCTCCCCACCAACCCTCATCAGCTCCTCCACCGTCTCCGCCCTCTCAACCTCCCCCTGCAACTTCTCCAACTCCGCCACCCGCTTCGCCGCCCTCTCATTCCTCCCCTCCAAATAAGCCCTCCACTGTTCCAACCACACCCCGGTGGCCTCCACCCTCGGATCCAAATAGTCTCCCAAATGCCCCAGCATCTTGACGATATCATCCCGCTCCTTCGTCTGCTCGCCAAGACATTCGAGTTTAGTCTTGCAATCGTGCTGCACACTATCCTTGAACATTCGAAACATCAGGGCTTCGTTGCCTTTCATGATCCGCTGAGCCGTGGCAGACGTCTCTTCGGCACTCGCGATGACTTCGTCGAAGATCTTGCGGTTGGCGCGTCGAGTGTTACCATGCAAATGCACTGATAAACCGATAATGACCATGCAGAAGATGATGAGGTAGATGAAGCGTCGGTGGGTACAGACGAAGGGGGATGGGTCGCGGCGGTCGAGGCATAGCATGAGGATAAAGGGAGCGGTGGAGATCCAGAAGAACGCCGTGACAAGGTAGGGAAGACGTTGCAGGAAGGCTTCCATGTTATAGGCCATTGATGAGTCTGCGTGCGTGAAGCGACACACTAGGGGATTTTCTGATGTGTGGTTGGGTGTGGTAGGGTGATTGAGCGCAGTGGTGAAAAGAGGAATGAAGTGGGCGTGGTTGGTAAAAATGTGCCGAGGTGCGCTTTCTTTGTTATTGGAAGGAACGAGCTACTCTCTAACGTATAATTCGCTGCAGTCGCGTGCAGACACTGCTTCCTACGAGACACCTCATACTACGAATACCAAGTCCTTTGTCCGCATCTAATCGTCATCGAACCCAAGCCCTCCAACATCTCCCAAAAACTCCACATTGCCTTCTCCCTTCATCAGCGCATCCACATCCACCCCGCCACTAGTCAAATACCGCTCACTGACCCCAATATTAATTCTCTGGCTAAGCAATCCCTTCAGCTCCGCCCTCAAGCCCTGCAGCTCGCCCTTAGTCATCTCCCTAGCCTTCTTCTCCTTCTTCTTCCTGCCGCTGCCGCGGCCCTTCTTCCCCTTCGCCTCGTTCTCAAACGTCTCGCTGTCGTAGTCTACGCCCAGCTCTTCGGCGGCAGCACGCATCCAGTCGTCTTCACTGTGCTTCTTTTCCTTCGCGATAGTAGCATCAGCGAGCTTCTTTGCCAGGGTAGCTCGCGGCTTTAGGCGGGAGGTTATGCGTCGGTCGATGTCTAGGGTTCGGATGAAATAGGCAGCTTTCTTTGACTTGGGCGCTTGTTCGGCTCGTGCGTGTACTTTTGCGACTAGTCGCCTTACGCCAGCGACCTCTTCGGGCGCACAGATCAAGATGCTTGATCCTGATGCTTCCGCGCGAGCGGTACGACCGGAACGGTGCACGTACATGTCGGCCGCTCGGGGAAGATGGTAGTGGATGACCAGCTCGACTCCGGGGATGTCCAAGCCTCGCGCTGCGACGTCGGTAGCAACGAGAATAGATCCAGGCCGTTGTGTGAAGCGCTCAACTGATCGCAGACGCGCTTTTTGCACCATCCCCGAATGTAGCGGGATGGCGGGGAGGTCTAGGTTCTGCAAGAATGGTGTCAAGCGCCGTACGGCGGAGACAGAGTTTGTGAAAATGAGCGCGCGCTTCTTTGGGTAGTGCAAAAGTAGAGAATAGAGATATAAATCTTTCTCGGTACCAGCACATTCGATCAAACCTTCCTTGAGCCTGCTGGCCATCTGCGATGTAGGATTTGCATCTACAAACTTTGGCTTCTCCTCTCTGAAATGGAGTTTCTTCAGCAGGTATTCCATAGACTCTTGCTTGTTCATGAGGTCGCCACCTTTCGCTTTGCCCGCAAGCTTTTGCTGCAGACCTTTGTGGAATGTAGCCGAGAAGACCAGCGTCTGCCGCTGGACCTCGGTGACATGAACTGGTTCAGCTCTTTCTTCGACCTCCTCATCGCGGTCAAGAAGGTTGAGGATCTGCCCCAGCTCTTTGTAGTGCCCTTCGCTTAGCAGACGATCGGCTTCATCAACGACCAAGAAGCGAATCTGCTTTATCGAAGCGAGTAGGCCGTGCCCGCTGCTGATAACTTCCCATAGTCGCCCCGGTGTGCCAATGATGATATTTGCGTTCTCCAGTTGACGTCTTTGCTTCTGCACGGATAGACCACCAGTGATGGTGGCAATAAATGGGGCATCGAAGTCTCCACCAGCACACAACGCTGTCAAATGTGCCGAGATTTGGTGGGCAAGCTCTCGAGTGGGCGAGATAATTAAAGCGAGCGGTATTTTGTGTTTCTTCAACAAACGGGATGAGAGGAAAGACTCTAGAATGGGTATGCCGAAAGCGAGTGTCTTGCCAGAACCAGTAGAAGCTTTGCCAATGACATCCCGTCCATCCATGATATCAGGTATCGCAGAAGATTGAATGGGTGTCGGCCGGGCAAACTTGAGCTTTGAGAGCGAGCTCAGCGTCTCGGGGGAAAGACCTAGATCTTCCCAAGCCGAGACATCTACTTCATCCACCTCATCATCCTCCGCGGTCCGATCAGCCAGAATAGCAAAGGCGCCGTTAGGCACCGCTTTCTGGTCGCCCGGCTTCTTCTCGGCTTTGTCCTTCTTTTTCTTCTCCTCTTTTGACTTCGACCCATCCTCCGGTGTTTTCTTGTTCACCTTTTTTTTCATTTTAGGGGATTTTTCCTGTGGCTCCCTCTCTTCTTCCCCAGCTTCCATCAAGTCCTCGATATCGCCATTGGAAATTACAGCTGATTTAGCAGTGGACTTCGTCTCCTCCTTCTGTGCCGGTGAATCCTCGGGACCCTCGTCATCATTAAATCCTTCCCAGGACTCCTCGCCGTCATCCTCGGCCACTTGCAGCTTGCGCAGTGTCTCCTCGTCCTTGCGCTTTCCCTCCTCCTTCTCTAGCTCGACCTGCTCCTCCGTCTTCGACGTCTCAAACGTCAATTGCCCAGTTGCAGCATCCTTGACAATATGAACATCATCAATCTCCTCTAACCCATAGAAGCCCTCAAAGTCCTCCAACCTGTCCGGCATGGACACTTCGTTCCATTGTAGCTCGTCGAGTTTGACTCTGCGGCGGTTCGGGACGGAGGCAGGCGGTCGCGAGGCCTTTTCGAGCTTCTGGCGTTTGTGCGCGTTGAAGGCGGACCTCTGACCGGTTCTCGGGCGCTTCATCGTGTGGTTGGAGGTATTATGCCCCTTGTGGAAGGGCTCGACTTCGCGACGGAATTTTTTTGGAGGCATCGGCGCCCGGTCGGGGAACCCCGCTCTCGGCTAAACTTGCCTTTAGGGCTAAGCGAGCAAAGTTCACTCCATTGCAGCACTCAACCGATCAGGAACGTTCGAAAGTCCTGGACATTCTCCCCATCTCGACAGCTATATCAGAGATAGAGACGTGTCCTGGGAAGATGGGAAAGTCGTCAAAAGATAAGCGCGACGCCTACTACCGACTGGCGAAAGAGGAGGGCTGGCGCGCACGATCCGCATACAAACTACTGCAGCTTGACGAGGAATTCAATCTTTTCGAGGGTGTAACTCGCGTGGTCGATCTCTGCGCTGCGCCCGGGAGCTGGAGTCAGGTCCTATCGCGGGTTCTGATTAAAGGCGAGAGGTTTGGCCGAGCAGGATGGGAGGAAAAGCAGCAAAATACGAGGAGATATGCACTGGGTCTCGACAAGAAAGAGGCGACGAGCGATGCTACTAAAGTTAAGACTGCGGATGAAACGCAGCCAAACCCGAGAGAGGGAGTCAGGATTGTTTCGATCGATCTACAGCCTATGAGTCCACTTGAGGGCGTCACCACGTTACGTGCCGACATAACGCATCCCTCTACCATTCCGCTTATGCTGAAGGCACTGGACCCGGAGACCTATGATCCCAAGGCTACTTCCGCTCCTCACCCTGTCGATCTAGTCATCTCCGATGGCGCTCCCGATGTCACCGGTCTACATGACCTTGATATCTACGTACAGAGTCAGCTACTCTGGGCCGCCCTAAACCTCGCACTCTGTGTGCTGAAACCGGGAGGCAAGTTCGTCGCGAAGATTTTCAGAGGCAAAGATGTCGATCTCCTATTCGCGCAACTCAAGATAGTGTTCGAGCGTGTACGTGTAGCAAAGCCACGCAGCAGCCGAGCGAGCAGTATCGAAGCTTTCGTCGTGTGCGAAGGCTTCTGCCCACCAGAGGGGTTCAAGGCGAGCCTGGACACCCCGCTAGGCGCGGGAACCCAACTACCCACTCCAGATAAATCACTAGGGAAAGGGTCGAGGGTTTCGCGTAAAGTGAGGGAAGACGGTGCCATCGAACTCGACCTTGGGTCTGAAGAAGAGGATGTCGCAGAAGATACCGAGGAGGGTGGTGCACGATGGATAGCTCCGTTCCTTGCTTGCGGCGACCTTTCGGCATACGATTCAGACGCTACATATCACCTACCAAAGGACAGAGTCAGTCTCGATCCGGTGCAGCCCCCGACAGCACCACCGTACAAGAGGGCTCTGGAGATGAGGAAGCTGGCCGGAGGAGCCTATGGAAAAACGAAAGGCCAGCAATCAAAACAATGATCTAAAGCTTGAACAAAAACGACCTCTAAGTACCATGATGAGAACTTGTTGCCGATCTCTATTCCAATTATCATTATGTCACGAGTAGCTGCCGCGGTAAACGTCGCGCGTGTATCTGCTGGAAGAGACCCGCCGGGGGGGCGCAGATACCGGTGTCTGAAAAGGGTATTTTACCGAAAGACGTAATCTGCCAGCATTGACAAAGCGGCACGGCAAGACGGCCATGACAACACAAGCAATTCGAAGCAGCCAATCACCGTACATATTCTCACGCGATTTTAAGGCGAAGGAGCAATTGTCAGATCAAATGAATTTTCACTACGCACAATATCTGGTCGCATTCCGCGAGCTCTTTCGTGCGAATACTATTCGCAATCGCCACTGAAATAGTTCCCTTTCCTCCATTCTCGCACATTATATCCAGTTAGAGTGCTTTTCCAAGGTTCGCGAATTTACCGAGACTTAGCGCAAGAACAGAGGCCATCTGCAATCGAGGTTATTCGCTGATTATCCCGCATACTGATTCGGTAAAGACGCAACGCCCCGGTCGCGCGCCCTCAATACCTAACGTCTGGCATATTTTCAGTCACTCGGTTCGCCAATAATAACCTCACTACTTCATTGCTGCTGGCTTATCGGTCTATTCTGCTTTTCATAAGAAGTCAATACGCTATGGCGATCAATTACAGCGTCATTGCAGGCTCAGTCACTGCCGTGTATGTGTGTCTCCGGTTGCTTCTTCATTACACTCAGGACGGGCGGGAGCCCCCTCCTCTTGCGACCACAATTCCATTCGTCAGCCCTATCATCGGCATGACGCGAAAGAAAGTCCAATATTACATTACTCTTCGGTACGACAACCCTTCGCAAACCCGCTGCAAAGAAAGCCGCAGTACTAAAAATGAAACCTGCAGCGACCAGTCCAACCTCCCCATATACACCCTCCGACTACCAGGCTCAAGGATCTACGTCGTTAATTCACCTTCACTCATCTCCGCGGTGCAGCGACAGTACAAAGCGCTATCCTTATGGCCCATAGCTGCCAAAGCCTCCGTCCAAATAGCTCGCTTCAGCAAGACGGCAAGCGATATCATCAACACCAATACCAATGGTGAAGACGGCGATCGCGGATGCGTGATCACGTTTCATGATGCTATTCAGCCTTCGCTGGCCCCAGGAAAGCATCTAGATGCGATGAATCGAGTCATGCTTGGCCTTGTGGCGGTATCGTTAAATCGGCTGGAACAGCAAGCAACAACCAAGGTGAAGTTATTTGATTGGATAACGCAGCAAATCACATTTGTTACTACGAATTCTGCGTACGGGCCGGCCAATCCGTATAAAGACCCAGCAGCTGTGGCCGCTTTCGGGTGGGAATCTCACTCCAGATCAAGACTTGTTGCTGGAACTAAAGTGGTATAGGACCTACACATATGGAATATCAAGTCTCATTTTGGGGCTTCCTTTCACACCTGCTGGGCGCGCATCTATCCAAGCTATGGCATTCGGATCCACCGCTTTCGAAACGTACTTCCGCGACGACCATCATCGAAAGGGCTCCGCTCTTGTTCAAGCGCGATACGATCACAGCATGGAGCACCACATCCCTCTCAACGACATCGCAAGAGCTGAGTTCGCGAACGGAATAGCTCTGCTATCCAACACTGTGCCAAATACCGGTTGGATGCTATACCACATCTACTCCGACCCGATTGTACTAGCAGACTGCCGAAGGGAGCTAACAAGCGTCGTAACGATGACAAACGGGCCCGAAGGAAAGCCTACCCACACCGTCGATGTATCGAAAGTCAAAACATCATGCCCAATCTTCCTCTCGACCTACAAGGAAGTCCTTCGAACTTACAGCAACGCCGTCTCAGCACGGCGGGTCATGGAAGACCACATGCTGGACAACCAATACCTGCTCAAAAAAGGTAGCACAGTCCTGATGCCCTCGCCTGTCCAACACCACAATCCCGGCATCTGGGGACCCGCCCACGACGCCTTCGACCATCGCCGCTTCACCAAATCCGAAAAACGCATCAATCCCACAGGCTTCCGCACTTTCGGCGGCGGTAACACTCTCTGTCCCGGCCGACATTTCGCCACCACCGAGATCTTGGCTTTTACTGCAGCCATGATTCTCCAGTTTGACGTGAAGCCGGCATCAGGAAGTTGGAAGCGGGGTCTGAAGAGGAGGGCTGAGTTTTGGGAATCGACGTTGAATCCGGATGAGGATTTTGAGGTTGAGGTAAGGCCTGTAGAGGGTGAGGGGGTCAAGAAAGAGTGGGCGTTTACGTTGTCGGATTTGGATGCACCGATTGCGCTGAGTGCGGAGGATATTCCGGAGGAGGGGCACTGAGATGGGGTGTATCCTGCTCAAGGATTTTTCGATACAGTGAAAGTGGGCCATGAACAGGGTATGTGTGATTGAAGTATGGTTTCCGGGGAAGGAGGCCGTGCCACAGTTTCAGCTTGAGATAGGCCGCTTACGAGGGACTCTTCGCAACCAAGTTCTTTTCGCTCGACGTGTAATTCTGCTGTGCTACCGAAGCCACTGTTTGAAACTCCAAGCCGTCAACCCCAAATACCATTTTGTCAATAGTGTCGGACTGCGAGTAAGTCTTGCCGTTCGGTAAGATTATCTTTCTAAATTTGGCCAATTCGTCATCGGCTGCATCGAGCTGTGCCTTCGTACCCCGTTCGCCTAACGAACCCCAGCCGTATCTGGTGTGCAAATAACGTCGGATCGACACTGATGAATGTCTCGCAGCTATGGCCAGGGAGGGGAATGTCGGTATGATCATGCCCACAGATAGCTCGATGGAGCTAAGAAACCGGTCAGCGAAAGTTCCCGACCTAGGTTCGGCCCACATACGTAACGGTAAGTAACGCAACTAGGTTGTAGTTGAGATCTTCGCCTTTGTGCAAAGTGATTCGGTATCTGAGGGCTAAAGCGCTCATAACACATGCGCTAGACCACAAGTTCAGTTAGCATACGTGTATGGATACATCAGATATTCACAACTAAATAGATCTGGTGGGCCACATACGCTGATCCAGTAAGAAAGATGAGAAGAACTGCAACCCTCTTCTGCAGCGGGAGGTCCAGCTTGACAATGGCCGGGATGGGAATGAGCAGAATATAAAGGTCACTAAAGATATTGAAAGACCCTTGAAGAATGTTGGTGACTTGAACAAAGCCGTCAGGATCACTGCAATGCGTTCCCCGCATTCCAGCCAGATAAGCAAGGCGGTTGACGCCACCCCTGGGGCCGCAGGCGATACCGCGGTCTATTGCAGTGTAGAGGTAGAATGCACCCGTGACGAAGATGCCGATAAAAACGAGCCGTCGGAGCCAGGTTACGGGGCGGAATGCGGTGAAGATGAGACAGAAGAGGGTCAGTTTGATGAGCCAGGTGATTGGTCCTTGGATCACGGCAATGACGAATGCGCGCTGTGGAATCGGTCAGCTTTCGTTATGATGACGGATGCCAATGACATGCCTCGAGAATAGGTTTTGTCAGATCTCCTATGGTGACTTCCCAGGTATGATATCCGTAAACACCACCGTAGATGACTAGATGAGTTAGAATCTTCAAAAGGTTTCTTTTCACCCGTCACGAAAACTTACCAGCAATGTTCAGTGCTACCATACTGATACCTGCTGGCTGCATAAGGTCAGAAACTTTGGAGTCGTAGAAGCGGTCCCACAAGAGTCATACCACACTGATGACGAATGCATCTGCCTGTTCTTAGCCTTGTCAAGAGTCTAACGCAGGGGGAGTACACACAATCATCCAGCGCCCATTTTCGCAGAATACGCAATCGGACATAAAGGCGGATCGCAGCTAGAATAATCACAACTGGAAGGCAGATCGAAGCCGCGATCATAATAGGCGCGCCATGGAATTTACGATGAGCAACATCAGGGACCACACCCTATCAATGCAATTAGCTAAACATTTAGTCGAGATATGCAGGAACGCAGTACATACCGGTGGAGGGGGTATTAGCGTGACGTTCTCAAGGCGAGCGTACGTTGACTCCATATCCGCTCTGATAGTCCTGGAGTATAGCCCAAGTCCCACGACGTGAGGATTTTAGGTGCAACCCGAAGGATCAGAAGAGCCTCGATAGAAAGCGACTAACACGATCTTAATAAAGAATCGCATCACAGCCCCAAGTCGTCGAGGACGGCTAACCGCATACCGCCCCCCCAGCCTCCAACCCTGCGTGCGCATATGGAAGGCTGACACGAAGGGCTTCGGGGACTTAGGACTGGATAAAGACAAGAGTGATGCCCGATGAGCTGAGCCGGCGCTCAATGAAGGTTAAGATTGGCATAGCCTGATTCGTATTGGTCAGTGAGATTAGGTGGGTAACGGGAGGCGCGATCCGGAGAGAATCACGGCTTTCTAGAAGACCGGCAGTGGTAAAAAGATGGGCAACCTTGTAGACGTGCGGTTTAAGCCTCACCGGTCGTGGTCTTAAGTTCCCGCCCGATCCCTGCCAGATTGATCGTCAAACGCACCAATGACCGGACACCATCCCCACCTTCCACAAACGGGGCAAACCTCAGGTAATTAATTATCTAAGGCAGATTGCTCCCACGCACATTGAAAGATATCGATATAACGCCCGTTCGGTCTGCCATGCGGATCATCGCGCGATCAGATGCTACTCCCCGAACCCAACGTCCTCTCAGAGCCCTCGCACTACCAATACGATGAAAAGTCTGCAACCTATGGAACACTCTTTCGGCCATGCAGTTGCGGTAGGTCACTTTAAAATGCTTATTCCCCGAAGTTTCAGATAATGCGTGGGTGGAGCAGGGATGGTTTTTTGCCCCCAACCCCGGCTACGCTTGAAACGCTGACCAGGAGGCATCATTGTGCACCTCACCATAGGACAAGTAACTGTGTTGAGATATAGTATCCAATGCTAAGACAACCTAGATAACATCCGTACGCAGAGCCGAGGTATATAAAAATGCCTTATACATCGTTCCCTGTATCCATCCCATTCTCTCAATATCCTCCTCAAAAATATCTTCCCAAACACCAAATAAACGCCAAAAACCAATCGCTAAAAGTACTTCCAATTAACAGTAGACGATGCGGTGCACTCACGTCGGCAAACACATGCCCAACCCTTTAACTCCCCTAACAGCAGCGGCAACATGCCACGGCACCGTTCCATGCCTGCTCCCTCTCATCCCCCTCAATCGAGCGAGTAACCCCAAGCCCCTGAACTGCCCCAACACCTCCTTGAGCAGATTCTCAGCAGCGGCGCGCGTCTGCAACGTCGGCGTCCAAGTCAGAGAGCTGTAGCTCCGTTCTTGGGGGCTCGGGCTTGGTGGTACTCCTCCTGCTCCAGGAGATATACCTTCTGTGCCGGTGGCGGAGGGTGGGAAGGGTGATGTTGCAGCTCGCGTGGGATTTACTGCGCCCATCCAAAGGATATTTACTGCGACGATAATGGGGCCGCATTCGGGGTCGGGTGTGTAGGGGAAGGAGAGCGAAGTGGAGGAAAGGCCGCGCTTGACGAGTAGACCGGAAATGAGGGCTGGTCGGAATTCTGTCGTCGAGTTGGAATTGTGCAGTCGATGGGCGAGAACGATGCCCCATGATTCGTCCGTGGCATCGACCAGACGGGCATCCTGATCGGTGGTGGGATCAGAAGCAGCGTCTGCAGATGGGGTTGCCGCTGGTGTGAGGCCATGCTCTGGGGAAACGCCAGCTTGTGGCGTCGAACCAGGCGTGTTGGGCGAGGGGTTGCCACCAGCCGGTGGGTTCGGAGGGTTTGCAGGAGACATGGTCGGCGTAAATTTGAGGTGCGGGTTGGTGTCGACGGCGAGAAGCGTAATGAACAGATTCAGCTGCGTAGGACAAGAAACGAGAAAGACCCAGGCTTCCATCTCCTCTCTATCCATGACTCCGGATTTGGCGATGCAGACACGCCAGGTTACTCTTCTTGCTTGGAGGATTTCAACTGTAGTCTGCCAGATTTCCTTGGCTACCTCTCCGAACATGCGAGTGCCGAGGTGATATGAGACGACTGCTTGAGACTTTCCGCAAATGTCCGTCCAAGCTGCCGTCACCCAAGTGCCATCGAGACTGAGAGCGTAACCAAGATGGATGTATGAATTCTCGTGAAGCAGATCTTGCGGAGGCTCAGCATTCAGCTTGAATGGCACAGATCGAGGAAGAGGCTCTTCCAGCTGAAATGATGGGGCCGAGTAGATGCTAAGCGGAGTCTTGTCTTCGCTTGGCGCGCTCGGTGGGCAGCGGTCATAGACCTCTCGCGCTAGACTGGTGTAGGCGCTTGTGTCCAAGACGACTGGTGCCTCGAACGAAGCGACATACTTGATCGGCACAATCTGCAGGACAAGATCTGGTTTCTGTATCTGATCTGGACGCCCAGGCGCTCCCTGGCTGTACGTTTGAAACAGGGTCCAAAACGCTGAGCACAGTTCCCACATAGCGGATAGCTTCTCGAACGGATCAAGCATGTATATAACGAACGCATCGATCCTTGTGTCTTCCTTGTCACGCATCTGTGAATGCTTGCTTGCCAGGGACTTGCCTAGCTGAATGCATGTCTCTCGAAGCGCTTTGAACGCGGCACGTGTTGATACTGGGGCGGCGACCCGGTACGGAACGAGACCACCTTCGTATTCTGGAACTGTCTCAACTCGAGCATGGTTCCCCAGCCTGCAGTTGTCGTATGCCAATTGCATGTTGACCATGAAGTTGTCCACGCATGGCTGAATGGACTTGCTGTAGGGATGAATGCAGAACGCAACCACATTCTTAGCTGGGCTGCATGGTGAAAGACCCAAAGGTTCCCAGAACGGTAACGCTGGGGGTAGCAAGTCCCACTGGATATCGGCTCGCCGCACTCTGATATATGGAGGATTGAACTGATGTATCTGATGTCCAAGCGTGGCAGGCGGCTCATTGGGCTTCCGCGGCGGCGGTCTCTGTTGTCCTTTAGTTTGCGGGGCCGGGTCGGGGTACATGTCATTAACCGATGCAAGAGCAGCCACGCTGCAATCCGTTGCTTGAGGGAAAATGGCTTTGATCGTGCTGTGCCACTTTATCAGGGGACGACTGGGGAGGACCCCCGTGTCGACTGACGGGCTTTCGCCTAAAAGATCCAAAGTAGTGTAAACGATCTGATCAGTGACGACCTGGGCGATGGATATATATTCTTTCCCGCTCTGGGGTCTCTCTTCAAACGGTTCAGTGGAAACGTCTGATTGAGAGGTTGGCGTACCCGGCATAGACGTGAGAGTGGGAGAAAAAGCAGGCACCATGTAGCGGGAGCTGGTCGAGGATAACTCTGTTGGGGCAGGGGTATTGATCAATGCCCAGTCCGAAGGAACAGGCTCGAAAGAGGACAGAGCAGCTGCGTCAGTCTGCAGGCCCGCCGCATCGGGGAACTCCCCGCCGAACGAGTCTGCAAATGATACTGCCGACAATGGGGTAGCATTGCCATCTGTAGGTAACTTTCGCTTCACAGGTATAATTATTCCGGTTGGTAGCGAGGTGGGTGCAGCTGCAACATCATCGACATCATCCACGGCTGAAGAGGCATCGCTAGCTGTGTCAGACAGATCACTATCGGCATCAGGGAGCGATGCAACTTCGGGTATGCCCTTCGATGACGCGACGCCGATTGCGTAGCGTAATTTTGTCAGTAGTGGGAGGTCTCGTAAGCTTTTTGGGCGGCGCAAGTCATCTTTGTTTTCTGCTTTAGGCGCCTTTACGCCTGGGAAGCTGAAACGCCCATCCCGGTACTTCGCATCCGACAGAGACATCTTTTGACTGAAGCTGAGCGGATCAAAGACACTATCCCGATGGTGATGGGCTATTTGTTGCTGTGAAGTCTGGAGAGGGTGTTTGGTTTTCGGTGATGGTAACAGCACCTTTTCGATGAGGATGGGGCTGAGCGGAGGCGTGAACTCCTTAGACGCCGGCAGACTACCGTGGGTTTGGTCATTAGCAGCAGGGGCTGGAACTGACGGTCCTTGCCGAGATCCACTGGGCAGGCGTGAGCTCGTGTTCTCTAGAGGATTTTTGATTCGGGTATCGTTCTCTGCCTCGCCTGAAGCCGTCGCAAGGGCATCTTCCAATGCCATCATTGGGTCCGATTGCTCTTCTTTAATCGTGGGTCTCGGTCCAGGAGAAGCTATCTTTTCGTTGTCAGGCCTCTTGGAAGACGGCTCCACATCCGGCAGGCTTGGTGCGTCCTCCATTTCTTCATCTTCGCCGTCCGGCCCGTCGAAGAAGTTGAAATCGGCATCTGTGATCCCGTTCCCCTCGAACTCGTCATCAACCATATCCTCAAACAAATCATCATTATCACCGTCCGTATTATACTGCTCGAGAGCGGGCGGAAACTCTGGAGATGTAAGTGGCTGTTGCTGCCCATCCCCGTGTGTCGTGTCCAGTGGTGCTGAAATGTTGATTGCGGGATTGTTACTACCAGGGACCAGGATGATATTAGTAGCCATCCCAGATACGCTTGGAGTATCCCCGCTAGACATCACAGTGCCTGGTAGAATCCCGTCTGGGGGTGTGGGATACACTCCGCTCACAGCTTGAAGGTCGCCGTAAGTGCCGGCGCGAACATTCAGTGGGGATGAAGGAAAGAGGCCATGGCTTTCTTCCTTGATTCGAGCAGCATCTTCTTCAGCCTTCTTTGCTCTTCGCCGTGCGTCTGCCAACTTGTCTCGCTCTAATTTTCCTAGAAACCATTGCTGCGCGGTATCCACCGGATCCTTGAATCCCGTAGAAGTTTCCGTTTCAAACCACTCTAGTGCTTTTTCTCCTTGGCTCGAGGTAGGCTCGGAGGCTGTTGGTGTGTGTTCTGCCGGCAGATTACCGTAGTAGAAGCACAATGCTCGCGGCCATAGAAACTCTCCGGACGGGCTGAACGGTGCTGAGCTTGGCGGTGTGCTTTGATTCACGCGAGAAGTTCGAACGCGGACCCAAGAAGTTCTCTTGTCGAGAGCGGCGAGATTGTACCCTTTCCAGCTTAACCAGCGTACGACGACAGATTTCCAGATTTCCAACCCTCGTTCCAGCGGAGCAATTTTTGCTTTCTTCCGCTGCAACTTCTGGCTTGCATCTTCGGCAACGGCGTCGACAGGGTCGTCGAAGCTGGCAATTTGGGCGAGCATTCCACTTGGGGCAATGCGGACGCAACTGCCGATGAGATCTTTCTGCTCATCATGTGCAGCGACCTCGTCCAAACAGTGAATATCAAGCTTTGGTAGGGACAAGGTGGAAACGACAAGCGTACCTGAGCTTGCCCAAAACACATCGACATTAGTCAGCCAGTAAGGAATCGCTGGAGTGCTGGGCTCGCTTGCATCGCCACCCTGTTGGACAACGGACTTTGTTATGAAGGTACGGTAGTTCAAAGCGACTGCTGCGTGCTCTCTCACTAGATGGTAAGATATCAAGGCAACGACAGAAGAGGTGAACAGTTCATAGACAGTGAAGCTATCAAACTGCTGCTGCTGATCTGAGGTGGCGCCAATTTGAGATGCACCCTGTGATGGACGGGGTCCACCAGCCTGCTGCCCCTTTGGAGGTCCTTGTGGGAGAGGACCGCTCGTGGCGGCGGCGGTAGTCGCATTCGCATTTCTCATGGGTGGGCGCGCCAGCTCCGAGGCCTTCATGACACCATTTTGTTCACCTTGTAGGTGTCAGCATGCAATTTTGTATACGAAGTGACGGCACATGACATACGTTGGAAGCGAAAGCCTTCAAGCACGGGGGGGTCTACAGGTGGCTGATTCGCTTGGTCGGCGCTCGTCGCTTGGAAGAGCCATAGCCAGGGTCTCGAGGCATCCAGAAGGACCAAATGGTGTTCTTGCCGAAGTTCTGCCTCTGCATCGCGTATATCATCGGACGGATTCCAATCGGGCGTGCGTGGGACGTGCGTGGTGTTGCGTGCGACCGAGAAGGCTTGAAAGGCGACGGCTTCGAAGTCACCCTGCATGTTGTTAGCAAAAGCAACGCGTCTAGGGAGAGGGTCCGCACGATAGCTTGCGCATTCGTTTGACATGACTTGAGAAATTCCATTAGAGAGACCACTCCCTCTAAGGAACGCTCAAGTGGTACTGGTGTCGTATGTGCACTCCCAAGACTGCGCTGTGAATCTTCATCAACTCCACTCTTGCCGGGCCAGCGCAACAGCGACGTTATCGGGAAGGCAGTGGCCGCGAAGACAACGAGGGCGACACGAAGTTTATGCAGATGACATGGCACGCTCGATTGCGCGGACGGACCATATTGGCCCAACGGAGGAAGCCGGCAGATGCGCTGTGGGTGCTTCGGGAGCGGGAGACCAGACGGTCGGGGGAACAAGGGAGAAACGAAAGAAGAAGAGGCGATGCTGGCTGGAGAGCAACATGCAGCTCCACACGCGGCCGGAAAGCGTCCCAGTAGGTGGTGTGGACAGGGGGTCGGCCTTTCCCCACGCGTGAGGCCTGAGGTTGCTCAAGTGCTGTGATGGATGGCGCGGAAGAACAGGCGGGAGCGCACCGCGGGCCCGTGCGCCGGGTCACTAATCCCTGCATCTTTTTCCGAAAAGTTGATGTTGCTACTTACTTTCCAAGGGCGCACTTTCAAACCATTCGAACCACTCGAGGCTGCGCTTTCCGCGAACAGGAGGCCGGCTTCCAGAAGCATACCTAGGCAGTCGCCTTCTACACACCCTCGAGAAGATCGTTCCTTCCGCAATCCGCAGGCGTCCATCCCCGCCGTCGTACCTGCTCATGTTACCGCCGCCATGAAAATCTCCAACAACTCCACCGTACCGGTGTACACAATATCCGGAGCCGAGGCGCGGCCGCTGCCAGAATGGCTCATGAGAAAGCGCAAAAGGAGCCTGAAGCAGGACCCCGAATTTGCGAATCGCGTGGAACTGTTGCAAGACTTTGAGTTCGAAGAGGCCAGCCAGTGCGTGCGCGTCAGCGAAGATGGCGACTGGGTGAGTAGGAAAATCGAGCATCGCTCCAGGCTGTAGCTAAATCTCCCAGGCCATGTCCACTGGCACGTACAAGCCACAGATCCACGTCCACCACCTCCCGCAGCTGTCCCTTTCCTTCGAGCGCCACACCAACTGCCTGAACGAGACCTTCCTCCTACTTTCCTCCGACTACACAAAATCGATACACCTCCAAACCGACCGATTCGTTGAGCTCCATACGGCTGGCGGCCTGCATTACAGAACTCGCATACCCCGCTTCGGCCGAGACCTGGTGTATGACAGGCATTCGGCAGAAGCGCTGATTCCCTCAGTTGGTGTGAATGGCGAAGGGCTGGGAGAGGTTTACAGACTGAACCTCGAGGTTGGACGGTTCATGAAGAGCTACGAGGTGGATGTGGGCGGGGACGACACCACCACAGCAGGCGCAGGGTCGCTGCAGGGCGGCATCAACGCTGGCAGCGTGAACACCGGATCGATAGCAGAAGAGAGTCACAACCTGTTAGCTTTTGGCACTTCACTAGGCACAGTCGAGTTCTGGGACTCGCGGTCAAGAAACCGGGTCGGCATCCTCTCCGCGCCCACCGATGCCTTCGAAGGCCGATCCGAGATTACCGCCCTACAGTTCCACCGCTCCGGCCTCGAGCTCGCTACCGGCAATTCGAATGGCTTGATTCACCTCTACGACTTGCGATCTCCGGTACCCCTCTTGAAGAAAGACCAGGGCTACAACTTCCCTATAAAGAACATCATTTACCTTAACTCATCTACATCCTCACGCGCGCAAAACTCCGAGCCCAAGATTCTCACAGCCGATAAGCGCATCATCAAAATATGGGACGCGCGCGACGGTGCCCACTGGACGTCTGTCGAACCTGCCGTAGATCTGAACCATGTCGAGTGGTGTAAGGACAGTGGCATGCTCCTCACGGCCAACGAAGGGAAGCAACAGCACTCGTTCTTCATCCCGCAGCTGGGACCGGCGCCGAAGTGGTGTGCCTTCCTCGACAACATCGTCGAAGAAATGGCCGAAGATCCCAACGATCCCAATTCGTACAACAAGACGGCAGCTGGCGAAGTGTACGACAATTTCAAGTTCCTCACGCTTCCACAATTGCGCCAACTCAATCTCGACCATCTCATTGGTACTACGGGTTTACTACGGCCGTACATGCACGGCCACTTTGTGGCGCAGAAGTTGTATGAAGAAGCAAGACTGATTTCGAACCCCGATTTGTGGCAGGAACAACGGCAGAAAAGTATCCAAGAGAAGATTTCCAAGGAACGCGAATCGCGCATTCGTGGTAACAAGAAAGCGTCTGTCAAGGTCAATCGAAAATTGGCGGAGAAGATCCTCGAGCGTGAAGAGAAGGCGGAACGGAGACGTGCTAAACGCGTGCTCGAGAAGGGTGGCGACGACGATATGCTGGATGGTGAAACCGCTCCTGCTGTCGAAGAGCTTGAAGAGCCCGCGGTCGAAAAGAAGCCTGTTGGCGGTGTACTCAACGACCCGCGTTTCGCGCGTCTGTTCCAGGACGAAGACTTCGAGGTGGATGAAGAGAGTCACGAATTTCAGGCCATCAACCCGAGCACCAGACTACCGAAGGGCCTTACGGCGGTGGAGCAAGAAGAACTGGAGTCACGGAAAGGTTCCTCCGACGAGTCATCCTCCGATTCCGAAGCAGAGCAGACTCGTCCGGCAAGAAAGCAGGCCCCAAGAGACAACGGTCGCATTTCTACATCTTCATACAAGAAGGCTGGACATAATAAGACCAAGGGTCCACAGATGGTCGTTTCGTCATCGACAAATAGGAAGATGGGGCCTAGTCGGGACAAGACATTTGGCTCTCGCGTGTCAAAGCTCAAAGAGAGGAAGGCTCTGGGAGCCGGCGGGACCACGACAGTGGTGGGCGAGCGGGAAATCAGTTTCTTGCCAGAGAAGAAGTCGAAGAAGAGGGTTGACGATGCGCAAGGGCAGAGGCACGATCGGAAGAAGGATAGAAGGAGCGCCAGTGGAAATGTGTTTAGGGGCATGTAGGACCAGCACCAAAATATGTGCTGGGTTGTATGAGATGGACAGACGTATGATACCCTTTACTCAAATACTGCACATGTCATATCTTCGCGAAAGTAAGCATGTGGACTGATACTGTTCGTAACTGCAAGAGCCGTGTCATCCTGCCGGAGAGGAGGCATCGGAGGTGGTTCGGATTTGCCTTTGCCGACCTTGGCTTCCATCACTGTTGTTGCGGAAAGGAACAAGAGTAGTGGTATTTGGGAGACATTTCACGGTATTTCACCTACTATCTCCAGTACCTTGAGGTCAGCGGATACGTAGTGTGGATGATGATACCCGATACAGTGGTAGCCTCTATATCGGAACCTGAACATCCAGTTGCGCAATCCTCAGGCCACATCTTGAAACCCGCCAGTACACACTTCCACGCAGAATATCGAAAATAAAAGCAAATAGCAGGCAATCATAAAGGCAAGACAGTGAGTGCGCGGAACAGCTGCAGTGCGGAATTCACTGCCCAGCACAGCTCAATAGCCCCGCGGCGTCGCCCGCATCAGGGTACATTTCCCACACTCGGTTGCGGTGAGCATTCTCTTGGCGCGCGTGCGCCCACGGGCCAATCGGCGGCGGGAGATTAGATGAACCGGTCGAGGGCCGCCCTGAGATTCTTATCCTGCGCTTTTCGGCACGTCGTGCTCAACTGCTCGTTCTACAATCACCGCTGTCGACTCCCCCTATACCCTCCCTTCGTGCTTGCCTTCAGCGTCTGCCCTATCCGGCGTTACGGTTGATCTTGCGATACCCACACACCCCGCGATCCCTTACGAGTGCAAAGGTTTGCGGCAAGACGTTTGTTGAGACACAATGGCCGATATGGAATTCACCTACTCCGACGTCTCGGAGCACAACACCAAGAAGGATCTGTACATCGTGATCCACGACAAGGTGTACAATGCGTCGAGCTTCATCGACGAGCACCCGTACGTGAAGGTCCCTTTTGTTTGACGATGCACCCCACCCCCACACACAGCCGTCCCGAGGTCTGCGGTGGGGGGGTGTTGGGTGTTTCACAACGCCATCACAGCCCACGAACGCTATTTTGCAGAGGGGAGATGGATCAAGGCTGACGTACTTGTAGCGGTGGTGAAGAGGTCCTTCTTGATGTCGGTGGCCAGGACTCAACGGAAGCATTCGAGGACGTCGGCCACAGCGACGAGGCGCGCGAGATCCTCGACGGCCTGCTTGTGG
Organism: Lentithecium fluviatile CBS 122367; assembly: GCA_010405425.1. Taxonomy (NCBI): domain Eukaryota; kingdom Fungi; phylum Ascomycota; class Dothideomycetes; order Pleosporales; family Lentitheciaceae; genus Lentithecium; species Lentithecium fluviatile. Next base: position 484,370 of record MU005594.1, on the reverse strand, counting down.
GCAAGCTGAAGCGAAAGGTACGCATTTCCCTCCGTCATCCCCCTCCCGCCATGCCGTTCATCGGTCCCGGATCCAAATCGCATGCTCACACACCGACTCTCCGACTTTTCCCCGGATCATCCGATAGCCTGGGCAGGCTTCGGAACCGTTCCGCAACAATGAATCACACAGGCTTCCGCTGTTTACTGTAGCATGCAAACGGACGAATTAGAGGATGAGCTGTGGCTAACAAGATATCAGGAGGGCGACCCAAAGCCCAAGGCCTACTCATCCACCAGCACAACGACCGCCACAGCCGACGGAGCTACCTCAGGCGTCGCCCTCTACGCTGTCATTCTCGTCGGCGCCGTCCTCGCCTTCGGTGCCTACAAGTACATGGGAGCGCAGTAGACTCGCCAAACCCGCACACGTCAACTCGAAATACATAATGGGCATGCGATGGAGATGGTAGAACGGAGGAAGCGTACACATCCCACTCGGAAGCTCGCATTCTTCAACAAGGCTTCCGAGCGATGAGGGCATGGGGGTGGGGGGGAGGGGGGTGTTGTGTTTTTGGTTCTGCGTGGACGACGCGTACGGCGGCCCGTTCTTCTTTCAGCAGGCCATCGTTCATTTGGCGACTCCCTCACGCATTGGTGGAATTTACCAGGAGTCTTATTTACACGGCCTTAAGTCGGGCGTCACTTCCTGCGGCCTCTGCCTTTTGATCCTACATCTTCAATAGATCATTATTTCACCTCACGCCAAAACCGTTCGTGGAACGGATTTGAGAACTCAACCTCGGCCGAGGCACTCCACATGCACATGTGTGCTTCCGAGAACCATGCAACACGTGACATGTAATCCACCTGGGCAATTGACGGTACAGACCGGCGCGTGTCGGATGCCAGGGCAAAATTTTGTAAACCCTAATAATATGATTATGATGCTATACCTTGAACTATATGTGCTAGAAGCAACGTAAGGGACGCGTGACACATAGTACTACCGCTTGAAACTATACAAGGAAATCAAAATCTGTAATGCATCTGCACCATTTAGTCTCTAACACAAAAAGGCGCTGCTAGCAGATAGTATATAGGTTGAAAGGCTTTCATGAGGATCTTTCAAGTCTCTCACTGAAGATGCGGAAGTCGATAATCTTAAGTTACTTGATATGTTTCCCCACCCACCGATCCAAGTCTTCCATATACCCTATGACTATCCTTCCCACCCCGACGCAAGAAAATGCTGGACAAACCACAACGTCATAGCCCTGGTAGTAGCGGTAAAAGAGAATGGTATCTTCCTTCACATCTCGTGCCCAGCTCATCTCCAGTCTCTCGAAGCCGCGATGTACTCATACACAAGAACAAACTACGCTAGCATCCTCATGCAATGCATAGCGCCTTGCTCAGCAGTCTCTCGTACCGCCATCATTTCCCAGTCACTACCATGCTCCATTACCGATAATACCCCTCATCACCACCAGCACCGCCGACAGGCGCACTAGGCGCCTGTCCACCCGGCCGATACGGCAAATACCCCTGACTCGCCTGCGGCGGCGGGCTCGACGACGCTCCCGGCGGAGCAGGCGGTGCATGACCTGGCTGCTGTGGCGGATACCCGTAGCCCGGTTGTTGCGAAGGCGGTTGAATATAAGGATCCGACGGGGACTGTGCTGGCGGGTACGGCGCCGGACCTTGATCGTAAGGATTCTGCGGACCTGGCGGGGGAGCGCTGGGAGGAGCACTAGACTGTGGAGGGTAGCCGCCGGGTATTTGGGCTTGAGATGGGAGTGCTTGTGAGGGAGGATAGTCGTAGCCTTGTGGGGCGGAGGGAGCGCCTTGGGGTTGTGGAGGCGCGATGAAGGACTGGCGGCTGTCAACGGGAGAGTCGAAGTGACCTGTTGCCAGCTCCTGGGGAGCGAAACTTTGTGGTCGTACAGCTGGCGTCCTACCCTGGGGCTGTGTGTATGGGTCCGCGGACTGTGATGGGGTTGGAGCTTGTTGGGAAGGGCGCTGTTGGCCTGGTGGTACCATGAAGAAGGCTGGGTTGGAGCCTGCGGGAGGATATTGAGAGGGGGGAGGTTGAGATCCAGCCGGAGGACCACCACCGTAGTTGTAGCGGTTTGGTTCCTGTTGAGGTGGCGGCGAAGAGGGCGGGTATCCTCCGTATGCACCTGGGGGTGGGGCATTGTAGGCGGGGTATGGTCGGCCACCGTAGGGCTGCTGGGGTTGAGCCATGGAGGCTTCGAGGAGTGATTCGTAGTCTCGTCGTGCTTTGATGAACTTCTCGTTCAGTTGCGTGAAGTCATCTGAGAATCGTTAGCATCGCACGGCATGCAAAGATCGAATTCTCTTACCCTTCTTCTGCGAGTACTTCCCAATGAGCTCGATCAGCTTCGGACGGATGGCCAGTGTCGAATGGTACAACTCCGTGATCTCCTCGTTGTCTCTCGCATCGCCACCGCCTTGCGAGCTTGTGCTCAACAGCGCAAGTAATTTCTCCACATTCCTAATCTGGGCAAACACTTCCGCCTCCATTTGCGCTTCCCGCTCAAGCTCTTCTATCGTCGGGTCTTGTAGCTTCTCCACGTAGTTCAACGGAAAGATACCTGTCTGCCCTCGAAGTGAACCTTTCCACCAATCCTTGTACACCGATTCAAGCACCGCGATAATGTCGCCCTTTCGAAACTGCAGTTCTCCCGGCTCGGAAGGTTGGAAATCGAACAATGCTCGTACTCGTGAGACGGTCGCCGCGGTCGTGCCTGAAGGCACAGGTTGCGATGGCTGTGCCGATTGTGATGATGCACTTGCACCCGTATCTTGTGCGGCGTTTGACTTGGCCGCGGTGGGTGTTGCGCCCTTGGTCTCTTTTATGGACATGGCGAGAGCCATCTGCAGCTCCTCTTCTTCCTTCTGGCGGTCGACATCGGTAATCTGTGTCTTTTGTGGCTTCGAGGGTGGCCGCAGGTTGGGGTCTATCGCCGGTCAGCCTTACATCGTCTGTCTTCCGTGGTGTACACACTCTGGCTCTTGAGCCTCTCGTAAGCTCCTTGCATGATGCCGAGATCTGGGTCGCTCGAGAACATCTGTGACCACTCCGCCATGCGCTCCAGTATCTTCGCCTTCACCTGCTGGTGTGTATTGCGGTCCGCAGCCAGTCGCAGAAGCGCGTCCGTAAAGCTTCGTGAAGAGAGCTCCTTGTGCATCGATATCCCGCAGTTCTGGCTCAGAGCGTTGGCGAGCTCAAGGGTGTAAAGCTGGACGTTCGCATTGCGGTGGGCGAGTCGCTTGATCATGGCGGCGACGGCATCTTTGGCTCCAGTATCGGCGGAGCCGACCTTGTCGCATACATCCTGCGATGACCGGTTAGCCAGACTGTTTTTGGAGCTTCGCAGGAGTCCCGCTCGCCACGAGACACCAGAGACGGGGTTGAGCTTACGAGGATATATTCCCAGTTCTCGCTCGTCAGGTTTTCATCTGTTGCCTTCACGACCACCTCGTCAAAGGCGTTCGCTTGTGCACGAAACATGTTGACTGCCTAGTGAGTGTTGTGTGCGGGTTGTTAGGGTAGGAGCTCGGGAGGCGCAAAAGGTAGAGTAAATGTAAGCTGTGGGAGGCAGGAGATCGCAGCCTGCAGTAGGTCACCAGAGGTTGACGCAACTAGTCGTGTCAAGCTTGCCCAGCGCTCCGCCCGCTCCCCCACAGAAGGCGCTTAGTGAGCCTGGTGACGACGTGAGTGGCGGTGCATAGCGTCAACGCCACTTGTGAAAAACGAGGCGGATTACATGCAAACGTGAGCACCGAGCAAATACGAGGATATAATACGCGTCACCGCAGTGCAGAAAGGCGCGCATTAGTATGGGAACGAGGTAGGCATCAACGAAGCCTTTCTTCCTCAATTTCGTATTTGCGGACCCGACTTTTTTGTATCCCAGTAATGCCGCCTACTGAAAGACCGCCTTGTCTCGATCCCTCTCCGCCGTTACTACCAAGTATAGACACTAAAGTAAAAGGTTGTAGAGTGTAGAAAGCACCAACATGTCTTACACCATCCAGATCAAGATCTCAAGACAAGGAAAGACCCTGAAAGGAGAAAAATGCCTCGTCCAAACGGACGCACGAGTGAACGCCGACCCACGGGCGAACGCCCATAAACAACTAGACACCGAGCTGTCGATGCATTGGATTCAGTAATCGAATGCTGTTAGAACGTGATTCGCTGGTCGTCGCGGCCCGTGACCCCGGATATATAGATGTACATTTGCCGGTGTTGTAACGTACTCGACCAGATTATGCCAACTCGGCCATGTCCGTCCAGTGGCCTCGAGAAGCCCCACGCCCGGGATGAGAGCCTAAGGTAGAGAACGCGATTACTGACTGTATATTATCGATGTCGTGTGTAGGATTCGGGCTACAGCCTGATGCGAGATACTTCCGTCTGAATATGCTGGTCGTTCCGAATGGGATTCGAAAAATGTCTACGCAAATTCCTTCGCGGATCTGCGTCTGAGCCGCTCTACAGCAAATCTCCAGCTTTGCGATACCATTCGGCGTACGAGTTGGTCGCACTTGCGTTCGACGGATCGTTGCCGGCCTGCTTCGCCTCCGAACCTGACCCCGCGGATAAGATGCGCTCTGAAAATAATCAGAAGCAATCACATACCGCCCTTTTTCCGTCTCTCTTCAGCTCTTGCTTTCCTCGCCGCCAGCACCAGCGGGGCCAGTGTGCTTAGCGGTTCCGAGGTTTGGATGAACGGATGCTAGGGATATGTCAGCTCAACAATATTCGGAGGCTGGTCGACGCGTGGATGACAAAATGGAAACTTACCACGAGCAGATCATGAGCACTAGCCCGCTTGTCCGGATCAACTTTGAGCGAGAATGCTAGGAAATCGCGGAAGACCGGTGATAGGGAGTGCTCTTCTTTGATCGTCGGCGTGCCGTTTGTTGCAATAAGCCAAAGAGCACGGAGTGGGCTCTCGTTCAGGTATGGCGGCTCTCCCTCAATCATCTCGATCGCCATAATACCCAAAGACCAGATGTCAACCTTGCGGCCATATTCCTTTCGCGTGACGACTTCGGGAGCCATCCAGTATGGCGTACCAACCATGGTTGTTCGCTTGTTATGGTTTTCATTGATTTGCGCACAGAAGCCGAAATCGGCTAAAGACACAGGTCAGTGGATACATGAGCCATGTTGCCTGAAGTCACTCACTCAGCTTGATATTGCCTTCGAGGGAAAGAAGGATGTTGTCCGACTTGATGTCTCTGTGAATGACACCTTTTGAATGCAGGTGCTGCAAGCCGTTAAGGGTCTGTAGTTGGTGAGCATTAGGATCAGAAATCCGCGCAGACCACTTACTTCGCGACAAACTGCCGCAATCTGTCCTTCAGACATGATGTTGAAAGTGACCACGTCCGTAAGACTGCCGCCTTCCATGTACTCCATGACAACCCACAGGTCTCCTCTAACCAAAAAGCTGTCCATAAAATTGACAATGTTCTTATGTCTGCTATCCTTCATAACCAAGATCTCGTTGATGATCAGGTCTTTCTTAGGTTGTTGCTCCAAGTTCATCTGCTTGATAGCAACGCACTTGTTCGTTCCAACCTCGTAAGCAGTGTAGACTCCGCCCGACGCACCCTGACCAATCTTATTCAGATTTCGGTATCTGAGCGTTGGATCTGCATTCGTACAAATGGCGTTGAGTTTGGCAACAATATCCGGTCCTTGGCTTTGACGCGGCCTTTGCCTGGGCCGGGGTGCCGGGCCAACGCGCGCCTGCTGGGATGGAAGAGGAATGTTCTGCGGATCAGACTGTTGGGCGAATTGCTGTTGTGGCGAGGGTTGCGAAGGTGCAGGAGGAGCTGGAGCGAGATGAGGCGGCTGGGGTTGGGGCGTCCTCTGGCTGACACTTCTTGCAAGCGCAGGTGGCTTCACCGATATCGACTGCTGCGCTGCGGCCATGGCTTGAGCTTGCTGCTGCTGATATTGTTGAGCCGGCGACATGGCCGTCGCGCTGGATGGTGAATCGAAAAGAGGCGGGGTACCGCCGCCAGTGGTATTGGCCCGACTGCGCGGCGCTGAAGAGGAGCCATGAGGGCTGTCCGTGATCACAGGAGGAGCATACGCAACCTGAGGGTATTCATTATCTGGGCGCGGGCTGTTGACAGGCTGCTGCGTTATGATCGGACTCGGGGCTGGAGGAGCGGGACGGGTTGGGATGAGATTGGCAGACTGTGCGGCACCTGGCGGCTTTGGGGCCGGCCGGTTCGGAACGAGCGCACCGTTGATCTGGGGTGAGTTCGGGGACGCGACACTAGGCGAAGTGAGGCTACGGGGGATCGGGGGCGGCGCTCGCGGGTTCTCGAAGCTGTCCTGGTCGTTTCGTGGGAACCGCGGGCTCTGAGGAGGGCTAAGAAGCGGTTGTAGCGAGCCAGAACTTGGGTTCACGTTCGCTTGGTATGCGTACGCTTGAGCGGGGCCCATCTTGTCCCAGATCGCGTCGTCGCCGTTTTTCTCCGCATTGTCCTTGTAGAAGGTCACGACATCCATGACCGCCTGTGGGTGCTGCTTCTGCTCCTGCTCCGTAATGCCATTCTGCTGCAGCATGCGCTGCCATTCTTTGGGCAGGCCCTAGGTCTGTTAGCGGGGTGATTGTACGTGGAGGAACGCCGGGAGTATGGCCGGCATCGCGATGGCGGACGGTACACGTCCAGGTCGCGGCAGGTGCAGGGGAGGTGCAGATGGGTCGACGTGTCACGTACCGTAAACTCGCCTGTCTCGTTATCGATGCTGACGTGGGTGACGTGCATTGGGTTCGTGGGCGTGGAGATGGTCGGCCGGCGGGGCGAGCCCAGCTTGAAGAACTGTGAGAAGGTCGACTTCTTCTTCGCCTTTCCGCCTTCTGCGCCCTCGCCCGACCAGCGCTGGCGCGGCGAGCTCGTGCCGGTGCCAGCGCCGCCGTCCGAGCGTGGCGGGGTGATGGTGTCCATCTTGCGGAAGGCCGAGTAGCTGGAGCTCTGGCGCAGCAGCGGCGACTTGAGGTATTTGGCGGAGCTCTCGGTCGTGTGCGAGTGCGGGAGGGCGGGTCGCGGGGGTCCTTGCACGGGCTGTGAAGCAGCTGCTTTGGCGGCGGCAATGTTGGCGGTGATGGTCTGGTTGATGCTGGCGAGGTCAAACGGCTGGCCCACGAGCTCGGGGGTGGTGCGGAGCGAGTGCTGCGAGCTGGCCGCCGAGTACGCGCCCGATTGGGATTGCGAGCTCGAGAGGTGCGAGGTGCTCAGTTGGCGGCGGAGCGCTGTTGTGGGATTTGAGGGGTCTGGCGATGGCTGACTGCGGGTGCTTGGCGGCGCATCAACCCCATGGAAGGACGGGTACGTGGGCGCGGACGGATTGCGTCGTAGAGCGTTCGCCTTGCTGTTGTTAAAGGACACGGGCGGTTTGGACTTGGACTTGGTGAGTCGCCGGCGGGACGAAGTGACAGGCTCGGGGTGCTCCATGCTATAGATGGGGGGGCCACGGGGGCGCTTAGGGCAGCCCTCTACAGCCGGCAGGCGCAACACAAGGCGAGCGGCGACGAGGCACAATATCCGGGGCTGCTATGATGGGACGCAGCAGGACGCAGCAGGTCGACGGGATGCAATGCATGTGGAAGCAATTCTTGACGCAGAAGACGCCCTCTGCTGCGAATGAACGGCATGCACGGACAGCGCAGTCGCGCGCTCGGCAGCCAGGATTGCACTTGGAGCAGCAGCATTTTCAGCCTGATCCCTCACCTCGCGCTCCACATTCGTCATCTCCGTCCCGGCTTTTCCCAGCGCGCAGGACGGCCAGGACGGGCAGATGCTGTTTCAAGCCCGCGCTCCGCTGTTGCACCAGCTCCCAAACGTGGCCACCACCGCGCCCCGACCAACCGCAGCCGACCGTTGCACGCAGCTATCACTAGACGAGTCAAGTCTGCGTAGGGCGACTGGCGGCGAAGCGACTCGCGCAGCAGAGCGTTTGACGTCGTGAGCCGCAGAGCAGCGACGGCGAATCGGCCCCGCCTCCTGGGCGCTGCGATTCAATGTTTGGACCGTCCCGAGGCGCTGGAGATAAGAGATCTGGATACCCTCCGCGTGCCTTCCTTTCCGAGCCGCTTGACTAAGCCGGTGGACGACGATGTGATCACTGTGGAGGAACACTTTCATTGTGCACTGCGCACTCGACCGTCCCTTCCCCACCTTGCCAGCATCCACCCCTCATCTCACCACAGCGCGAAACGGTCCTGTAATCGCCGTCTTCCCGCAGCCATCCAACGGTGTCTGCGCCAACATGTCGAACGTACAGTATTCGGAGCAATACCGGTATCTGGCTGGTCTTCGCGATGCACTTCCCCGCCAATTCCGCCATTGACCTCAAGACATCTCTGACAGTACCACGATGAGGCCCCCGTCTAACAGTACAGCATGTCTGGTGAGTGCCGCCGCGCTCCCATACCGTCGAGCACAGCAGAAAAAGCAGCAAGAGGCTCTTGGTGAAACGCGCCACTCCAACGCCCGTCCACGAACGCGGCTCCTGTTGCACGGAATCTCGGTAAGAAGACGTCAACTGCAGGTAAGACATCAAGTCACGGGAGCCTCGACCCAGCGTGTTGAGGTATCGCGTGATAACCTCCACGACGTTTCAACAACATCACCAACACCTTGGCGCATCGTGGGCCTTGCATGCAGAGAGTTTCCGGCCATAATTTCGTTTGCGCTTCTCCTAGCTGTGCCTGGAGACGAAAAAAGATCGATGGACAAGCATCATCCCTCCCGTCGCGGTTGCGGCTCATCTCCTGGCGCGAGGACACGGCGCCGCGCTACCACCGCACCAGAGATGGACCCGACCAGACGGAGTGTCAGAAGCCGATCGGCCACCGTTAGAGTATATACTGATGTGCAAGAACACCAAGCATTTCGACAGCTGTGAAAGCTTGCACAAAGGAACTACCTCGGACCAAAAGCGAGGCTACTTTTCTCGCTGCGCCTCCCCATTACGTTGCCAGTACCGAATCTGCCATTCTCTCCGGCTCAATCTAGTACCGGTATAGTATTGGTGAGCGGCTCAATTCCAGCCAGACTTTCCTGATGGCGATGCATTTGTATGGCCTCTCCACCGCAGAAAAAAGACCCTACCATCATAGAATTTGCACGATCTCCGCTCTAGCTTCCTTGTCACATTGTATCGCACAACAAGGTCATTTTTACCGAGGAATGCAGCATCTGTGCTTTCGTCGGTTACGTGGGGATCAGGCAGACGGTCGAGGGTTGGGAGTATCTATGTCGGATATGGAGACGCTATACAAAGGCACGGCTAAACGAGGCACCGCTATGGCTACGAGTCGTGGAGTGAATTGCGTGTCTCGAGAATCTACAACGGGCAATACTGCATCGGCTATCCATCGGAAGCGGCTACATGGTGGTAATGCATGCCGATACTTAGTATTGCTTTTTCCTTTGGTCGCCGGTGAACAGGAAAATCTCCTGTCAGCCTTGTGGCGTCAGGCAGTTTCTAGCGTCCGTCCGGGCTGAGCAGACGCACCCGCAACCAAGCAGCCGACACCACTGTCTTGATATGAAAGGCTCGGGGCCCGCCAATACTTTGAGTTGCCAGCCGCTACCGTACCGTCGTCTGAATGTTGTTGCGCTAGAAAGATGGCCGAAGCTTTGGGCGGTGTAGCGTCCGTGCTCACTATCGTAGAGGCAGTCGCGAACGTCACCAAACTTATTATCTCGTGCAAATCCGCCACCAAAGAGTCACGGCGTCTCGTCCGAGAACTCAGTTACATCCGTGGCCTTTTCACCACACTCGAAGAGACGATCCGTGAGCAGGAATCGTCAAACGATACTTGGACGAGCACCCTACTGCTACTCAACGACAACAACGGTCTTTTGCATCAGTTCGAACAGCTATTGGGCTTGTTAGAATCACGCATCCGCGGCGCTTCGAGTGAGCGAGGTCTGAAGAAGATCAAGAGGGTCTTAGAATGGCCATTCAAGGAGCCTGAGGCTCTCAAGTTGATTGAGGCCGTGGAGCGGTATAAGAGCCTTATCGAACTCGCACTCGAAAACAACCATATACGGCTCTCGAAAGCGATCCGTGATGAAGTAAAAGAGGTGTCGGGCCTTGTTCGCGATATCTTGCGCGAAGTGGAGCATGGCAATCAAGAGCTACGCGAGGTGCAGAGCGAAATCACAGGTTCGAGGGCGGAGTGGCAGCAGACCAGTCAGCGATTAGAGAGCCAAATCGATCAAAGCAATCAGCAGCTGCGAAAAGTGCATAGCGAGATCACAGGTTCTAGGCAGGAGTGGCAGGAGACGAGCCGACATATCGAGAAGTTGGGTCGCAGAGCTGACGGTGAGTGACGAGAAACAATCCACTCCGAAGCCTACATGTATACTAATCAATTAAACATAGATGCAGACTCTGAAGAAATCTTCAAGAGATTATCCTCATGGAATTTCTGGATCCGTCAACGGGATGTTTTGTCGCAGCGCGTGAGACAGACTGGAAACTGGTTTCTCACTACCAAGGAGTTCGCAGAGTGGAAGTCTGACAAAGGCGCATGGTTGATATGCCATGGCGCACCTGGAATTGGCAAGAGTGTTCTAGCGTCTGTCATCGTTGACCACCTACAGGCGAATGCCTCATCGAACTCCCGTGTCCTGGCCTTCTATTTTGATCGAGCATACCAACCAAACAACAGATACGAACACTTTCTAGGGTCTCTACTGCAGCAGTCACTCCGTGATGAAAGCTCGTCCTGGGATACCCTCAAAAATTCGTTCCAGAAGGACCGACATGGTCTAGAGCTCACTGCAGCCGATCTTCGCACTCTTTTGAAGAAGGAACTCCAAGAGACAGAAAAGACTTATCTTATCATCGACGCCCTCGACGAATGGAGTACTGATGCGTCTGACCTATTCACCATCATATCTGACCTCAGTACCCTGGGCGACAACGTCAGTATTCTAATCACTTCACGACCGCTTTCGCCGCATGGACAACTCTTCCAGAACAAGACGGAAATGGATCTTCAACCTCCCATTACGGATCTAGAAGACTATGTCCGTTCTCGTCTGGTCTCGCAATGCAATTCGGGCTTTTTAAAAAATGATCAATCGCTACAGGATCTTATTACGCATACAATCCTAGAGAAGTGCGATGGCTTGTAAGTTCGCCCTATTGACTGCAGCGCTTATTTTGGAGGTTTAGTTGACAATGCCTTTGTTTCAGATTTCTACTCGCCCGGTTGCAAATGGATTTACTGAAGGGCAAAGCATCCAAGAGAGCCTTGCTGAACACGCTACGTCAACTACCTAGAACGCCCGAGTCTCTCTACGATGACATCATGCTCCGCCTCGAGACTCAAAATAGTGTAGAGGTGAATCTTGCTAGACAAACATTTGCATGGGTGCTCCACGCTCGGGAACCACCGCATTTGCATCTGATCCAATACGCTCTGGCTATCGAGCCCAACGACGTAGTCATCGACGAGGATGGTATAGTGGACTGGAACACCCTTGTCTCAATCTGTGGCGGCCTGGTCGTCTCGGATAGCGAGGCACTCACAGTTCGATTTGTTCACCCAACAACTCGGTCATACTTTCAGGAGTATTTTGAACGTCAACCTTATTCGTCTGAAGCCTTTCTCACCTCGACCTGCCTTACATTCCTCATGTCAACTACTTTTCAAGATTGCGTGACAGAGGAGATGAGAGCTGGAGAATTTGGTTACCCATCTGGCGGACAAACACACATGACGACGTTTTTGAAGTACGCCTCCAGATATCTCATCTCGCACTACCGAGCAACAGAGAACGACAAAACAAGCCGGTGCAACATGGAAATACTGTTCAACGATACCACATGTTTGGCAAACTTTTGGCTCGTTCTTCAGCTATATAGCGTCGAGCTCTTCGGGTGGTACTTACCATCCATGCAAGATGCTGATAGGCTATGCATAGCATGCTTCCATGGAATCAAACACGTCGTCTCCAAGTTGTTACAGTCTGGGGTATCCCCGAACGAGAAGGATGCCACAGGCCAAAGACCACTCTACGCGGCAGCTAGACAGGGCGAGACTGAAGTGGTCCGCATTTTGCTGGATCATGGTGGTCAACCAGAGCTTTCTTCTTTCGACGATCCGAGCCTTCCAGTCAAGCAATCTGATGAGTGGACCCTTCGCCATACTCCCTTGGAATGTGCATTGCGGCAGGGACATTTATCTCTCGCTCGAATCTTGGTCGACCACGGCGTAGATTGGGGGAAATCAGAATCCAAACGGTCCACGAACCTTCTTCTTGCGATTGGGTCACACAGCCGACAGATGGTAGAGTTTGTCTTACAGCAACACCCTTTTGAGTCATTCTTGGTCGCTGGGCATGAGGACCGAGCCATCAAATATGCATTGGACATCGGCGCAGTAGATGCCTTTGAGCTGTTCTTCAAGTACGGAATGTCAACAACATCTACGTTTGAACGAGGACTACTCTCGGCTTTAGGCAGCATTATCCAAGCACGTCGGGACTGCTCGGTAGCTTGCAATCTGATCCTGGACCACATGACTCCGGAACAACTCGAACGCGCCAAGGACGAAGTATTCGCTAGATGCAGGCCTTCTTCGTTCTTGCAGTTCAATCGGACCGATGTCCTAACGAATTTAAAGAAACGTTTGTGGCGCAATCGCTACAATGACGGTTCGGCCGCGTTTGGATCGCTGTGGCACTCTCTGTGCAGATCGCTACCAGAAAAAGCTGCGACCATCGCAAAGGACCTACAATTACGGACAGTTTCAAGTGCGGAATTCGAACGGTCCAATGTCCTCCTGTTCTCTGTTTATCGTGGCTGGCGGGATGTTGTCGCGCATCTCCTTGACATGGCCGACGCTTTACGGTGCAGTCCTGCGGTCAAATCGACTGCGCTTTCCGAAGCGATCCAATGTAGCCAGTATGATCTGCTGCCGGTAATACTGAGACACCAGCCTGATCTCAACGCGGTTCTTCCTAGTGGCAACATACTATGCGCTGCTATCCTTTCGCAGCAGCTGGATGTGGTTCAGTTAATTCTCAAAGCCGGCGCATCCCCCAATGCCAGGTGTCCAATATTCGGCAGCGCCATGCATGCCGTTTGTTGCGACCAGCAAAGTACAATCCCCTACACACTATCGGTTGTACGTCTTCTCATCGAACATGGCGCAGGCCTGGATTTGGTACGTAATTATGCCCACGCGAAATCAATGTCTTGCGATCAGCATAAGACTCAGTGCAATCTGGGCCCGAGATACCAGATACCGACACTTCTCTAAGGATGAACCTGACTGATCCCATGTCGCGCCTATTAGGTATACGACGATCGAGGCACAGTCCTCACCGCTCTCGCCGAAATATCGTCTGAGAAAAGTCTCGCTCTTATGCGTGATTTACTCAATCAAGGTGCCGACTGCAATGCTATTGGTGGGACATACCACACGCCCTTGATAGCTTCGGCAGCGTCATCAGGCGAGCAATCAGTCAGGATCATGTACTTATTGCACGCAACTGGTGCAGAGCTTAACGCCTCCGCCGAGCTGTTTGGCACGGCACTGATGGCCGCTTTTGAGCCCACGGCTTCCTACAGCTGCTTGAAAATCTTCAACCTGTTCGAATGGGGTGCGGATGCCACAATTCCAGGACCCAAAGGGACACTTGTCGAACTTGCTGCCCAGAGTCCGCATGCCGCAGTGCGAGGTCTCGTTCAAAGTCAATACGGAGGCGACAATCAGAACTACCTCCAGGAAGCCTTGATCGCAGCAGCCGCTTCTGGCCAGAACGAAACCATGATACAGCTCATCGAGGCAGGCGCCGATGTGGACGTCGAAATAGATGTAGGCGGTACAGTCTTGACCCCGCTGACGGCGGCACTCCGCACAGACCATAGCGAGACGATTCAAACAGTTGGACTTCTCCTTGCGTATGGCGCGAGACTGAACGCCCCTATCAATGGGTACTCTAATCCGTTGCAGATGTATCTCGACCGCAGCATGGTGGAATACACGGTCGTGGAGCTCATGCTGAATAGCGGCGTGGATATCAACGCTCCGACCATGCCGGATGGGTTTGGGACCGCGAGCGAGATAGCGGTGCGTCGCTACAAGGAAAGCCAGGAGCCACAACGCGAGTTATGGCGGATGATCCTACAGCTTCTCCACAGACACGAGGTGGCCTACTCGGACCAGGACTTTAACTTCTTCATGGAGCAATCGTGGTTCGTTCAATTCGTGACCTTGGAAATGGGGGACATGATGGATTGCGATTGAGTGCACAAGGCTATTATTGTTACTTTGTAAATTTTTGTCACTCGTTGGAATATGTATACCTACAATTGTCTATAATCGCGTGCACCAACTAGAGCATACCCCTGCAGTCACATTTAACAACCAAGATTTGAATTTCAGTACAACAAGATACCAGCTCTTGTCGGTTAGCAGAGATAACCTCGGGGCCCCTTCGTCCTGTCTGCAAGAACGGCGTATTCAGAGTAATACCAGGGCGCCACACCAAACTGCGCATCGCATAGGTCGAGGGTTTCAAGTGTATCACGATTACAAAACAAAGTGGTTTCCTTTTCTCTAGCAAGAACAACATCTAGCAGTGCGCTTCCTGTAAACCCATCCGAGCCCCTCCGTTACCTCTCCCCGCAAACCTCATCTCCCCAACCCCTAACATCAAAAATAGCAAGCACCCCCTTCAACTAACTATCCCCCAACACCGCATTCCCCCCTCCAACTGCATGAAAGTAAACGAGAAACAAGACGCCACTGTCGCTACTCCAGCTAAGTCCATGTCCCTTCTACCACTCACACCAAACTTGCACAGCCACCTTCTAGACTATTCAAGTACCAGCACGTGAATTCGCGCTCCGCTGTCAATATTTCACCTTCCCTATTCGTGACATTAAAACCGTCACAGCACAAACGCCTTTCCCATATAAAACCCTTCTCTTCCAACCCCAATGCACTCGCCACACATCCCCGGCCAAACCTACAACCAACGCAGCCATAGACTCCCAACACTCTCATCACTCTCACTCCAGACTCACGGAGATCCGCCCACCTTCGATAGGCGATCGGATATGCCACATCCGCTCAGCAACTGGATCCCTGCGGTTTATCTTGGTATGGTTTGTGCGGCGTTACCGGTTTATGGGTTTTTGAGATACAGCAAGTGGGATGAGGATGGAGAGCGGTACCACCAGGAGCGGGTGAAAGGCATGAGGGAGTTGAATAATACAAAGGGGAGGAGGAGAGTGGAAGGAGGTAGAGAACGGAATGGGGAGACAGAACGGAGGGAGAAGAAGTGAGGGATTTTTTGTATGCATAAAGGACGGGAGTGTGCATGAGCTGTATACCAATCACGAGGAGTTGCGCTTCGAGATGGCTGGATGGCTCGGTTTTGTTCTTGAAATACGATTGTGAACTTTCCATTGAGAGTCATAAACGTGACTTCGCGAAAGAGTTGCGAAACAGAGCTACAAAGCCGGCAAAGCTCACCCGCTGTAAAAGCGGAGCTGGCAATGTGTTTGGAACATCCCACTACTTGCAGTGACATCTCTCCAGCTCCCGTACAACGGACCAATAGAACTTGACCAGAGAAGCGTTTCTCCCCTCCCGTTTGTTTTGTGCATCATCGTCTTCATCATCGTCTTCATGCTGTTCACCCGAAATATACAAGCCTTCTCCATCCATGCATCTCAAGACGACGTCGCGATAGACCTCTCCCATTCTGTGAGGCAGTTCTCGGTGAGCTAGCTGCTTGAGAGTTGTTGCAAAACCCGAAGGCTTCATGTTGGGTTTGCGGAAGTCTCCAACCTGCTTCCATAATCCGATCTCCAGTAGTAGGACGCCCACGCTGTAAATGTCGTGGATTCTCTGAAACCGGGGTCTCTTTTGCCCAGGAGCGAAGGGTCCAAGAAGGGAAGGATGTCGGTACATGTTCATGGATGAAGCGCGCACACTGAAAGAGAGAGCGCTGATGTCGTCGGGACGGGCAAATTCGAAGCCAGTGACCCAAGGAGTGCCAAGGTCAAGAGTAGCTAGGCTGTTGTAGAAGAAGAGTATGTTCCGACTGTTGAGATCTTTGTGGAGCCATTCCACGTTGTGAAGCTCTAGGAGAGTGATGGCCAGTCTTTGCGCCATTCGCACTCGCTGTGGAAGGCTAGGTAGCGGGTGCGAGCGTTTCGGTTTCGTAACATCGACGAGTAGATCATTTAACGACACCGGCGCATTGTTGGCGTCCGTTTTTGGCGGGAAGGCACTGATGAAGCCGAAGAGTCGATGGTCTTGGTACTCGTACTGGAAATAACCGAACGCCTCCAAAACATCCATTGTCGCGGGCTTCTTGCCGAAGTTTAAGAGCTTCACGAGATCCTCCACTTGACTCTCAGCCGCGAGAATACTGTCGTAGTCGGTCAGGTCAGCGCATGATTTCCACTCAACAAGGCATTTAACGGGCGCTGTCAGACATGATGTCAGCTTTGGTGGTAAAAGGTCAAGCTCTACGTACCTTTCCCGGGCTCAGAGAATGTGGCGACTCCTTTGTTTACCGACAGTATTCTGTTTATGTCTTTCTCATCTAAGCATTTGGTATCCTTCTTCAGAGATGGCCCGGGTTTGGGTTCGAGACTCATCTGTCTCAACTTTGCTCGCCGAGCAAGAGACTCGTAGAGCCCCGTTGAGGCGGCAGCCTTGATGCTTCGTAAGTTACCGGGGTCCAATTCACCCTCTAGGAGTGCCGAAGAAGTACTTAAATCGAGAAGCATCCCCCTGGTCGATGGAAGAAAGTCCTGCAGGCAATTGTTCCAATAGGCAAACCTAGCAATGCTTTGTTGCAATTCTGCTTTGTCGGACTCTCGCCATAATGTCGCTCCATATAGAATGCGCTTGAGCAATCCAGTTCGCCCCTTCAAGGAGGACTCTTTCTGCTGCTTCTTTAAGGAAAAAACTGCCATTTTGCCGTCAGATGCAACAGCGGATCCAATGGCTGTGGTCGCAACGCCCGTGCTGATACTGGGTACATCCGCTTTCTCTGGCCTGTGTCCCGGGTTCTTTGGTTGGTCGACTTTGTATTTATCGCAAAGTTTCTGGACGGTTTGGAGTATCGCGACGACCTGGGCCAGGATACTATGCATGAGGTTGTCGGCATTCGGTCTCTCTGGGTCCATACGGGATGATATCGTCGCATCGGTTGAACTTTTGGTATGGAAGTCTCGCATGTCTTTCTGCCACGCGTTGAACCTCGCACTCTCGTGCTGGAACATGACATACTGCTCCAGAACGTTCTCACCAAACCCCCCAGCCTCGTCGATGTGACGGTAGATGGATAGACATCGGTTGACAAGGGTAAAGACGCCAGAAACACCAAACGCCAGACCAACAAAGCCTTCAGCCATGATAGGGGTAGAATACGTTGGGGCGTGCGAGGAGATTCCGAGGGAGTCAGGCTGATGGTCGTCGTCCCCCACGGAGTTGTCGATAAGGGACAAAATCCGCCCCCAATCGGATCGTGGGGTTGGAAGGTGAACCTGCGGTTGGCTGAGGCCATGCATCAGCTGATGTGGCCACCTTCAGCCGAGCGCTTCTCAGAGACATCGCTCACCAGCACGTTGGACCCCAATCGCGACGAGCGACGGCTGTTCTAAACTTCTGAACAAACGTCGGTGTTTTTTTCTCACGAGGACGCCACTGACACGTCTCGGTTTCTTACTTTGACCACTTCAAATGTCAAATCGTCCAGGCGAGGCTGACAGAACGACCAGGGTCGTGAACCGTTCCGTCAATCGCGCCTCCCAGCAATCTTCGGGTCCCTGTATTCTGAACGATAAATTCGTCGACGTACCTTCCTGGTCTCATGGAGTCTTCCTACGATCTGGTCATACACGAAAACTATGGCGTCAGCCTCGCGCCCGAAAACAGCGTCCAGAAATCCACCAAGGCTCCGAGAATCGAGAATGTCGCCGGCATAGTCTCGCTTGCCCTTGGGCTTGGTGTGCCTGTTCTCGGCGAGAGCGGTAATGCCAGCCTTGAACGAACAGATCTTGCGGCTGGTGTATCTTCAAGAGCATCAGTATTCAAGCTTCAGCCTGAGCTGATTGGACTGAACGAAAACGAATCCTCGTATACTGGGAAGCTCGTGGTATCTAAGCACTTGGCCAAAGGGTACGTTGAGGATGAGAGCCATCGCTACGATGCTCTCGTTCGAGACCTACTCTTTCTCTCTCACGATCCTATACGGACACACGAGAACTTCGTTAAAATCATCGCCATTGGATGGGAAGATCTCGAGAGCCCTACTCACGATCGTATATGGCCAGTACTGGTTCTACAATTTGCTGAGTACGGCACACTAGAGGACTTCTTCCAACTCGACGACACTGACAAATCGTGGAACTCCAAGCGATCCATATGCTGTGACATCGCCGCTGCTCTCGACTGGCTTCACAAGTGCCGAATAATGCACAGCGATGTCAAATTCGGCAACGTCCTCGTATCGGCAAATGCGAATGCCGACGCATCCGCACCTTCTGTAGCGAAGCTGAGCGACTTCGGCTTCGCTCTTGACATCGATGTTTTAGAGCAGTGCGGTCAAGACACCGCCCGACTGGAAGGATTCACACAACCTTGTGCTCCGGAGGCGGATTCATCAATCCCTTTGAGCTTGTTGACTAAGTTCGATGTTTTCTCCTACGGTTTGCTGGCTGTCCGCGTTTTCCTCAATGGTGACAAACTTGCTGGCGATGTCTGCAGTCCAGCTAATTTTTCCGGCAAAGTTCTAAGGAGCTGTGCAAAGCTGGGATTGTATGATGAGAAACAACTTCGAACAATCGAGAACCTTGTTGCGTCGACAACTTCAGTAGCACCAGAACATCGAGTCGATATGAATGACGCTCTACTCATGATATCCACGGGGTCTATTGGGGAACCCAGGTGAGAGCCAGCGGATTTTTAGTCGATTTCCCTCCTAACCCTTATCTCTAGCACAAAGACGAATGATGCAGCTCCGGTAGAATTTGACGACGATTTATTATCCGCGGTCCCTGAGGTAAGACATAGGACAAAAGGTCTCGCATCATAGCCCAACTAACAACCGGTACCTCCCCTGCAGATAGAGGATATCTGGGCCTTGGGTATTTTCCCAAAAGCCCGAAAGACCATCGTTGATGATCTCGTCAAAGCGGTGGAAAATGCTGAATTTGAAGCGGAAGACGAGTCGTCACCAGTGACTGCAAAGATCATGTATGAACTCTATCTCGCACACCTGGTTGGATTTGGGTGCAAGAGATCAGAAAAGAAGGCACTCGATTATCTCTATACCAGTGCCCGCCTCGGGTTTCGGGATGCTCAGAAAGCGGTATACGCGACGTATTCAGCACTTTCAGTCGCCATACCGTCAGCAAGACACGCAGATTTCAGGCAGTGGCTTACCCAAGAGGCATTTCTTGGAGATAAGGCGTGCCTCCAGGAGCTACAGGCCTTCGACGAAGAGGCGTACCGGGAGGGTTTAGCCTCGAAGGCCCACCGAAGAGCTTTGTGCGAGCGGAGTCTTTTCGCTTTCGATAACGATTTCATGGAAAGCCACGATGTTAGCGATGTCGAAAATCTTATCTTCGAAATCCAGACCTATGGAGATGCGATTGATGAAGATATCGGTGGTGGTTAGTATCGTCGCGATTAGGGTCACTTCCTGATTAT
Source organism: Lentithecium fluviatile CBS 122367 (assembly GCA_010405425.1). NCBI lineage: Eukaryota > Fungi > Ascomycota > Dothideomycetes > Pleosporales > Lentitheciaceae > Lentithecium > Lentithecium fluviatile. The sequence goes on along the minus strand of MU005594.1, from coordinate 464,629 downwards.
AAGCTTTACTGACTTCTTCTCTCTAAATTAGGTTTAACCTGGCTCCATTACGCCGTCTTCATGGACAGCCTTGGACTAGCGACCCGCCTCCTAGTCGACTTCGACTTCCCCGTCGATGTAACCAACTGCAGAGGGCAGACGCCGTTGTGGTTAGCATGCCTCTCAGGTAATTATGAAATGGCAACTTTACTGCTCTCTCACAATGCAGATGCCAACATTACATCAAGCAGTGGTCTCAACTGCCTTCACCATCTCGTTGCCTTCGATGACGAATATGTTGCTGAGGTAGCTCGCTTGTTGCAGGCCCATGGAGCGCAAGTCAATGAGCAGAATGAAGCAGGACTTACCCCACTGCATTATGCCATTCGCGGATCCGGTGCTCTTCGGGAGGAGCCATGCGTAGCTACACTTCTCGAGCTTGACGCTGATCCACTGATCCGCGACGAAGACGGCGACACCCCACTGGACACCGCTATCTACACCATGAGGGTTTCCTACTTGGAAAGGTTCCTAGCGTCCAAACCAATGTCCAATATTCCGACAGAGGCGTTGAAGGAGACTCTGGCGAACGCATTCGGAAATTGGATTCGTCAAATGAAACAGTACCGTCTTCATTCGGGTTCCACACGCTACAGGGAACGATTGGCAACGTTGACTCAACTACTACATACAGACGGTATAAACCAAACGTACATTGCAAACCACCCAGCTGGATTCACTCCTTTGCACGATGCCTACGCGTGGTCCTCCGACGACATAGGTACAGAAATCATCAAACAGCCCAACGTCAAACTCGACGAACTAGATGCCAGAGAGTACGGCTACACGCCATTAATGATAGCCATTCGAACCTCTACCATCCCCGTCATCGAGCAGCTGATACACGCAGGCGCCGATCCACTCATCCGAGCGAGAACCGGCGAAAATGTGCTACACCACTGTGTCCAGTATAATCCCTCCCTCCTGCCACACATATGCTCACAGATTGAAACGCGACACGGAAACCTTGCATCTATATGCAACCAACAAAGCTTTAAGAAAGCGGAAACGCCACTAGACTACGCGCTGCTCTTCAGCGACGCGGACACAGCCCGGTTTCTCCTCTCCAAAGGCGCGAATCCGAATATCAAGAAAGAAAGTCACGAGGATAGGGGTCTGGCAGTGAACTCGCTGCGTGCATGCTTAGTTCCGCCCAATGTGCGCATGCTGGAATTGCTATTGCCGTATATGGAGACGGGAGCGTTTGTTTGTTGCGAAAACGGGATGAATCTTTTGCATTTGGCTTGCATGCATGTGCCGGACGGTACGTATTCGGAACATCTACCCTCCGATCTGATCCCATCCGTTGCCATCTCTTCAAAGCCACCGCCACTAAAAGACTCCCGACTAACAACTCCTCCCCAACACAGAAGCTAAACCCGGAGACAACACCTTAGCCTCCTTCATCAACGCCATCGTTGACTACTTCCCAGCCGGCATCGATGCACCAGGGGGCTTTAGCGCAAAAACGCCGCTGCATTTCGCTGCTATGTATGGGAATGTAACGGCTGTGAAGGTGCTCCTGCGTCACGGAGCGGATCCCTGGGTGAGGGATAAGATGGGGAGTCGGCCTGTTGACGATGTGGATGATGACGGGGAGCTTGTCGATGTAAACGGCAACGAAGTGGTTGGCATCGTGAGGCAGCGGCTTTTAAGACGTTGGCGTGAAACGAGGGTGGTTCTTCGAGAAGCTATGCAGTCTTCAGGCCGTGGAATTGACGGCGAGGAAACTGCTTGAGCTTGGCATGTAGGCCTGTCCGAGAGAATAGCTAGGGTGGTTCATAGAACCTCCTTGTGAATTTCAGTCATGTAACGGCCATCACACATACATGTCGTCATTCATTACGATTGGTCTCGACATCGAATGCTCCTGCAAAAGCCGCGATAGCGAGTACAAATCATCATCATAACTAATATCACACTAATACTCAAACAAGTCCTAGAAAGGCACCACAAAACTCCAAATCATCAATGCTTCCCATAACGTGAATACTTCGTCACCCCTCAATCCCCAAATGATCCACCTTCCTTCCCTGAATCTGCTTCGCCTGCTGCGCCCCTTGTCCTATCTCCCGACTCTTCTGCTTCTTCGCGCTTTCAGTCGTATTGCCGGCTGCATAGGCTGTACCATGACCTTGAGCGGCAGCGTTGGCGGCTCCCTGATCCTGTCTATCTTCCACGGACAAAGATGACCCGTCCGGATTCGTATGTGTCGTTTTCTTTGATTTGGAGGAGAAGGCGCCGCTGAGGGCGCCGAAGAGATTCAAGTTCAGGCCAGCCTTCATGTGTTGTTAGCATTCGGGGCCCTCCGCTAGATGATGAACATGGGGTTGGGGATGGAAAGGTTGTGATTGGTGGAATAGAGGCCGTGATGGAGAGATTGTGGGATGGCGGGCATGGAGGTGAAGGGATGGCAAGGGGGAGAGAGATATGAAAAAGAGGGACGTACGGATGCATTCGCCGAAGCATGATGTTCCTGCGTTTCCGTGTCGCGCGCATATTGGTGTTGCGACTGGAGTTGTTGCTGTTGGGCTTCTTGTTTGCGGAGGGCTCGGGACATGGCTGCTGGTTGCTGATTTCAAAATCTCCTTCGAGTCTTTCGTATAGAGCAAGGAAGTGTGCTGTTTGGGTTACTATGTGAGATGTCTGATTGGAAAACGAAAATGCGATGTACTTTGCTTGTGTATATGTATGGTATTGAGCTGGGATGTGAGGTGATGTCATCAGCGCCAGGGTTGTCGGAGACTTGACAAGCGAACCGGTTTTTGAGCGTAGCCGAGTGGCGATCTTGGACCCTTTGGGGGTTCACTGTCTCGCAACACCAACACTAAGAGACTCTATGATAAAATCAAGCCAGAGTAGGACTTCAAACTCGTAAAGCTTTGCGTCTGTATTTGTACATCTAGTTTTTAAGTATATTCAGAAGATTATCCCAAAACCCCAGATCATACACATTCTGGACAGCCCCTAGGTCCCACACACGCACGAAGCTCTCCTTATCCGCGACGGATTTTATGCGCGGCGGGAGATTGTTGGGTGGTTGCCCGTTCGTGGTGCGGATGAGTATGTGTTTGCTTTCTAACGGCCAGGTGGTGGGTGGTTCTTCGTCTTCGGGTGGTGTTTCGGGCAGTGTGGGAAAGGCTGATCTTGAGGATGAAGAACGGGCAGAGCCGTTGAGATTGGACTGCCTGGGCAGATAGTCCCGAAATGTTTCCTCCTTCCGTTGGCCGAGGAAGACGACTCCGTCGGCTATGTCGTCGCGCCAGTCGGACCATTTGGCGCTCTCGTTGGTCGTCATCCCGGCGTAGACGAGGTAGAGTTGGTAAGCTAGAAGGCCGAGGGGGAGCGGCCAGGTAAGGAGCGCTAGGAGACCGACGCCGGCAGCGCTGATGCCGCCTTCTTCGATGTATATGGTCAGGTAGGTGAGGAAGTAGTGCAGCTTCATGTCCAGATACATGCCCCAGCTGGTTGGATCTGCGTCCGGACTGGGCTTATACCTATACCACCCTTCGTACTTTTTGTAGTTGAACTCTACCATGGGCGTGAGGGCGATGTATGCAAGATATGCGCCGTATGCGATCATGACGCCGGTGAAGAAGAGCAGGGCGAGGAACCACTTGTAGTTTCCGCGTCCGAGGCAATTGTTCACCCACACGCAGTGGTGGTCCATCCGCGAGACGCAGCTCTTGCATATGCTGCAGTGCTTGCTGCGCGCCGGCTTAAGGAATTTGCATGTCGAGCAGCATTGGCCGGGGAAGAAGAGAATCCTGTCGTACGGGTAGTGACGCATCTGTGCGGCGTGATTGAGCTCGTGAATCATAGTCTCATTATTCCTCCTCGCGCACAGGTATGTGAATAGGTACGGGAGCGGCACCACGAGCGGTATGAGGAGCTTGTGGCGTGTTGGGAGCAGATGCCATACTGTAGGCACGAACAGTCCGGCGGAGATTGTGACGAGGCCGAGGAAGAATATCATGACCACAGGGTGCTTATCGTTCATGAGGTAGTGCCCCAGTCGGGCGCCGCCGTTGGTAATGCGGCCATTTGTGAGCTTGATGTCGAGGTTGCGGAGCGCGGAGGGGATGTGGAGCACGAGGAGGCGGTGGAGGAAGCCTATGGGGGTGTTTCTACCAAGCTTAGCGGAGGAGGTTGATGTGGGAGCAGCGATGCTTACCTGAAGGCTGGCAGGCGTCCGAAGAATGCGACAAAGGTGAGTAGCGACACCGTTATGGTGAAGATAGCGATGGCGCGTGCGAATGCCATGGTGGAGGAGGTCAGGACTCGGGCATGGCGGGGTAGGAGTTCTTATTCACGCGGCGCAATGGTCGTGCAATTACCGTCGCGACATGGCAGCGGTCGGTTTGTCGTGATTCAGCCGTCAGTGCCTGCAGTCTTTCCGTCTGGTCGTTGAGCCGAAGAGTGACTCGGGTATCCGCTGCCAAGCCTTGAAGCCAGCCCACGTGAGGCGTGAGAGCGCGTCGGACCAAGACGCGTGACCACAACACTCCAACTCCCGCCGTCATCGCCGCCATGGCCGCCCCGACCGTATACGACAACGTCACCGAGGACGCAAATGTCAAAGGCCAATTGTTCGCCGGCAAGAAATTCTGGGTCGCCCAGCGGTGTCCCATGCGCAACCACTTCCTCGACCAGATCAGGAACAATGGCGGCGAGGTGGTCAAGCTGGAGAAGCAGGCCGACTACATGATCACGGACCACTGCCGACGCGACTGTCCTCCCGGAAGCATTTCGTATAGGTTCGTCGAGCAGTCGGTGAAGAAGGGCGAGCTCGAGGATCCGGAGCAGCATCTCGCGGGACCTCCTGTTGGAACGGCGCGTCCTGCGGGCTCAGCCGCCAGACCCGCGAAGGGCGGGAGGGCGGCGTATACAGCAGAAGAGGATAGAATACTCTACAAGTGGGTGCGCGACTGCGAGGGCCGGGGTTTGCTTTCGGGCGGGAACGAGATGTACAAGCAGCTCGAATCAAAGTACCCGCGACATACGTGGCAGTCGTGGCGCGATCGGTACATGAAGCAGTTGCGCGATAGACCGCCGTCCGCGTTTAATATTCCCGACAATGCCCCTCCATCGCCTCCTTCGGACGAACCCGCAGAACCGGCGCCTGCAGTCAAGAAAGAGGCGAAAGTCGCGCCCATAAAGGAAGCCTCGTCGTCCAGACAGGTCAGCGGCTCTAAAAATACCAGGGCCAAAGGCGACTATACCGTGGAGGAACTGAACACGCTATTCAACAAGGAGGATTGGGAGGAGCTGTACGCCTTCGTCAGGGAGATCAAGAGTGCCACCGGCCAAAAATACCTAGACGCCTGGAAGGCTTGGGCAGAAGACCAAGAAACACGGACGGCGGATGAATGGAGACAGTACTTCGAGAAGGTCGTGCTACCGCAATGGGAGCGAGATCCCGTCTGGAAGCGCGAGAATGTCAGGAAGGAAGTCGAGAAAAAACGGGAAGAGACCGCCAGCCAGAAAGCGAGCCAGAGATCGCCGTCGCCAGCGGACGCAGAGGCAACGAAGACAGTCGAACCCGAAGCGGGTCCATCTACACCCAAAGGCAAGCGTAAACTGAAACGAACCGAATCTGAGGATGCGCGCTTCGATCAGTACCTCGAAGAGCGCCACAAGAGCAAATATTCATCTGCCTACGTCTACTTTGCCCGAGACAAGAAATGGTCAGTATGGAATGAGGAGCCTGGTCTCGACTACAGTAAGTCTTCGCTTGTTCCTTGCTTGTAGCTTGGATTGACACGCCACTCCAGCTGAGCTACACATGGCGCTTATGACGCAATGGGAATCGCTGCCAGCGGAAGAGAGGGCCCATTACTTTGCACTGGAAGCCGCCGAGAAATCTCAGAACGAAGGGGAGACGACGCGCAAGTCGCCACAGGTATGGTTATCATCATCGACCGCGGTTCACGAAACTCCGATGTACATTACTGAGGCATATCAAAAGGCTTTGAAGCGAATACACGAAGGGGACTACGCAGAGCCGTTGGAAGAAGAGCAGGTGGAGACACCGCGCCCTGCAAAGAGGCGAAAGAGCAAAGGCGCGCCTTCCGAGCTTCACGAGAGCATCGAGGAGGTGCCCATGAGCGGGACACAGCGGCAGCCACTCGAAATATCTTCCGCCTCGAGCTCAACTTCCGAGTCGCAACTTCTGCAGGACGACGACGTGGATGTAGTTGAACCTGCTCAGCGGGTTACTGCGCATGAATCTCTCGACTCGGATCTGGATCTGGATGCCCTAGATACTATCCCTCCTCCCCAGAACCTCGAATTAAACTCTAGCGACTACCCCTCAAACACACCAACACCACGTGCTCCCCGCCACAGAGTCCCCACTCTCGACACCCAAGTCATCCTCTCCTCGCCCACCCAGGCCTTCTCCCTCGAAGCGCTGCCCCGACCAGCACACTCCACCCAAGCGATAGAAGAAGATGACGAACCGCCAGCAGAGAGTGCCTTATTCTTCCCCCACTCCTTTGACGCCGAACTCCCATCCGAAGCCTCAACAACCCACTCCCTCAAAGAATTCCGCCGCTCCCTCACCACCGCCGACTCCCTCACGCCCCTCCCCCCACCCCAACGCTCCTCCCCACCCCCTTCCTCGCCCGCCTCCACCTCTTCAACCGAAGACCCAGATCCGCCCCTCTCCCCCACCGAATTCGACGCCTTCTTCGACGTGCAGCACGCCGCCGGCTACACCGACGACTACATCACCGCCGCGCTTAAGCACACACGATTCCGGCCCGTGCTCGCGGAAAGCGTGCTGGCGGCATGGCAGGAGGGCAAGCCTTTACCTAACGTGAGGGGTGTGTGGAGTCGGGAGGATGATTTGGATGTCGAGAGTGAGAGTAAGGAAGCGATGGAGAGGCTGGATAGGAAACACACTATGGATGGGTGGGGTGGGATTACGGAACGGGCGAGGTTTTTGAAGGCGTATCGGGGGAGGAGGGGGGACTAGGACGAGGATGGTGAAAGGAGCGAGAGGTTTGCCATTAATCTGGGCTTCAAAGGAAAGGTCTTAGTTGTAGAAAGCCCAGTTGGTAGGGTATTCAAAACACTATTCTTGCGACCGACCGATAACAATCTCAACATTACTCTGCCCCGTCCCCTCTCCCTCATCCATTGTCTATAGTCCCATCCCACTAAAGCACTCACGAAAGCCTACCCCCTCTACCCATCTTTATTCCTCAACGCCCACCCATCCTCTGATAAGTCTCAATCGACCCATCCCATTGCATCCAGCTCGCACCTCCCCTGTTCGTCGCACACGCCACACGGCTCCCAGTGCTCGTCTCTATGCACGTAGATATTCTTACCGCCGGCGGAGCAGTCGAGTAGGTCAAAAGAGCGAGAAGCCGAGGGAATCGGATTAGGCCAGATTGAGCGTTGGATCCATGGATTTGTGCCATGCCGGCCGTTCTCACAGGACCATCGCGCGCCTTTGACGCAATGGGGTGGGGAGCAGAGCATGAGGTACTACGCAGGCTTACTCTAAGAAGCCCAACGAGGCCTGGAGGAAGACACGCACGCATCGTTTGGTAGGAAGTCGTTCGCTGAGATATCGGCGTTCCTTTCCTAGAGCTACGAGATGGCTTTGCGATGGGAAGGTATTCCGTCGATATTAAGACATGTGGCGAGTTGGATGCTCGGAACGGAACGGCCGTTTCATCACAAGTGTGGCCACTTGACGTTGTCTGTGATGCGCCGTACACAGGGCAAAGCTCTGTCGAAACGCTGAGCACGAGGGGTAAGGGTATCCTATTGATAAGAATTCACCTCCACCAACCTGCATCGCACCCACGCCTGTGCGCGTTTTCTCTTACACTCTCTCCGTACAACTGGCCTGTCTCATCCCCAAACAATGCTCAGTCCATCTCCAGCCCACACAACACACCGAGCACAGTACCAATAGCCCAAGCAAACAGACATCTAAGCCACCCAAGCAACGCAAACAGACCCAGACCCGCCCCGTGCCAGATTGTCCTACCAAAAGCAGCCAAGAACCAACAATGCAGAAGCCGTAGCTTTGATGTGCATGCGCCTTTATCGCCCCAAACCCAAGTGCACCAGTGATGACAAATGTTCCGCCATGCGCAGAGAACCTCGTAATCGTGTGCGTAGAAAGGAAGAACATAGTGAATAAGATCCGAAACTACGGAGTGGCGATCATATTGCAGTCGTCTGTCGCTATTTCCCGCTGGTCGACAAAGTAAGAAGTCTATAGCGAGAGCAGCCGTGATGTCTTGAAGCAGAACAAACCCGGAACGCCGCGGCTCGATCATGGTAAGCGGGTTCGATATGCGTTGAGTGTGTGGAAGCGTGATCATTAGGAAGCTTATAGCGATTCGGCTGTGGCGATGCGATTGCTCAGTAAACTTAAGTGTCGGCAGCAGGTGAATTAGGCCAGGAATCGGAAGCCTCATAATGAACATGCTTCCCCTTCCCCTTCTCTTGGGTGCGCAGCAACCGTGCCTGCTCGTCCGGTATTTCGCCCTGTTCGTCACCGGCCATTGGGCCATCGGCAGCGGCAGCATTTTGCGCGTTCTCGGACGAGTTCGATTGTGGCGGCTCCCCGGAAGGTTTAGTGTCAACTTCCAAGGAGCTCTTTTTCCCCATGTGGAACCAGCCACCTTTTTCCCATTCACCAGGTTGGTATAGACACTCTTCTCGGATTTTCGTCTCTACAATAGCAGTCATAAGCTCCTTCAAACGGAGGAAAGAGATCGGCTTCAAGATCCACGCGTCGAATCCAGCGTCAATATACTCCTGGCGTGACTTCTCAAGGAGAGATGCGGAGACGGCGATAATAGGTACGCGTCCATTCAGTGCCGCGCGAGGAGAGTAGATGTTTTTATGGGTTTTTTCGAAAGAACGTATCATCTTTGTCGAGGTAAGGCCGTCTACGATCGGCATCTGCGTAATGTTGTGAGGATATGCCAACGAGTGCTATGTTCCGGAACTTACTTGCATATCCATCAGTATTACATCAAAATCTTGGGGTTTGTCACCAAACGCCCCTGCGCACTCCTCTCCATTCACAGTGAGATAGACTTCATGGCCAAGCTTCTCAAGTCTCTTCTTTACGATTCTACTGTTGACAGGGTCATCCTCAGCAACAAGAACGCGCATATGTTCGGGAGAAGAAGCATCCGTGCTCTCTGCAATCTGCCGAGGCTCGTCATGCACCTCCCCCAGGATAGAACCGGTCTTTGGGCGTGGATCAATGGGCGACCCTACAGAATCATCCGGGACTTTTAGAGCCTTGAGCGGTGTCCTCGAAGAGGAAATATTCCCTTCGCCAGGTGTGGGAACTTCCAACGATCGTTGATGGGGTGGGGTTACCATGACATTATCCTTGAGCTCAAGGCTTTGAGATCGTGCTCGTTGCGGCGACGACGGCGCGCTGGTGTCCAAGCTATTCCGTTTTTTGAGAATTGGCCGTATTGAGCGTGCGCTCATACTCCGGTCTCCGGACGGTCTCTTCTCCGACATGGGTGGTTCCCGAATAGCTTCAATGAGCCGATCAACATCACTCCGCTGGCTGGAACCGCTCTTGAAGCTCCGAAGGCTTGCCTTACTGTTCAAGCTTTCTGCGCTCGGTTTCTTCTCGATGGCACCGCTGTTGTTCGAATCATTTCTGGACAAGCTTGGTGCGACGAGCGTGCGCTCACCCTCCTCGAGAGCAGACCCTGGAGTATCCGGCTGGGGCATGGTACTGTCTTCTGATGATGGCACAGGAGGAGCATCCTGAATCTCTGAGTCTGGCAGTTCGAATGGAAACTGTATGACAAATCGAGAGCCCTTGCCTTCTTCGGATTTGAGCCGCAATTGCCCGTTCATATTCCTGATGATGCGCGCAACGACGGCGAGGCCAAGACCTAGAGCTGCCTTGTCGCCTTGCCTGATCAAGTCGTCACTATTTGGAACGATGGCATCCTCTAACATGGCTGCAGGCTCGGACTGAACTTGCTCAAGATCGTTGAACAACTGGTCGAGCTTCTTCGAGTTCATTCCGACACCAGAATCAGACACGGCTACTTCAACATCCACGTGGTCTTTGTCAGGTCTCGAGGCCACGTACATGTCAACCTTGACGGCTCCTTGGGTAGTATTTTGGATCGCATTGGCGGTGATATTCGATATGGCTTGACGTACTCTTCGCTGGTCGCCGATGCACATGTGAGGCAATCCTGGGTGTTCGGTGACGTCGTATGCAATGTTTTTGCGCTTTGCATCTCCGATAAACATGTTCGTTGCTTCTTTCAGGGTGGCCGTCAAGTCGAAAGCCTCGCCCTTAATCAAGGAACCGCCTTCTTCGGTTTTGGTCAAGTCGAGAAGATCGTTGATGACGTAGATGAGCGATTTGGAGGCCGAGTGGGAGCGGGCAAGATTCTCTCGTGTTTCTGAGTCTAGGGTGCCCTCCAATGCTATCTCCAGATAATTGATTATGGCGTTCAACGGCGTGCGAACCTCGTGAGCGGAATTTGCAAGTAGCAATCTGGTCAGCTGGCTACTCTGTAAAGCGGCTTCCTTCTGTCTCCAGACTTCAATGAATTTTCCGTAGACTAAACAGAGCACTGCGGCAGTCTCAATCTCTTCTTCAGTCCATTCTCGACATTTTCCCACGACAGTCTCGCTCCATGTCTTGAAGCTCTTACGAGGCTCTAGATAGCCAGCTGTGCCTTCTTTGACGAACTTTTCGTATGGATTTCCGGCCCATTTCACTTCCCGGAGCTGGCCTTTTCTGAAGAAAACGATAAAGTCTTGGCCGCCGACGGACAATGGTACGATTAGCATGCCGGCTATCACCTGGAAACCGGGGGGATAGCGGAGATCTGGGAAATCCTGCGAGATATCTTGTGACGTCAGGACGGAGGTGATCCTCCGCATGCGGAAATATTCCAGCAGAGCCAAGGCTTCTTGTGAGCTTTCCAATTGGCCAAGAATCTTCGTTTCGTCGCGAATTGACAGTAAACCGAAATCCGCGTTGAAGAGCTTGAGGAGGTCGTCCGAGGACGCAATGATGTAGCCTGAAGGATTTTGCTGGGAGGGAACTGTGTTGATGAGTTTCCTCGCTTGCAGTCGTGACGCATAGGAGAGTCTTTCTATGTTCCTTGATGCCGAATCGCCCACCAAACGACACATTTTCCGGATCGGAAAAGACACGCGCATGCCGCGAGGTCCGTAGGAATGGCATGCTATGAGACCCCAAAGCTCGTTGAAGGCGTTGATGGATATAGACATGGAAGACCGTACCGCCATATTGGTGAGGTACTTGAGATGGATAGGGGACATGGCACGGAGGTAGGAATGGGAGAGATCCAGCGGATTTTCCAGATCCTCAGGGCTGCGGCAGACGAGTCGAGCGGTCTCCTGGTCGCGGTCATAAAGCATACGCACCTTGTTGATCTTGTACAGATCTCTGGCTTGTTTGGGTATGTCGGATGCTGGGAAATTCAACCCTTTGTAAAGATCCTTGGTCGCCCTTGGATCCACCAGCTCGGTGACCACGCGGCCATTGAAGTCTTTATTGAATTGGTAGATCATCACGCGGTGGAAACCGGTGAGCTCCTTGACCACGCCGACTAGCACCTGCAAGAACTTCTCTAGATTTGGCGCGGATGCGAGTTGCTCCTGGACCTGCGACATGATGTTGAACACCTCCATGGCCGCGGCCTCGCCTTTCCGTTTCCGCGCGCCTCTTAGTACTCTCAGGGGTCGACTTTTGATCTCAGTACTTTCCAGAAACTCTTCGGCGGAGGGAAAAGTGTTGAGCGTATCTTCGGGTAGTTCGGGCGTGCGGTCGTTCGGTGGCACGAGTGGATGTAGCTGGTCGTCTTCGAGCTCGAATTCGCAAATGATCATTCCGGGATTGGCGTCATTCATGTGAATGGCACACCAAAGCTTCCGCGACCGAGCATTGGGTACTTTGAGGGACATGGTGAAAACGTCAGGCCCGTTCGTCTGCACATCGGAATCTTCGTCCTTGATGAAGTCGATATGATCCAGTAGATTGTCTGATTGCTCTTCTGACAAAATGTCGGTAAAACTCTCAAGAGCAAAGAGCTCTCGGGGAGAACGGCCGATGATTCTCTTTGAGTTCTCGCTGACAATGCGGACAGGTAGGCCGCCGCTCCCACCCGGGTCCTCCTGTAAAGCTATCAAGAGCCCGAAACCCTGCACAGCACCGGGAATGTGAATGGGCTCATCCTCGCAGCGCTGCAATGTGTCCCCGTCGCGGCCAGTAATGACAGCATGGCCACCCTCTGTCACGACATGCTGGAAGCGATGTGTAACAAGGCCCGCCAAGTCCCCTAGATCTCCCGTGCTGCCCGCTGACCCCGCGCTGAGGGACAGGTGCTGCTCTGCCTGGAACGAGGGCGATCGACTAGCATTTGCGGGCACACTGTCGCCTGATTTGGTAGACGCAAGGTCGTTGAATATTTGAGATGGAAGCGGCAACGGCGCCTGCCTCGCGGTCTCGCTCTTGTGCGGCCCCACCAAAGAGCCCCTCCATGGCATCAAGGGCTGCTCTATTTTGGGCGTTGCTGCCATGTTGTGTCGGGTCCGCTGGGAGGTTTGTGAAGTCTGCGAGGCCGTGCTGCTCTGCGATTGGCGGCGGCGATCGGTCGGCACGCGTGCATCGTTGCGCGAGTGCTGGTGGAAATAGTCGCCACCCTGGAACTGGCCCCGTGGGGTCGGAGTGGGATCTACCGTTATGGCTGAGCGTATAGGGAAGACGCGATCGGTGGCGGTAGGGCTCAGCTGGCCGGCACTTTCGTTGGGAGTGACGGCAGCTTTGGAAGCGACATCTAAACGCGGAGGGGACGACGAGGATCCAGCCATCTTGTGGTTGGACTCTGGCAGCGCTGGGGCTTCTATCGTGGCGTCATGGGTGGCGATTGGGTCGACGGCTGCTTTATGCTCTGGCATTGGGCGCTGCGTCGTCCTGTGTGTGCCTTGAGGTGGTACGCGAGTAGGGAAAAGGTGCAAATGGCGGCGGCGGGGTGGACAGTTCTGTTCGGCCCTGATGTCTTGGTGTTTCTGGTCTAGCTCCGCCGGGTGGATTTCAGCGCAGGGCCATGGGCGTTGAAGCGGGCATTCACTAATATGAATGCCCTCAGTGCGGATGGCCTTCTGCAGGGCAGAGGGTACAGGGTGTCGCGCTGGAGGACAGGCACGCTGCTCTGGGGTCGTGGGCGCTGCGCGACTGGCTTCCGGGGCTTTCAGGCGAAGTTTGTGGCAGGTCAAGAGCAACGGAGCATTTGGGCGGCGGAGTAGCTAATGCGACTAGCGGCTGGCGGGGAGCACGAACAAAACAGGAGTCAGGCTGGAGGGAGATGGGATGAGGGTAGGAGTGCCTGCCACACGGGAGGGCCAGCAGGTGTGGCTTCTAAGTGGACGGTCTCATACTGGACTGAGAAAAGATCAGCGCGGGGCCTATCGAGGTTTGGCCGGGCTTTTGCAAGGAGATGGGATTGCCATGATGGAATTTGCGCACCCTGTCAACCGAATGACGTACTGCAACACCATGGCGCGGCCGAATTGATCTTCCGGGCCGCACAATGCTTTCGGTGGCGATCTCGGCGGGTTTGAGTGGCGCAAACAGCCTCATTTTGCATGTGCAGGACGGCTCTTGTTTCTCGCAAGTGCGTGACAGTGAATGGACCGGCGCGTTCCCATTGGAGAGTGCCACGGTGGACGCGAAGCCTTGGACCCTTCCTTTGCCAGCCAAACTCCAGATGTCTTGTTTCCAGGTCGGCTCCGGGAGTGTTCCGAACGCACTATATTTCCCATGTACGCCTCTGACGCCGAGGGGGCCACCAGGGTGGCAAATGCTTGCTTGCACAGCCGTTTGGGCACTTTGCCTCCGCTCCACCTGCCATGCGTGACGCTTGACGCTCGACGCTTGACGCTTGACGCGACATGCACAACGTTTGCTCGCGACAGGCCATGGCCAGCATCTGATGACCTGATCCTGCGTGGGTGAGCGCGATTGGCTGCGAGTCTCGCGGCAGTCTTCTTTGATCGACACAGGGCCGCGCTCATACTGTACACCACTCTGAACCTTGCCGCGTGAAATGAAGCGCTCACGCTCGCTCAACATCCTCATCGCCGTTACCGACCCCTCGTCGTTCCGATTCGGCTGCTCCATCGTCGCCCGCCTGCATCGCGTCGCCAATGTCTCGCTCAAGGTCCTTGCCTGCCACGAGTTCCCCACCTCCTCCAGCATAACCGTCCCGCCGTCCCTCGAGCCCGTCTGGCACTACTATGACGTAGAGAGCAATGCCAAACCGGAGTGGCAGCATGCGGACTTTGCCGACACCAAGGTCGCGGAGTACTGCGCCTGGGCCGACCTGCTGGTCCTCGCGCCGCTCGACGCCGAGAACATCGCGCGCATGTTGCATGGCTTCACGAGCAACCTGCACCTGAAAATACTCCGCAGCTGGGACGTATCGAAGAAGATCCTGCTGATCCCGGCCATGTCGACGCTGATGTGGGAGAATCCCATGTCGAAGAAGCAGATAAGCAAGATACGGAGGAAGTGGAATTGGATCCGGGTCCTGCCGCCATGCTTGTGGACTTTTGACCACATGGGCAGAAAGCCGCAGCCGTGGGATGGCCACAAGGCCTTCAACGAGTCCATCCAGACGCAGATTGATATCATGGCCGTGGGCGATCGCACCATAGCGCTGCCCGTAGCCCACATGCCCACTCTCACGCTCACCAAGAGCAAGGGACCCCGTCTCCCGCCAGAGCTGTGGTCCATCATTCTAGAGTTCACTGAAGACTGGGAGCTGGCAGCCACACTCAATGTCCACACAAATCTGCCTGTGCCGCGCGAGTGGCGGCAGGCTGCCAGCGAGGAGGGCCCAAAGACACAGATGCAAAAGCTGGAGTGGACGCTGTTGACCGGCGACTACTCTGAGATCAAAAACGTCCTTGATGCTGACCCGCCAACACGCATATCGCGTCTGTGCATCGAGCTCATCATGCGCTTTGCCATGGTACCTGTCCTCACCCATCTTGAACACGCACACAAGGACCTCTTCTGGGGCACATTCGGCCACGCTTTTCTTCCGCATAAGGCGTCCATGTTTGGCAGAACAGAAATGTTACAGTACTGGAGAATGTCTCCCACCTTTCTTACCAAAGAGTATTCAGCCGAGGCCATGGACAACGCAAGCCGTTCTGGGTCTGTGCAAGCGCTCGACTGGTGGTACGAGTCTGGTTTGCAGATGAAATACACCGAGTCGGCTTTGGAAGCCGCAAGCTCTCAAGGGCACATCCAGGTCTTGAAATGGTGGCAGGACCACAGCCGGTACCGCAGGGCACCCGCAGCTCCGCTATCACCGGGCGAGCCAAACGAGGAAAAGGGCCAACGCCCTTTCCTGAAATTGAAGGTCGGCAAATCCATCACCTACGCGACGCAGTCTGGGTGTCTCCCAGCGATTCACTTTTGGGTCGACTCCGGCATCCCGTTCTCCCACGAGGACACGATCGCAAAGCTCGCTTCTGCTCACGGACACACGCACATCCTCGACTACTGGCGCAAGTTGCGCGGCGAGAAGATGCTCTTCGACAACCAGGTTCTTGTCGGCCCGACCAAGATGGGCCACGCAGACGTGCTGGAGTGGTGGAAGAAGAGCGGGCTACGCGTCGAGTACAAGACATGTGACATCGAGGAGGCGCTGGAGGATGGTGTCGAGGGCGAAGCTGGCGAGGACGTCAGGAGGTGGTGGGCTCACAACGGCCTCAATCTCGGCGTAGGCACCAGCGAGTGGATGAGGGTGAAGGTGCTGGGGTCCTGATAAACGAGAACGGCTTTGGCTGCTATTCGGGCATGCAAGATAGGATGCATCATCACAGAGTTTGGGTCTTTGGCAGCAAATTGCACAGCCTCTGCATGACCGGGACAGGCAAAGGAAGCTCCTACGAATGAACTATGATAGGAAATAGAGGTGTCTTGCTGCATTGTATTAGCTGTCGAACAGCATGGAAGTCTAGGAATGTAGTCTTCGTGCAGACTGCACAGCTTAACGGACTCTGTTTTTTTTTTAACCCGAAGAACGCAACGCCACTAGGTCAGGTCGACGTTGACGAGTTCGGGGCTGAGCCGGGGTTAACCATGGCCAAATAAGGCTTAGCGCCCGTAGGCAGGGAGCCATGAGGTGAGACTTGGCGGCATACACTCGACGTCCTGTAGAACTTTCTCCAGCATCTTAACCAAATCTCTCAACACATTCACACCTCTCTTCGACTGCCGAGTCTCACGAGAGCTGCTCTCCGCAAACAATTGTCCCGCTATCCGTTTGTGCGCTGCGTAATGGCCTGCTAGATCCAAACGGCCGCAAGTTCCTTTTTCCAGCAAAGCTAAGAGTAAGTGACAGCTGCCCTGAACTTTGGTACCATCATCCCACCAAGGGCTCAAATTTGGGTCGCTGCCAAAACCTACCCCTCGAACGTTCCCTGATTTTCACCGCGCAGACACTTCATCTCTAACGACCGCCGCCCTTGATCGACCGCATCGTGGCTCCGCACAGCTGAACCCCTCCCACCCACCGTCGAAGCGATACACCCTTTGGTCAACTCTAACGGTTACTTCTTACAATGGCATCGGAGGCAGTTGCTACTGGCAGTTCTACCGAGGGCCTCACCCCTGCGCAGAAGCTGATGGAACAGCACGATCACCATGTCACGGTTGAGGACGTCGTGGACGAAGAGGACATTGCTCATCCTCCGCCCTCGACCGGCTCCAAGACTGACTCGTCCGATGCGCCGGCTGCTCCGCTGAGCGAGAAGGCTGCTGGCAAACAGAAAGCGCAGGACACGCCCGCTCCGGCGAAGAAAACGAATGCGCCCTTGAACATGTCGTCTGAAGAGGCGTTCCCGGCTCTCGGTCCAGCCAAACCGCGTGCTCCTGCATCGTTTGCCACTTCCTGGGGCAAAAAGCCGGCTTCGGTCAACGCGAATGGTGTGAACGGTAGTGGACAGACCCCCAGCAACCCTACCTCCCGCGCCTCTACCCCGGCCTCTGGCATGGCTACGCCCGCATCTGTCCCTGGCGGCCGTGGCCCCGCCCAGCAAAAGATTTCTCTCCCCGGCAAAGAAACCGAACGCATCCAATTCTACCCCTCGCAGCTCATCCCGCGCAAGGATTTGAAGAAACCCTTGAATGACATCATCCGGGACATCAACAAGCGCTCGAAGGCTAAGCTTGAGTGCAAGGTTGGAGGGCCGGATGGAGTGGTCGTCTTCGAGGCTACTGGTCCGAGGGACGCTGCTCGTCAATCCCTCAAGGAAATTGCCAACGAGGTTGGTTCCAAGGTACTTGTTTCTCCCTCGTTTCTTTAATGCCATGGGCTAACGATGGCCAGCAATCCATCAAGGTCCCGGTCCCGTCGTCTGTCCGCCCCTTCATCATCGGTCGCCAAGGCGCGAAGATCCAGGAAATCAGCAAGCGCAGTGGTGCTCGCGTTCAGGTCCCAAAGCAGGAGCCGGGTGAGGATGAGGACTCTATGATCGATGTAACTATTGATGGCAACGCGCTCACTGCTGAGATGGCCCGTCGTGAGATTGAGAGCATCGTCAATGAGCGCACCTCCACGGTTAACCTTCGCCTCAAGGACATTCCCGCCGAGTACTACCCTTTCCTCGCTGGACCCCACAATGCTCACGTCGGCGCTTTCGAGAATGGCCGCGAGGTGAACCTGCGCATTCCACATTACCACACGTGGGACTCCCAAGCTCCTCCGCAGGTTCCGCGCAACCAGCCGGTCCCCTTCGTTCCGCAGGCGAAGTTCCCCATCCAGATTTCGGGAGAGCGCAGCGCCGCACAGGACATCCAAGCCCAGATCGAGCGTCGCGTGCAACAGCTGCGTGAGCAGTTGGCCATCGAGCAGCGTTCTATCGAGCGCGGTCGGCATCAGTTTATCATCGGCGAGCGGGGTGGGTCGCTTCACGACTTTCTTGCGGAGACTGGTTGCAGCGTCATTCTGCCACCGAGTAACGACGACAGTGAGGCTATCTACATTGTTGGACCGCCCGATAGGATCGAGGCTGGTGTCAACAAGCTAGAAGAGCTAGCCTCCGAGATGTCCATGGCTACCGCTGATGCTGCTCGGGAGCACAAGGGAGCTAATTCGCAAGTACACGCTCACAATCTCACTCGCTACTTGCAACAGCGTCAAGCACTTTCTGAGCTTGAGCGTTTGCACGAGGCGAGCATCGTTGCACCGACCGACCGCGACGGACCCACTGCATGGGAGATCTACTCTAGGGATCGCAAGAACAACGTGAAAGCTCGCGGCGACATTATCAATGTCTTCGCTAGTCACCCGCCCTCACGATTTTCTACTGTCTCTGTGGATCCCTTCTATCACCATTTCCTGCAGCAGCAGAACGCCCGCCAAATCCGTGAGGACACTGGCGTGCACGTGGTTTTCCCTAATGAGTCTGAAGAATCTCCGGATCTGATTCTTGTCTATGAAGGCGCGACTCCGTTCGATGAATACACGATTCCACGGGGGGCACCCCCGGCTGCCGAAATCAAGGCTTACCAACAAGCCTTACAACAGGCGCAGCAGTTGATCCAGGCCATCACGATCAAGCACCCGAATGTCGTCTCTAAGCACGTTGAGGCACACCCCAGGTTCCATCCAAAGATCGAGCGTTTCGCCGACAAGCAGCAACAGGGGCTACCCCAAGATCAGATTCCTGTCCAGCTTCTCTTCGATGAGCGGAGACCCCAGGCTGTGAGGTCCTCCGGCAATCATTTCGGTCTACGTGGACCTTCTGATGCCGTAGAAGCGCTCTACAACAGCATCCTTGAATTCATTGAACAGGAAGAGAAGGATGAGCTGGAGCGCGGCTACACCACGAGTTTTGACTTTCCCCAGAAGTTCGCCAACTACTTGATCGGCAAGCGGGGCGAGAATATCAAGAAGCTTCGCGAAGAATTTGATGTGGACATCCAAGTCAACGATGGCAAGGTTGAGCTCAAGGGCCCCCAGGCAAAGGCCAACGCCTGCAAAGCCCACATTCTTGCTTTGGGCAAGCGACTTGAGGACGAGGCTACACACACGCTGAAGATCAAGCCTCAATACCATCGTGACCTCATTGGTGCTAAGGGTAGCCAGGTCAACCGTTTACAAGACCGATACAACGTCCGCATCAACTTCCCTCGTTCCAACCACAACGACGATGAGGCTGCTGAAGGAGGCGCATCCCAGCGTAACTTCCGCCCCCAGGCTGCGGATGAGGTCACCATTCGCGGTCCCCGTAAGGGTGCAGACGAAGCCCGTGACGAGTTGTTGAATCTCCTCCAGTGGACTACGGATAACTCTCACACTGATATCGTCTCAGTTGCCCAGAGCCAGGTCCCTCAGTTGATAGGTACTGGCGGGCGGGAGATGGAGAATCTTCGGCTGAGCACCGGGTGCCAGATTGATGTTCCTGGTGCTCGGGAGGTCGACCCGTCGGGTCGTGCTGAGATCAGGTTGAAGGGTACCAAGAAGCAGGTCGAAGAGGCCAAGAAAATCCTCATGGAGCGAGCGAAGGCGTTTGACAACACCGTTGTTGAGAATATTGAAGTGGACAGGAAGCATCACCGGACGCTGATTGGAGGCAGCGGTTCCAACATTCGTCAGATCGTAACTGCTGCTGGGGGTCCTGACCACCCTCGAGAGTTAGCTCGCATGGTCCGCTTCCCCCGCCCCGAGTCTGAAGACTCGAACATCCGGGTTGAGGGCCCGAAGAATGTCGTGGAGAAGATACTCGCATCCATTCGCGCTCAGGTGGAGTCGCTTGACAACCAGGTCACAGAGGTGCTCGATATCTCGCCCGACAAGCACCGTCTTCTCATCGGTCGCGGAGGCGAGACACGTCGCTCATTAGAGTCGCAATTCAACGTCCAGCTTGATATTCCCAAACAGACAACGACCGGTGTTGCTCGCAACCAAGTAAAGATTACCGGTGAGCCTGACCTGGTGGAGAAGGCCAAGGAGCACATTCTCGACCTCGTCAAGGGCCAGGAAGGAGAGACCATCCATGTGCCTCGCCATCTCCACCATGCCATTGCGGACAACGGTCAATTCTTCCGCCGCCTCAAAAATGATCACAAGGTCAGCGTGGACCACGCTGGAGAGAAACTGCCGCCCAAGCCCACCGCTACCGAGGGTGGCAAAGCTCGCAAGGGCGCCAACGGTGCTCTACCTCTCATCACTGACGATGACGCCGGTGCCGGAGCGGAGTCACACTCCTGGGAGATTGTCGACAACAACCCTATCGAAGAGGGCGCCGACACCTCCGCCACCATACCCTGGGTCCTGCGCGGTCACGCCGACAACATCCCCAAGGCTCGCCAAGCGCTTGAGTCGGCCATCGAGGCGGCCTCCAAGCCTAGCGCCACCGGCTACCTTATCCTGCCCGATCCGCGTAGCTACAGGCTTGTAGTCGGACCCGGAGGCAGCACCATCAACAACATCCGCCGCAAGACGGGTACGAAAGTGCAGGTCCCGCGCGACCAGAAGGATGAGGCTATCGAAATCGTCGGACCCAAAGACGGGTGTGAGGAGGCGAGGCAGATGATCCTCGACATCATCGCCAAGGGCGGCAATGGTGGCCATGGCGGACGTAAGTAGAATCTTGCGGATGCGGTGAGTATCACGTAACGAGCGGCACATTGGAGTTTACATGGCATGGCAGACTGAGTCATAGTTTCTTGTGCATGGGGATGGACATGGAATGGGTATTTTCATGGCCCCTTTTCGCTGTCTGGCATTGGCTGAGTTGTAGGCGGCAGGGGCTTAGAGTATGCGTGCTATATGGTATGGCTATGCTTTCGGTGGTGTAATGTATTCTTTTCCTCATGGTAGGGTATCGGAAAAGTTACGGCTTTTTATCAATATGACAATCAACTTGCGAATCAATATGAGAATGGATATAAGAGACTACATGAGACATTAGTGTAAGAATCAGTATGAAGGATTTGTCAACACGAGATGTTCAATCGATCTGCGTTCAAGTGCTAACCCGCTGCTCACTTATGTCCTCCGTTGGATTATACAAGGGATAAGTTGGTAGCATTTTTCTCTGGATCATCCTTTTAGCCGTTGAGATTGAGGATATGCTCTTGACGAAAGAACTCGTGTATAACGAAGTGGGTAGTATAGCATGTGCTCTGCCGTAGGGGTTAGCTTCGCACACCACACTTCAACAACGCCACCAAGGAAGTCACTGTTTCAGATATCGATGCAAAAAAGTGCCATTTCTATTGCGCCATCTCCATCCCCAACTAATTGCTAGATGTTACAAGACTAATTAACAATCTTTAGGTCATCTATGCACAAAGCACGCAGTTTCTTCGCCCCGCGATATCCCACCAGAGCAACACGCCTCCGCACCACGACGCCTCCGTTCCTCCTCCCCATTCACACCCTTCCATGACTCGTAAGCCTCAACAAACTTCTCCCAGCCTGAATCCCCCCTCTTCCTTCCCCTTCTCACTCTCCCAACCCCCCTCCCTTGTCCACACGCCCTCAATCCCGCGCACCACGACAAGCACCAATCCACCCACACCCACAAGCGACGGAATCAACTGCCCCACAGTCCCCACCCCACCCAGCCCCGTAATCCCATTCCACGTGATCGTCAACTCAATCTGCAGAATCGCAAACGCATGGATCACAAAATCAAACAACGCTTGCAAGTACTTATGCCGCGGCCCCAGCGGCGATAATCGCGGACCAGCATGCGGGAGGCGAGGTCGATGATGTGTGGAGGCGGTATGTAGTAGCCAGAAGAGGAAGGATAAGTGAGCGCGGCGTAGATTTAGTGAGGAGCGTTTATAGCGTCGAGGGTGCGGGTGGAGATTAGGTGAGCGGCGAGGGAGGCGGCGTGGCGGGGGAAAGCGAGGGTTAGGTGGGCTTTGAGCATGGTTTTGAGGCAGGTTGTGTAGGAAGGGGCATTTTTCTGCGGTTCAGACTGGGCGCCGTTGTTCTTGTGTTTTTGCGGGCGCGGGACGGTGCAGAGACGTATAGTAGCTAGGTATAGGTGTGGGTGGCGGGCATGGAATTGGCCGGTTGAGGAGGCGGCGACGCAGTGTTGGACGAATTTTTCACCTTGGGACGTAGATTTGAATTGTTGGAGACTGAAGAGGGGTGGCGAGGCTGCGGCTTGGTTGTAAAGAATGGTGTTTGGAGGGGGGATGGATATTGATTCGCTGCTTGGGTCGAAGAGGAATTGCCTTGTGAGCAGGATTGCTTTGCCAGGGGTATGCGTTCGTCATCCGCGCGGGGTGGTCTTGGAGGTCCAGGTGCTGTTAGTTGAGACGGAGCTGGCGTCCATTGAGCCGGTTTGCTCAGCAAGACTTTCAGATGGAGATCGGAGAAGCACAGAAGATCCCTCAACTTCCATATACTCTGTTCCAACAGGACCGCCTTCCCACATACCTCCCTCTTCCTCATCCAAGCCTCAAACCCCTCCACAGCCTCCCCAATCTCCCTGTCTCTCCCCCTCCCTCTCTCCCCCTCCCCCGCCACACGCCCCGTCCCCACTAGCCCGTAAGCGTCCTCGACAAAACCCACACATGCTCCACCAACATCAGCACAGTCATATACTGTATTGTCTCAATTATTGACACCCACTCGCGATTCTCCGGAGACTCTATGTAAGCTTTCTTTTCTGGCCAGAACCAAGGACTCTAGAGTTGGCACATACACCTAGGGCTATCCCCGTCGTCCATATTCTAGATATTCTCTGCCTATATACCAGCCGTATTCTGACGCGCTCGAATAGCTCAAGGAAGGCGCGTATTTGTTCAAGAGTAGCTGCCTCAGCGCGGGGAGCTTCTAGCTTCCTGCCAACAATAGATGCAACGCGTGGGTTGCGCCGGATGAAGGATAGTAGCCAGCGCTTTCCTAGAGGTTCAACGTCCCCATTCATCTCCAGGATTCGGCAGGCCATTTCTCGAGCGCGTGCGTGCGAGGGGGGGAAACCGTTCCTGTCCTGATCAAGGATCCAGTCCACAAGAAAGCTCTCTTGCTTCGGCGTTAATCGCTGTTGATATGCATGGCTGGCGTGGCTACTCGTCGCGCCACCGATTCGATCGCGTAAGGTTGATGGAGGGATGCTGTACGCCTTAGCAGCAGCTCGCTGGCTTCTATAAACACCAGCATTGAGTTGCTGGATAGCTAATTGTATAGCCTGCTCACGGGGCATCCATATTGAAAAGGAGGATTGATAAATAACGCGTCTTTTTGGTGGCGACAGTGTTTTGGTGGGGTTCGCGGAAACCCCATCAGCCGGCTAAGACGGAATCGTCCCTCGACTGAATGATTTGCGTGTGGACTTCGATAGAGCTTCCCCACTCGCGCGCGCTGAAAACATTCTCATATCAGTGTATTCACCGCAGCCGCAGTCATTCTACAGTACAACGCGGGACACATGGAGTGCAATTGGCGCTATTGAATTGTGAACCTGCTGGAGAGATGGAATGGAAATGACAGAAGAAGATTAATAATACGCAATATCGGTGTATTCGTGAACTAAGGTCGTGATGTGGTATAGTCGTGATGAAAAGGAGCGCTAAATGTACACGAATGTCAACCCCACCCAACACCGATCCTTAAGTAGTAAACCACTACGGGTGTGTACCCTGAACAGCTCGTCTCGACACCGGCTAAGCGCACATTCCTATCTGGAGTATCTCCATCTCATATTACATGACCGTGCAAGGAATGATGCAGCACGAGCAATCATCGCCACACTGGAAGCAGCTCGTCTTGACCGTTCCCGGTTTCGCGATCGAAGACGCGGCAGAGGAGACGGAGCCTTTTGTGGAAGCAGGCATACTGGTTGTCGAATGTATGTAGTGCGGTGGCGGAGGTCGGGCGTGCAGGCGGGTGCGATGTGGTGCCCGATGCGGTGTTGTGGTGCTGCAGCGAGGGTTCGGTTGCGGGAGATAGATGACGTGAGGTGTGGCGACCTTAGAGGTGTTGGGTGTTGTTTCAAGCCGCGGGGTTTGCGACTTCACTTACGGAGCGTGATCAGGTTAATCGTGGAGAGGAGAAGCGACTGGTAGGATGCAGAGCGGAGATGCGGTAGAGGGTGCAGTTTATTGCAGGCTGGAGCTGAGGTCTGGCTGCGCTACATCGCTCTTGTCGGCACAATCTAACCTGTGACGGCTTGGCGCTGGCGAGCGATGACGTTGAATGGTGGCACAGCCGCGTGGCGCATTTAGTTTACTGGGATATCTCGCCGAATCTTCGGCAATCACTGTGATTGGACAGCGGTGAAGATTGAGGATTGAGTGTCAACGTTGAGTGTAAGAAATCTATCCGTCCACGCAGTGACGTCCTTTATCCAAAGTCGCCAACCTGGCCCTGGGAGGGTATTATCAACATAGTCATTAGAATCATGGTCGTGATGTGAAGAGAGAAAGAGAGAGATAGAGAGGAACATGTCGCTAGCACATCTTAGACATCTCTCCAAGTGATCTCAGCACGCTCGCCGGGCGTTTTCAGAGCTGCGGTGCGTTAGCAGGGGTCTATGTGGCACCGGGGGTAGATAAGTTACCATGCGAGTCACCAAACGGATCATCTTCATCTTCTTCCTCTTCCGGTTCGCTCTCGGGCTCGGCTCTCTGCTTGCCTGCGGCGGGCGGCGGTGGCATTGGTATACTCGTCGGCCGAGGTGGCTTCGCCGGCGGTGATTTCTCGATGCTCAATCCAGCCATGGACGACGTAGGCGGTGAATTTGACTCGGTCTCGCTGTCACTATCATCATCGATGCTCTTGTCCATGATCTCAAAAGCCATCAATGCCTTGACCAGCTCGTCGTTCGCACTGAGCAGACTACCGATGTACTGGTCAGACTCCACCAGTTGGATGTAACGCAGAACCTGGCGTCGCAGAAGCTTGCAAGTTTCGAAGCGCTTCATGACTTCTGCGTTTTCACTGACGCGCTGGACTTCGCGGTTGATCAGTTGGAGACCGTTCATGAGGTTGGTACTGGCCACAGTCGCGGAGGCGATGGTTTCGAGAAGCTGGTGCTTCTCCTTTTCGAGGTTGAACGGCTTCCCTCTGTTCTTCTTATCTTTCCTGCTCTTACTACTGAAGATCGAAGAGCTTGGGCTTTGAGTGCTACTAAGAGTGATCGGTCTCGGAGTTGATGAAGACGCTGGCGGTGGAAATGGCTGTGAATTTCGTCGAGACGTTGTTGGGGAAGTTGGTGGTGGGGATGAAGCATTCTCTCGCTCTGCTTCGGCCTCGTTCTCTCGGACGACACGCGATTGAGAAGGTTGCGGCCGCCTCGTGCGGGGCAGCTCCTTGTAGAGATTGGCAATACGCTCCAGACCTTGTGTCCCCTTGTAAGCCACCGCCCATTGCCGGAAGAGGACGTTGACCTTCTGTCGCACTTCTGCGTCCACCATATCATCTTTGGCTAGTAACCTGAGGCGCTCTAGCAGAGGCTCATCTACGAAGTTACGCTGAAACCTCGAGCCAGCATTCTGAATGAGACCGTCGAGAATGATCAAAGCGCGGAGCTGCCGATGCACGTTTCCGTATTTACTGATTCCATATTAGATCAGCCAATGTTATAGGTCGACATTGCCTACAGCTTCTTTCGGATTGCGCGAGCAGCCTCTGTCGGACCTGACTCCTGAATCCGAACCACCTCAATGAGATCAACGAGTCCACCGAGATCCTGCTCAGGTCATTACTAGGATACAGTCTCCAAAGGATACTCGTAGCTTACATTTTCTTCGTATTGTTCGCTTGTCAGACGGTCAATTTGCACCGTGACGGCCGAGAAGGGTTTCTTCTGTTGCGGACCCATGTCTTTAGTACATTTCTACAGTGTTTGAGGACGCAAAAAGGACACGGATTCTCGAAGATGGGTACATCCTTGTATGCATCGGGAGTCTTGTGACGATGAACAGATCTGCGGAATTTGCGAGCTTTGGGTTTCAGGGTTGAGGCAGAGCTGAGTGCTTGCTCGGTGTACGGCGGGGGCTTGCACTCAACGCAGCTGGGGTAAGAAGGCAGAGCTTCATCCAGCCCACCGTCCAGAAGGATTTGCAGCAAGTTCGAAGCCATTCTTGGCTACAATATACAAACACTGAAATCCACGAGAGAGAAAGTGAAAGGATAGGATAGAGGGTCCGCAAAGTTTCAAGAGGCGCATATATGAGAGAACGGCTTCTGCACGCACTCACCGGCATGTTTGGAGCTGATCGAAAGATGGGCCTTGGCCGTGTGTTAGTTGCTATGAACGGGCGCTGCCACAGTTGCTGTCGTGTTGACGAGACGATCTGAGGGGCACTATTGGACCAAACGTGCAGAAAACAGCGAGGTCGTGGCGCTGGTCTCGGATGGCGTTCGAGATGAGGTCAGAGAAAGGCAGTAGCGGTGGTGGAGAGCCGGGGATGCAGGCGCGGATCCCGCCGGAGACGATGTGTGAGGTATTCTTAGATAGACGGTAGAATATGGAGGAGCTGGCAAGAGCAAATCTTGTATTTCAAGTAAAGGGGTGGCTGGGGCCTGCGATATGATATGGAGAACTGAATGAAAGTAATGTTGGCAGGTGAAGCGCTGCGTTGGTAGCTGTTCGGAAGAGCCGCGTGCCTGCCGTTTTTGGTGGGGTACAGCCACCTTGGCATCCACTTCCATTGACGCGTTGCCCCTCATGCCTCATGCGACCACGCTGCTGCGACAGCTGACGCTCCGCACCGCACCGCCGTGATGTCGCTATACGAAGGCTGGGATCTGGAGACGATGCGGGACGCCGGTGACAATGCGTGAGCGGCCCATGCGCACGCCTTCACCCGTCTTTGCCGTCACACAGGTCTCGGTGAGTACTGACGCTGCTAGCAGTGAGTCCCAGAGCGAGGAATACGTGCCGACATCCAGCTTCACGCCCATCAACCGCCCAGCCCCGCAGCTCCTCACGCCGCAATCATCGACATTCACGCCCCTCAGCGAGCAAACGCAGCTAGCGAACCGTGGCATACACCGCGAGAGGCGGCGCAATCCCGCAGTCGCCGAGTACCTGGGCTTGGGCGCTGAGACAGAGCCACCCTATCTCGACAAATACGCACCGGCCTTGCCTCCCACGCCAACAACACCGCCTCGTGGTCGCAAGCGCAGCAAGAGGAAGCGAGCTGGGCTCGATCCAGAAATAGTCGATGCTGGCCATCCGAAGCCTGCGAAACAGAGACGCGTTTCTGATGGGCTCCGTGTCACGAAACCCGCGTCGAGAACATCTGTCAAAAAGAGCGGCACGACCTCGGGAACCGCTATTTCCAGACATGTTTCAAACTCGGCTTCGGCATCCGGAAACAGCGACACGCACACGCCAGCGAAACATTCCCACGAGGCGACTGAGTCTTCAGTGTTTCCGATGCAGTCTACGGAGAGGGGCAATGCTTCATTGAGCAAGTCGGCCGCCATTACCCAAGCAACACCTAATGTTCAACAATTTAGCCGTGCCACATCTTCAACGACTGCTCACGATGCTGCTTTTGGACGTGGGCCTGGCGGTACACATCCTGTTCTCGAGCTTGACTGCCAGGACACACTGGCCGATGACGGAATCGATGATATCTTCAACTTGTTTGAACTTGATGACACGACTAGTTCCTGCACGACTGATGTCCAGACACGAACAAATTCGGCGAGTTCTCAGCACCAGAGGGTAGCGGTGGATGCTTATTACCACCTCAACAATTCCGATGATTACCGCGCAGATGAAGATCTCTTTTCACTAATGGCTAAGCCGGCTAATTACGCCAGCTTTCAAGTGCAGCCGGCGAGGCCCTCTGAGCAACCTGCGATCAAGAACCGGTCTCATGCAACAGAGAGCATCGTTCATCCTGAAGTTGCTCCCCCAAGCAGCTCTCGGAGTCTTTCGCGCAAATTCGTTTCGCCAGTGACGCAAAAGACCAAAGCTATCATACAAAAGTCTGTGGCGGGTCCTAAAGATGACCGAAAGCCTATCGTCAGACCTCCGTTTCCTGCTCCGGTTCGAGATCGATCGCCCATTATCGGCCTCTCTTCAAGCCTCCTGCTCAGAACCTGCTTCCGCATCGGCGAGGCCATCAATCAAGCGTGCCATGCAGCTAAACACGGACAGAAGGTCATGTTCGAGCTCTATGCTAGGGTGCTGAACTCGCAGCGGAGTGAGGTCAGGCAGGACTTTGTCTTCCGTGACCTCTTCCACGACAAGCCGCCATACATCAAGGGAGTCTATGACGCAGCCATCTGGAAATCAGTCCAGCTCTATGACTACGATAGTGGGCGCCTTCTGACGGAGCATAGGATGTGCCGATGCGTGGGAACCATCAAGCGGGATGGGAAGGAGTGGGTCATGGTGGTGCTGAATGCTTGGGAAGCCAAGTGGGAGGACGTAGCCTGGGTAGAGGGCATCGTCAATACGAGAGCTCGAGAGTGAGTGTACCGAAAAGATTGGGGCGGGGTTCGATGACATGTGACGAGAATGGAGATGCTTGATCATCTAAGAGCATTCAGGAGTTGTGAGGGTATGGTTCAATGGTGTGTATTTCCAGGGCACATTCTCCTAGATAGTTAATAGTGTGCAATGAAGGTATCAGTCTATTTAGGGGACTGTGCAATTGAGAAGCGTGGGTGACTTGGTTGGTCGGTGAGGCCTGCACCTACTTTTGTGTGACGCACGTGATAGATTGCGGCCCCGGGCACTTGCGGGGAAACGCTTGGGTTCATCTTCATCGAGCGCAAACGTCTACCCAGCTACATTTTCCTGATATGTGCTGCTTTGACGTCCGCGACTGCTATAGGCCATCTCCGCCGCAATGCTGACTCCAATTATGGCACCTGATGCCGCGAACAGCAGACACGGGTCAGGAGACGAGCACGAAGACCAGACCGTTCGGACGCCGCAGAAGCTGAGGTCGCCTAAAGCGCGATCGCTCTCGGACAGCACACCACATCTCGAGTATGTAGCTCCTCAATTGCTAAGACAAACGGAACCGGTCTCCTGACCAGATCGCGTTGCGTTCTTAATGACAGCACGGTTCTGGTCTGCGACAACCTTGGAACCCGTACCAACACGACTTCGGATGAGCTTTGCTGACTTGCGCGCCCACACTCAGACCGAGCCCCAAGTTCCGCGAACCCCTCCGTACGTCCAAAGATGACCATACCATCATATCCAGCCCGCGAACCCCCAGAAGACCCGATTTCCTCTCCAGAGGCTTGTCTCTACAGATGCCTACTCGAGAACCTCCTATGCCCAGCCCCGCACATTTCGCAGCACGCGTCCCGCTCTCTCCGCAGTTAGATGCCCGCAACACGTATGCTTCGCCAGCTTCCCTCCTGCCTCGGCGGTCGCGCGGTGCCGAGTTCTCGAGGGCGTGTACCAACCTGCATCACTCCACCCTCGCCGACCAATCCTCGCCCGATTCTTCTCCGACAATCACACAAAAGGGCATGATGATCCCGTCCAGGAAGCCGCGGGGAAACTCAATGGTGCTGGATTCGCCAAACGTGAACATGCGTGCGGCGTGGGAAACCGGCGATAGAACAGCAGCATCAAGCTCCGTAGGTAGCATCAATATGCTGGGCACCGACGACTCGAGTAGCGATTCAGACGAAGGCGACCCGATGGATCCAGACGACAACGATGACCCGATGCTGATGACTCCACAAACAACGAAGCATAACATGCCGTTCGGTGGGCATTCTGCAAGCAACAATACTGGCACATGGTCGAACGTATTCTCTCCTGGTGGCATACCCACATTCATGAGCATACAAAGAGCCCGGTTGCGCAAGGGGCGGAGTAGAAAGAGCTCGAGTTCTGCCAGCGGACACAGCTCCATGCCGAGCCCAGGGCCTGCATCACCGCCGAACGGGAAAGGCGAGGGATACTTTGCAAGAGAATCCGTGATGCGGAAGTCGGGGTCACGCAGGGAGAGCCTTTCGCTGTTTACGAATGATTTGCACATTTCCTCTGGTAACGACAGCGGGGACGAGTCAGGCGCCATGCCGCAAACGCCGGGTGTTGTGCGCAGACCTGTCACGCGGAGGGGCAACTTGCTTGTGAGTAACTCTAGCAGCATCTTGATCGGGGGATGCTAATGTAGGCAGCCAAAATCGAGACAGTTCGGTCGCATTAAGGCTGAACTATGGGAAGAATCCGCACCAGTCGACAGCGAGTTCCGCCGGGAAGCCGAAATTATCCGTCAAGTGAGAGAAAGTGATGCAGAGCCTTCCCTCACAGCCCAATCATCACCATCATTATTGCCTACAGTACCCGGGCTTGAAGGTCCACTCGAAGGCGTGCCGGAAGAGGAGACGGAGAGCGTTATGAGCCTGGACAGCGTCTCCACGAAAGGGTTGTTCGGCGCTTTCGGACCTCCTAAAAACATGAACGGCAGAGGGCTAGGCTTTTGGCAACGCGATCCTCCGGCTCAGACACCGCCCCCGCCTGCATTTCCACGCGCTGGTTCTTCGGCCATGAGCGAGGACATCAACATGGATTCTCCTTCAGTATCGTCGACATCGGCAAACAACACCAACGCGTCCGACATGAACAACCATTCTGGATATATTTCACGCTCGTCAACACCACAGCCCCTAGCGCCGCTAACCGCAGCCGATGGCTTGAAGAAGTCGAGCAAACGGCGACGCGACGACGATCTCGACTACCACTCTATCAAACGGAGAGCTGTATCCCCAGGCGTGAGCGTGCACAACAGCCCGGTTCTATCACAATCTCCCGCAAATCGCGATGGCAACCTGTGGGGTTCTTCATCGAAATCGAACCGGGAGCCTTCTGTGGGTGGACATGCTGCAGGCGAGAGGTCCAATAGCGGAGGCAGCATGAGCATGACGCCATCGCTGGGTCCTAAGAGGATTGGCTTGCAGGGCATGACGGACACCAGCGATGGATTGATGAAGATGAGCATCGAGTAAGGGTCCGAGGAGTAAAAGACAAGCTACTGTGATTCTGGTCGGTCGTGTTATTGAGCGCGGCGTTCATGGGAGGCATCACTGGACAAACAGGATTGAAACGGTTATAGTACTATTTAATGAATTCGGAAGACAGGCCTACAGCCCACCTCTTTACATCGAACAGATTCTCCATCTTGCTTGGGAATGACCGCCATTTGGTGGGGGCCTGATCCCTGCGAATTGGACCCCTCGCCAAGACTTCGCGCGTGTCAGCTCCGACTTTCAACCTCCAAGCGGCGAGGAAGCAGGCACGAAAGCAGCCGTACAGACTCATTGCAACTAACAACGCCCCCGGTATCCCGATAAACACTGGAGACATCATGTCAAGAACATCAGCCCTCTCTTCGTTCGTAGAGAGCACTCCGCCAGGCGAGGTATGTCTTGTCGACACCCCGCAGTCGCAGTACTAACAGCGCGAAGCTCGCGGATGTCACAAAAGGTACGCTTTCTAAGGCCTCGTCCAGTCGAGATACCTCGTACTATGCTCACGTAGCAATCCGACGACCACTAACCTCACACAGCAATCAAATCCATCCTTGGCGACGATGCCGTAACCGGCGAACTCACCCCCGCTTTCGAGAAATACAACGAGGAGCAATTCTCCACAACGAAGCTTCCAGGTGGCAGTGCGGAGGTGCTGGTCAGTCCGTATAACTCGCTGGGGGATGGGCGATATTATGATGTCGAAAGCCAGAGCTCCTTTGCGTTCGACCATGCAACTGGGAGAGCAAGCGCGGTCCAGTCACACGTGTTGGAATCGAAGCACGATGATCTTGTGTACGCCTCTACCGTCCCTCTATCTCTACTCTGAGGTCTTGCACCGGTGGTTGAATACTGGATTCGGCTGATTATCTGCCACAGGAAGAGCTTCGTCAAATGCCTAAGCACACACACAAAAGAACACTACCCCAAATCCAGCCTTGGCGTCTTCCCCATCGAAGAGGACTCGCAAATTGCCATCGTAACCGTCGCAAACAAATACTCGCCCTCAAACTACTGGAACGGACGTTGGCGTTCCTCCTACGTCTACGACCCTAGCAGCAACTCCATCAGTGGTGCCATAAAAGTTGACGTACACTACTACGAGGATGGAAACGTGCGGCTGCTCACCAAGAAGGATGTTTCGGTTTCGGTTGGGGGTGGGGCTAGTGCCGGGGAGGTGCTTAAGCAGATTGCGACGGCGGAGAGGAAGTATCAGGAGGATTTGAATAAGGCGTTTGCGAGTTTGAGCGAGGGTGCGTTTAAGGCGTTGAGGAGGCAACTTCCTATTACAAGGCAGAAGATTGAATGGGAGAAGATTTCGGGCTATCGGTTGGGGCAGGACATTGGGGGCGGTCGGTCGCGGTGAGGAGCTCAAGATTGGTGCGCAGCTGGTGGTAGGAATCCTCGGAGTGCCAGACCCAACGATAGGTCAGTATGACAGTATGACCACGCTGATGATAGAGCTAGACGTGTTTCATGTCCTTGAGATGTTTCTTGCAAATCACACTGCAATGGCTTTCCTTACATTCTTTCATATCCTACGTCATTCATTCATCTCAGCTGTTTATGACCACTCGCGTCCATCCTCGCACAATTCCTGCCATCATGCCCCACCCGGCCCCAGATCTGTAATTTAAGTCCGAGTCCTCATCCGGCCTCTCTGGAACCCTAATACGTCTTGAACAGGCAGCGGGTTTTGTCTGCCCCCACTCACCAAGGTTCCCGCCAGTCCACCGCCCTCTACGCTTTCGTCGCACTACCCCACTGCTCGTGCCTCCGGTGCGGCCGCACGGAAAAACCTTTCGCCTTGCCACGGCTTCACCCACGAATCTCCACACGAGAGCTTCTTTGCCTTCGTCAACACATCTTCCAACTACACGCACGCTTGCTGAAACGCACATCGACTTTCCGTTCATTGCACTCTACGCTGCATCCACGTCTCCCACATCGCTTCCTGGGGTTGGAGTAGATTGAGGGAAGAACCTGGAGGGGCCTTGGCTGGGCGCAAGAGTAGGTGAAGGCATGTTGGCAGCTTTCGACATAATTTACGACGCTTGCTGACGTTTGGCGCAGTCTCGCACGATGGCAGGAAGGAAACCTCTCTGTCGTTTAGCCAATACGCCAAGCGGGTGCAATCGGCAGAACTGCAACTTCTCGCATGACCACAAGGGACAGACATGCTTGTTTTTCATGAAGGGTCAGACTTGCCCGTACGGGGAGAGATGTATGTATCTGCACGGCCGAACGCACACAAAGACGAACAGCAACCCAAGGCGCAAAGAGCCATCAGCTAAGTCTCGTGGGAAGCGCGAGAACGCTGAGCTCCGCCGCTGGCGGTTCGAGACAGCCGAAGAAGCGGAGCCTGATAGGCCGCTCTCCAAGAATGCTCGCACCAAGTTCTTTCAGGAAGCCCTCGAGCTCGTCTCCCTCGACGACGAATGCCTTCAGTCTGTCCTACATGCGCTCGCTTCTGAAGGTGGTCGAAAGAGGATACTTCAGCTAGTAAAGTCCGACTTTCAGCCATTCACAGACGATCAAGATGGAGTATTTCGTTCAACTGTGCTTCCGTTTCTGAAGGTCATTGGTCACCCAAAGGCCTTGAATTCGTTTCTACTCGAGACGTCAAGGATAACGATATACAACACTCTTTTTGGTCCTGGCGGACAGTACGTGTTGAAGCTCTATCGACTTATCCTACCCATCGTCTGTTCTCTCGCCATTCAAGATCTTGCGCCAATCCTGGCCGTCTTGGCCAAAACACTCGAATCGAACGAGCTAGTGAATTCTTCGGAAGACTTTAAACCAATCGTCGTCACTTTTGACACAACGCTGAGGTCTGTGGGCCAGGTCGGCCTCGGGCACATCAATGCTCGAAAATGGATCCAGAGCTGCAAGAATGTTCTGGGCATGAGCCAACCTACCACCCGCAACGATAGGTCTACAAAAGAGGTTCCGAATCCGAAATTTGAGTTCGCAATCGATGGTCCCGGAAATTTATCACCAGAAGGCCCGAGACATGACAATGATTCCGAGGATATTAGGAAAATCCGAATCTTCCCCACTCATCAAGAGATCGCGAGCTCTAGAAATCCCTACCTACCATCGCTCGACTCCTCACAGCTTCATCTTCCGGGTATGGATGGCCTTGTCGATCGTCACTTCCGATTGTACCGAGAAGACATCGTCAGTCAGCTGCGGGATGCTGTCAAGTTCCAGTTAGACCGCCAGAATAATTCAGGGACTAAGGCAGCAAGACTCGATAATAGCATCCGTACTTATGTGTATAGGAACATGGAGTTTAAGCGACTACATTGCGACCGATCGGAAGGTCTCGTCGTTACTATTGCAATTGATCAACCTCAAATTCTACACGCTATGATGCCCAAGAGTCGAGAGGATTGGTGGGCCTCCACGAACCGTTTGCAGTGCAACTCGCTTGTCTGTCTTCTGAACCCCGCTGGTCACGCGATATTCGGCACGGTCGTGGAACAACCCATCCGGAGAGATCACCATGGTGACGGAGATGAAGAAAAAGATGTCAGTGAGGCTGCAAAAGAGACTTTCCCCTGGCGGGACCTTCATTCTAACGGTCGGCAAGCCATCCTTTCGATGGTCCTTGCAGACGAGAAAGACGCTCGTATCATTGCAGAGTATTACACTGGCCGCAAGTCAAACCGAGGATTGACTCTCCTCGAGTTCCCCAAGGTCCTGATCCAGGCTTTCCAGCCGACTTTGGCTTCACTGCAATCGATGATCGGAAAGAAAGACTTGCCATTTACGGATTTGTTGGCATCGTCGGGCGAGCATATAGTGTCACACATTGAGCCTCCGGTCTACTCCAAGCAAGAGGGCTTTCGCTTCGATTTGAGCTGTTTGACTTCTGAAAACACGCCCCTGGCTCTCTCACCCAACCAACCGTTCGATCTTCAAGAGCTCGTCAAAAGCTCTTCGCTGGACGAGAAGCAAGGTGAGGCGCTCGTTCATGCGCTCACTCGTCGCCTAGCTATTATTCAAGGTCCACCTGGAACAGGAAAGAGCTTCACCAGCGTAGCCCTCATTCGTGCTCTTCTTGCGGCCAGGAAACAGGCGGAGCTCGGTCCGATCCTGCTAGTGACTTACACAAACCATGCCTGCGATGCGGTCCTGGAAAAATGCTTGGATCACGGCATCCAGAAGGTCATTCGAATCGGCAGTCGCTCCAAGAGTGGACGGCTTGAAAACCTGAACCTTCGCTTCGTCAGCAGGACAATGGAGCGGACTGCTCTTGAGAGGCGCGAAGCGTACGGCAACGCCAAGGCTTTGCGCCACGATACGGCTTTCGTGAACGAGACCATCGACGACCTCGCCAACTCGGGGAACGCTAAAGGTCTAGAGGGATACCTAAAGGACAACTATCCTCAATATCATCGACAGTTCTGGGGAAAGGATGACGAGGGATTCCAGATAGTGGCATCTAAGAAACCCTACATTACGGCTTGGCTGTATCAGAAGTTGTCGAATACGAGCCGCCCGAATCGCACCATAGAGGAGCTTCTAGAGAGTCAGACGAACATCTGGGACATGACTAGCTCTGAGCGAGGAGGACTCTATCGATACTGGGTCAACGATTGCCAAAATATACGCAAGCGACAGTTTCGGTCTTCTTTGAAGACGTACTGGAGAACTAGGAGAGATCAGGATGCTGCGAGGCAAGAGGTCGACCTAAGATGCCTGGAGCAGGCTGACATCATTGGCATCACTACCTCCGGCTTGGCTCGGAATCTCAATCTCCTCAAGTATCTTCCGATCAAAAGCCTTTTCGTCGAAGAGGCTGGAGAAGTCTTGGAAGCGCATACCTTGACTGCCTTGTTGCCTTCGGTTGAGCATGCCATTCTCATCGGCGATCATTTACAACTCAAACCTTCCGTCAACAACTATGACCTGTCATCTGAGAGCGTTCGAGGAAAGCGATATTGCCTCGACATGTCCACTTTTGAACGCTTGGTCAGCCCGCTGGAAGATATGCCCGGCATCAAGTTGCCTTACAGCACCCTCCAAACCCAGCGCCGAATGCATCCGTCTATTTCCGCTCTTATCCGAGAAACGCTGTATGCTGCCCTCGAGGATGGCCCGAATGTAGCACTCTACCCAGAGGTCGTAGGGATGAAGAAGCGTTTGTACTGGCTCGATCATTCCATCCCAGAAGCTGGTAGCGAAGACAACGAGCAGTTCAGCACGTCAAAATCGAACGACTTCGAAGTTCTTCTCGTGGTTTGTCTAGTCGCTCATCTCCTCTCACAAGGGGTATACGGTCCGAAAGACATCGCGGTGATCACACCCTACCTTGGCCAACTTTTCAAGCTACGAAGAGCGCTATCAGAAATCTTCGAAGTGGAGCTTGATGACCAAGATGAAGAGGCGCTTCAAAAGTCCAATGTCTACGACAATGCTGCATCG
This sequence comes from Lentithecium fluviatile CBS 122367, assembly GCA_010405425.1. Lineage (NCBI taxonomy): Eukaryota > Fungi > Ascomycota > Dothideomycetes > Pleosporales > Lentitheciaceae > Lentithecium > Lentithecium fluviatile. The sequence goes on along the minus strand of MU005594.1, from coordinate 428,156 downwards.
ACGCAAGCACCGGCCGATAAGCCCAAGAAAACGTCGCTTTTGGAGGCACTGAAGATCGCTACGGTGGACAACTTTCAGGGAGAGGAAGCCAAAGTTGTTGTCGTATCTCTTGTGCGATCAAACAAGGACAATAACTGTGGGTTTCTCAAGACCTCTAACCGGTAAGATCTTTGCTTCGTGGCGAGATTATTAAGCTAATATGTTTGCAGTATCAACGTCCTTTTAAGCCGTGCAAAACATGGCATGTACATCATCGGTAACAGCAGGACTAGTGCCAGTGTCCCAATGTGGTCAAAGGTTTTAGAAGTGCTAGAGCAACAGGGAAACATCGGCACGAGCTTAGCGCTGTGTTGCCCGCGACATCCCGACACTGTGATAGAGGTTGCCGAACCCGCAGATTTTGAGCAGTTTGCTCCGGAAGGGGGCTGTGCCTTGAAGTGCGACCGTCGCTTGAAATGTGGACATGCTTGTACGCAGATGTGCCATTCAGAACTGCGTCACAACGGTGAGCATAACCTGCTTATGATATATAATCACCGCTAACGAGCCCAGATGTTATATGCTACGAGCCATGTCCACGAATGAAGCCAGCCTGCGATCATGTTTGCAAGAAAATCTGTGGCGTACCATGCGATCGGCAATGCGAGGAGCTTCTCAAAGGCATCAATGTGACACTACCCTGCGGTCATGTGATCAAAGATCTCCGATGTTGGGAGAATCAAGCCCAATCCTCTCTCAAGTGCACTGTTCTAGCTGAGAAACTGGTCACAAACTGTGGGCATGTGGTCAAAGTCAAATGCCATGTGGATGTAAACGCGGACGACTACATATGCAAGGTAGACTGCGGTGGGAAGCTTAAATGCGGTCATCTATGTAAGTGTTGGGCTTTCTTTGTATACGTCGTGAGAGAAAGTACTAAAAACGTCAGGTCGAACCACTTGCTATCAGTGTGCAATTTGGGGCGAAGGAGAACGACTCCACGCCGATTGCAAATCAAAGTGCGACAAGCCCTTCATGACCTGCAATCACAAATGTATGGCAACCTGTCATGATGGGGTGCCTTGCGGGACGTGCCAGAAGCAATGCGAAGCTAATTGTAGTCATTCCCGGTGCGACAAGCGGTGTGGAGAGCCATGCAATCCTTGTGCGCAGGAAGATTGTGGTTCAGCTTGCCCGCATAGCAAGTGGTGAGTTCATATATTGCGTATCTTCTTATCCAATGCTGACTTAATAAAGTTCCATGCCCTGTGCAGCGCCCTGCGACTGGATACCTTGCTCGAAGCGCTGCTCCAAAAATCTCCGTTGTGGTCATCAATGTACGTTCAATTACCTAACATTCTATTGAGAAGCCTACTTACATGAGAAAGGTCCCTCACTCTGTGGAGAGGTATGCCCTATTGCACGGTATTGCCAGGTTTGCGGAGAAGATGCGATCAAGAACATGCAGGTCGATTTCGTGGAAATGACACAATACAAGGACGTCGACCCCGACAAAGATCCCATCATTGTTCCTCGCTGTGGCCACGCTATGACTATGAGCAATATGGATGGCACTCTCGGAATCGCATCAGTCTATGACCTCGGCATCTGTGGTAACATTGAAGGGATCAAGAAGTCCGGACCCTTCTCTTCAGACGAGCTGAAGAGCCTCCCAGGCTGTCCAACATGTCGGGGCTCCTTGCGTAGCATCAATCGTTATGGTCGCCTCGTTCGCCGCGTCATTCTAGACGAGAGTACCAAGCGATTCGTCACTTCTGCCGGCATGCAGTTCGGTCCACTTATGGAGCGTTTCTTGAAAACACAGAAGGAGTTTGTGAATATCCCATTCGCCCCCACCAATTCACGTCCTTTGAACTTCCGAGGTAGTCGACACGACCAATTCAGGGACATTTCAGCGATCACCACAGGAGAAAAGCGCTACGATGAGATCAAAGAGTGCCGCTTGAACATCACCCGTTTCTTCCGGAAAGTACACCGCGATGAGTCACCTTTCGCTCGAATCTGGAATCTCGTCAATGCTGCGCGTCGCCGTGCAGGAAAGACAGATGAAATGGACCTCCAGAGCCCTGTATCAAACGTAGCCTTCCACATCATGGCACTGGCACTCCTGATTCGCTGCGACATCGCTCTGCTCGTAGATGTTCTAGCCGAGTTCGGCAAGCTTCGCAAGGGACCGCTTCCGCCTAAGATCCAAGTCGACCTTTCGAAGAATCGTGACGAGTGCACGAAGTTCATCGAAGACGCGTGGGGTGCAAAGGACATGGAGCGCTGTGTGGAAGGCCACATCTTCTTCGCCCGCTACTGCGCCATGGAAATTCCCTTCGCCACCTCCTCTGAAACCGAGAACAATCTCACGACTCTCGGCCTCAAACACCTCGCAGTCGTCGAAGCCCTCTGCAAAGAGAACAACACCGACCGCCTGAACTCCCTCCTTCCCGAAGTGCAAGATGCCAAGGTAAGTCTCATCAAGAAGACGTTCACGCAGACTGTGTCCTCCGATGAGCGTCGCTCGATACTGGCCGCTATGGCGAAGGAGTTCAGAGGACGTGGGCCCCGCTGGTACGTCTGCTGCAATGGCCACCCTTTTAGTGTGGGCCAGTGTGGTAGGCCGATGGAGGAAGCGGAGTGTCCGCAGTGTGGTGAGACGATTGGTGGGAAGGAGCATCGGCCTGGAGTGGGAGTGTCTGTGGCAGAGGGGCTGGAGGAAGAGCTTAGGTCGATGAAGATGGGTGGGCGCTGATGGGCGTGAGCCTTGGGAATGCGATCAGGACGGTTCTTAGGGATCACAAATGTCTAGATTCTAGGATCCAAATAGCTGGCCATGACAACTTCTACTCCTTTAATCAGACTGTAGGAGGCCGGCCCTGACAATCTCTAGAAGTTTCCTACTGAACGTATTCTCGGCGAACAGCGGTAAACATGGCAGATCGTAGTGGGTGTGTGACTCGCTTTCGCACGAGCCGAGATCTGAGGCGGGCGTAGATAGCACACAATCAAGCACGTGAGAACACATTGACAGGCAATCGTAAACGTATCAAAACCAAAGAGCTGTTGGATCAGTTGGCCGATCAGCCTTGCTATTTGACTTTCCCATGCGCAGACTGGTCCGTTCGTAAGCACACGATCCTACAGGGCGAAAGCCACTTAGCATAATAGCTGTCGTATAAGTTGCCCGACTCGGGGTACTGCTATCTAATGGAGATGATTGTGCATTACACCAAACGAATTATTTTGGGGTACTGAATTGAATGCACGAGCGCTTTGTAATATATAGCAGCATTTCCTTTCTGTGCGACCTGTCCCACCTTTCCGACCATCATTACAATCGACCATCTAGGAGATACCACCATGTGGCGCACAAACCCCAACTCTCCTAAAGATCCCCTCCTCCCTTCCTCGCTCCCAAATCCCGAAACCACAACGCTCCTGCCCCACGCCCCGACAGTCGAAAACAAAATAGCAATGAAATCCGGCTGCGGTGCATATGCCGCCATCTCCTCCATGCAGCAAGAAGCCCAACGCTGGACCTATCCACTCTTCCCCTCCCTGTCCTCTCAAAGGCACGTAATGATAGTCGATTACGGCTGCGGTCCCGCCAGCCCCTCCATCGACGCACTCAAAGCCCTGCTGTCCATGCTTCCGGATGGGTCGGCGGCGAGTATTTTGTTGAACGATAGGGTGTATAACAATTGGAGTGGTGTTGCTACTGCTGCTAAGAGGGCGGAAGAGGAGTTGGGTAGGGAGCTCGATGGCAGGGTGCGTGTGTATACAAGTCTCGTCCCGCAGAGCTTTTACACACAGATCTTGCTGGAGGGAAGTGTAGATATAGGGCTCAGTTGGTCCTCGTTCAACTACCTCGAGCACCAACCCATTCCTATTCCCGTGTCTGGCTCATCTTGGCCCGACGCCGTTCGAAGGCGTGAAGAACGAAACATCGCGCAAGCCCACATTGACTGCGTCAAGCTTCTCGAACTGCGCGCTGTGGAGACTAAACCTGGGGGCTGTCTCGTCATGGCCTTATCCGCATCCCCAAGTCCCGGGTCCGTATCATCTGCTTGAATGGCGATACGGCAGAGTTTCGAGGATGCGAGGATGCATGGATTGACTAGTAAGATGCAATTAGCAGTGCTGGATCCGGGGATGCACGAGCGGTCGGAGGAGGAAGTCCAACGCGCACTTTCTGATACCGTTATCTCTAAAACGTGGGATATGACGATTTGTAAGCCTGAAGTGCTGGTTCATCCCGCATGGGACGTTCTTCAAGTCTCCCCGAAATCGGAGGAGGATTATGAAGAGTATGGCGAGCGGTGTGCTAGGTGGATCTTTGCGGTGTTGGGGTGGTATGCTGTCCGGGCTCTGCGGGTAGAGGAGATGGAAGAAGAGAGGGGACTACAGAAGCCGATGACGGAGGGGAAGAGGGGCTTTTGGCGAGGGTGCGGGAGTTGGCGAAGAGGAGGTTCATTGGGAAGGAGCTGAGGGATGTGTTGCCGAGGGTGGAATTTTTGAGTATTAAGTTGGCGAAGAGGTAGGATTGGGTGTTGGTTTGCACTTGGTTGGTTGAGTGTTTAGATATATTCCGGGAAGAGAAGATGAAAATTTTGGTGTACGCGAACTTGGATGCATTCGGTGAAATCTCCTTCTCGCGCTCCATCCAATTCGAAGGGTGTGAAACTGAATGTAGTGTACCTAATAATCTGATGCCGTACTGTATCCGACCAAGACCCACTGAGGATGCTCCTTGTCACCCCTGCTGGGGCTCCTCACAAGGCTCCTAAATCAAGCCCTCATCCCTCAATCGCGGTTGCTACAGGAGCTGGAAAGCCATCAAAGTATCTCGCTCAGCTAGAGCATCTGAGTCTGTGCCATAAATCTTGAGTGCGCCATCGATGCTCTCCGTGGCCAGTTTATGTGCCTTGGAAAAGCGCCCAAGACCCGCCGTTGTCTGCATTATGAGTCGACCGCAGAGAGCCATTTGGCAGAAGCACCTGAACGTTAGCATGGCTAGCGTATCATATGTCATGCCATTGGTATTCAGCGTGAGACTTGGGGCGAATGCCTTCTTCCAATCTCTGGCCACTCTGTCGCTCATAGCTGACACTGTGCGGGAAGCCGTGCGGGGGTTTTGCACGGCGAGGATATGGCCTTCAAACTTCCTTGGTGTAGTAGTACAATATATATCTGGAGACGAAGAGGCGAATGCTGGACCGCCTGTGTCCAATACGGGTGCCATGTTGCTCCGCCACGGATGCGGTCCATTTGCGTGAAAATGGCTGACCGTTTTAGCGCGGCGGCCAATGCGCCCGGTAATTTGTAGCAGGCGTTGGCAGTACTCGCAGCAGCTTTGAGATCCCGAATGACCTGCGCAGGGTCGGTCCAGAGGGATTTGGGGACTTCGTTCTCGATGCTGTGAGCGAGGTCATCGTACACGTTGCCAACGACTTTACAGGCGGAAAGCCGTGGATGTGGTTCCGGAAGGGCCTGGGCAAAGCCTCCTGATTCCACTGAGTAAAGTAGTATTGTATGGGAGTTTTGTAGGCGGGAAGTTCAGTAAATCGATTGATCCCGACACAAAGAGATACCTTTTGACTGAAGCTTGTGAGGCGCGCATCGGCCTGCCCAAGCATAAAGCAGAATGCGTCCCAGCCTCGGCCCAAGATCATGAAGTTGAGCTCCTGCGTTGCAGCCCCGCCCAAACTGCGCAAACCTCTAGGTGGCACATACCCATTTTCAGCGAACTCCGGCGGGCTTGTTGTGGACCCGTCGAGCCATGCGATATATCCTAGAAACTGCTCCGTGCATGCATTATCCGGCGTCACAATGGGGATTTGGGACAGCAGCAACAGTGCGGCGATGTTGGTGCAGGTTGTGGTGATTTTGATGAACTTGTTCGTCTTGACCATGATGTCGTACGCCTCGCAATGGATATGCTTGCATGTTCGCAGTATAGCCGTCTCAATGGAGTGGGTGGCGCGGCAGATGGTCTGGGCTTCGGCGTCGACATTTCGGAGAATTTGATCTGCCGTTGATCAGGTGGGCGCTGGGTCGAAACTGCAGAGCACGGAGCTGAGAGATGGATTATTGTAGGGAAGAGAGAGAGAGAGAGTATGTGTGTGTGTGTGTGTGTGTCAGGAGGGAAGAGAGACCGTCCCACAGTATGACCACACTAGCCCATTTCGTTACTAGCGTGACGTACGGCAACTAAGTGCGACGTGAGTTCTCACTTTGCCACGACTTTGTCTCTATCTGCATGAGCAAGGGGACTAATGTGCCGGTTTTATGCAGATATGTCAGATGCAGTTGAAGGAGTAGACAATCCATCAACCACAAGCCTTCAATGGGGTCGCCGGTAATAAAGCGGGAAGTAGACCGTGAGAAGCCTCCTTCAAATGTTTGAACGTCAACGAAGCCACGAGGAGAGATCATCTTTTCATCGGCCACAACAGCAACTAGGAGCCTATACCTGGGCTCGAGCCGACCGAGAGCGCTAGGGCTGATGGGCATATTGCTCACGTGACAATGTCCAAAATCGGCGATACAAGCAAGCGAGCCCGGAGCCGATGGGATTCTCGCAGCAAACCATGCCTCCGCCAACACACGATCGACACATAGAAGGTGTTGCACTTTGAATAGTCGATTCCTCATTTACAACAACGCGCTCGGAAGAAAAGCGCAGCTGGCGTAAATTCAGCCATTACCCCGACCGAGAAAATTCGCTAACCCGACATGCATCGCATACGCCGAAGAACGCCAGAGAAAAAAGTCCCCTGTCAGTAGGAAGCTCCGCGGGTAAGGTATAAGAAGTCCATATTCACATTTTCAAACGTGTTTCCTTTTCGTCAAGATTCCTTTCTCTGTCCTTGATCTGCCTGGGATGTCGTTTCGTTACTTGGTGATGAAGCCGAGGTAGTCCGCAACGATGAGCGTCACCATGCTGTTCCACAGTCAGTCATCTACTCTCAACTTCAAGTCAGATCGAGGAGGGACCACTTACGCATGTGGCGCAATGCGCACGTAATACGTGCTAAACCCTCGGTAAAATCTCAGCATGCCCTCGTCCTTCGCAACCTTCTTAAAGCAATCGAACATGCCCTTGTACGGCAAACTTCCATCCGGCGCCCTCGTCTGCTTCTGCAGCCTTGTCTTCACAAAGTCGAACGGCAGCGAGAAGAAACTGGCAAAGAAGCCCGCAACCGCCGACGCGGTCAATGTCTGTGTCCGACTAGACAGTGACGTGCCTTTGAGCTGGTTCTTGGCCTCTGAGAAGAAAGCGAGCTGGCCGAAGTTGAGGGCCATGGCACGCACGACGGTCGGGTAGGAGCCGGCCCATAATCTTGTCACGCCCTCGTTTTTAGCGATCCGTGTTAGGGCGTCGATGACCGAGGTGTAGTTTGCGCGTTGGGCGACGGGCTTGAGGCCGTCGGATTGCATGCGGATGAGGGCGAGGTCGGCGGGGTTGCCGATCATGGCTGCGAGACCGCCAGCGGTAAGACCGGCACCTGCCCGCTCCTTGAAGCCGATTTTTGTGCCTTTGGTTTCCGCGGTCTTTGTGAGGGACTTCATGAAGGTGTCGAAGAAGCCAAGCCGTGCGGTGGTATACACAGCTTGTCTCAGCAGACCGGCGCTCAAGCCCGTGTACAGGTCCATAACCTTGCCGCTCGCAACGATGTCCTTGAATACACCCACCGGCGTCGGTTTCGGACCTGTCTTGACGCCCTCCCCGGCCAGCTGTAGTCGAACTTTCACCATGTCCACGGGTTGGATTACAGTGGTGGCAGTCATGCCCGCGAGACCGCCGTTAATAAATGGAAGCGCCGCTCGCATAAAAGGGGTGTGGAGGAAGGTGGTCGTCGCGGCTTTGGGGTTCTCGGCGGCATTCTTCATGGCGGCGGAGGTTTCTGTCAGGACGCTTTCTGAGGACTGCTTCGCGGAGTCTAGGGCGCGGGAGGCGGGCATTTTGTAGGGTGCTGTTGTTGACATGGCTGTTAGAGACCACTATGTGAAGGGGTATGTGGAATGACAGAGTTGGCAGGCGGGTAAGTGATGTGCCAGCAAGTAGCGCCCTTAAAGATGCAGGAGCAGGAGACACCAAAAGACGAGGACAACCCTCGGTCTAAGAGGCAAAAACCGAGCACCCGTTTCCATCATTTCACACGTCCACAGCCTAGGCCATGTCTTCTCGCACGTATCCCAAGCTCTTCTTTGCTCATACAGCCGCGGCCGTAATGACATAGTACGCGCAGCGCGCGGTGGGTACAAACGCCCAACCCGACCCAGGCCCGAGGGTCGTCCATCGCCTCGTACATGGCCGGCTCAGAGCCGGAGCTACTTCAGCGTCCCGAGAAAACCCGCGGGTCTCCAAATTGAAATGGGCAGTGCAATCGCTCGCGCCAGAACCACAGAAAGTGAAGAGACGCACCTTGCGCGCAAAGCGGACGCCCGCGCCAAGTGTCGCAGCGCTGCCGTTGCCGGACGGACAGAGAGTGGGGCGGTCGTTCGCTCCGCCTGTGCCAACAAGATTGCGGAGTGGAGCACGCCTGGCTGAATGCGTGCAGCTCTCGCTCCAACAGTTATGGGACGAAGCGCGGCACGGTACTGCACAAGTCAACAGAGGCAGTGGAGGAGTGTTTGAGGACTGAAGGACGGCAGCTAGATGTTGTTCCAGAGCGCACGACTACCCCGACTGCGACTCGTCTTCCCCTCATTTTGGTTGGCCGCACCCCGCACAAAGAGGTCACGGCCTGCTTGGAGCGAACAGCTCCCGCGAGTGACGTTGTGGCACCATGGTTTTGGGCCAATCAAGAATGATGCAAATGTGGTGCGCCTCGTTTTGTGCTTGGGGCTTGCTGGGCGGCCCGTTGATCCTGGGAGGGGCTGCTGCTGGAGTGGTGAGCGATCGCGTGTCGTCAATGGCGCTGGGAGGCTCTCAACCATCGCGCGGATATCGGCTGGAAGCTTGCATGTTTGGAGGCTGTGAGCGTTTCTGACACTTGCGAAGATCGCCAGGTACAGTCTCCCAGCCGTGCCATCCCACCGTCTTCAAGACCGCTTGCGGGTCCGCAGCGAGGAATGCCAGCTTGAGCTATGACGTAGCCGTGTCGGGACGCCAAAGCCAACACACGTCGCACATCTCAACACCACAGCCAGCCCTCGCAATCCATAGTTCCGAATATGTAAGAACCAATAACAAGGACTCCGTAAGGGTCTGTCATCTGTCACATCACCCTCCCTTCACCAAATCGTACTTCATGTGAAAAGGCGAAAGGGTCTCCGCCGGGAATAACATCTCTCAACACCACAACCTCGGACGGACGAACGCATGTTCGTCTACTCAACACCCGCCGGCACATTCATCGATCTCAGCCTCACGAAACCATCAGACAGGATACTCGCGGCTTTACCACCACACGACCGACATGTGAAATCCTTACCCGCAGCCCAAAACCTGACAATTCAACTGCACGCCACATCCGCGCCTAAAGCGGTCTGCGTTCGTGCCTGATTGACGTGCATGATGTGCTTCCCTATGCGTGTTCCCACCAGCACTTCTCACTCGCCAACGCTCAACAAAATAATGCGGAATTTCTCAGAATGTGCGTCGCAAAGTGACGTGGAGTGACGGACATGTGAGGATGCGGCGGCGAAATATTTGTGCGGTCGATAGGGCTGGAGGGCGGAGTGTCGGGGTGGGTATCCGCGGCCGAGAAGTATCACCACCGCGGTGTGAGCATGAGGCGAGACGAGGTTGAAGGGTTGATACATAGCCGCATCATAGCCGTGGGAAAGGTTTGGACGGATACGATTTCGGATAAATTGGGTTTGGGGGATGGGGTGCGGGATGTGGAGGGTGGGTTACTGGGTCGGGAGACGGAGCGACTGTGGTCGCATGGGTCATTGCGGAGTGAAATCTGGTAGGTATGCATTTGGTTGCTCCTATCCATCGCGAGTAGCTACGCTGGCATCTTCTACTCCTCATCGTCGTCGTCCCCACTGGGCGACCCCAGATCCTCAACGATGGAGCCCCTCGGCGGTTCCTGCGTTGCCGGGACCTGTAGTCTCAACGACGGCGCCTCAAGTTTCACCCTCCCATTCTCATTCCCAACCTTTTTGGAGCGCTGGTGTTGCAATTCTTCTTCCATGTCGCTCTCCTCATCTCGCTGCGCTTCCAGCTGTTGTAGGCGTTGGATCCTTCGGGCGATGACTGCGTCATGCTTGAGGTCCTCGGCAGATAGAAGCTGTGGAAGCATTAGCACAACATCCTCCGGTAGTTGGGGAATGGTGGGTGAGAGGAATGGGAGAGAAGCATACCTGACTGCAGCCAGGGACCGGGCATTCAATTGCTCTGCTACCCCCTCGGCCTGTGCCGCCACCCACCCTGACGTTGCTGTTCCTTATCATCTCCATGATAGCATTCTTCTCAAACGTGTGTGGACACTTTTTGCTTGTGAATGGTTCCCTGAAACTCTGGAACGTCAATGGACACTTTGTACTAATCTTCTCCCGTTCCATCACAATATCATCGTCATCGTCGTCCACACGCTGTGTAACGCCGGGAGCTGGAGAACCGCCTTCCGTAAACCAAGTATCTGGATTTGGCATCGGGCGCTCGTCCTGGTACTTCGCGTCGTGAACCATGCGCTTGAAGCCGATGTAGGCATTGTTCGTAGCGTAGCGGCCGCCGAGTGAGATGGATGTGTACTCATCCTTCTTGCGGCTTTGACGGTCGGCGAAGATCTCGCCGATGCCGGTGAGGACTGGGCGTGAGCCATCGAGAGGTGTGGGACCTGGGGTCGGGTCTTCTGGCTCCTGGTCCTCCGCGTCCGCGTCCATGTACATGTCCTCGTCCTCGTCCTCGTTGTGTGTACGGCGCCGTCGCTGCAATTGTGACTGCCGTTGTGACTGCTGCTGGCTCATCTGTGTTTCGTACTCGCGTTCTAACTGTCCCGGCGCATGCTCTCGCAGCCACACCAGTGACTGTTCGATGCGCTGTGCAGCCTCGCCGCCATCGATGACAGCGCGCATGCTCTCCTCGAGCTGCTTGGTGGCCTCCTCGACCTGTTCCTGCAGCTTAGCGAGTCTCGCCTCTTCCTCCTCCTGATCTTCCGCATTGATCCCCTTCTCCCACCGCTTGCGCCTCCTCTCCGTAGCCTCTTCGCGCTCTCTGAGCTTGTCATTGACCAGGCCAGCCGCATTTATGATCAGATCTCCGGCTTTCTTGTTGTTATCTTTGAGATAGATAGTTGAGCGGCCATTTAAGGCCCGAAGCTGGTCTCGTGCGCGTTGGTTTAAAGGGTGAGTGGGCTTTTTATGAGGAGGGAGCTCGTCGGAAGCAGGGGCGGGGCGTCGCAAGGGCGTCGGAGCGATGGATGAGCGGCTTGGAGTTGGGTGCATTGATACACGAGTGCGGGAAGCCATGTTTGAGCGGGTTGTGGATTGTTGAGAGGAAGATGTTGTAGTTGAAGGGACCACATAGATTCGGGGCGACGCGTCCGGGTCCGTGCCCTTGGCGCGTCTCTCATGTGATAGCGTATTTCCCTCTGGCTCCTCCGGTTGTGGAGATGCACTCCAAGTGTGTCACTCAAGTGCGGGTTTTCTGTTCAGACTCATTCGCCACTCCTTCAAAAAATGGTAAATAATTCTTTCAGTCGGATTCATTTTAACTTCATTTCTTTCACAGACATGCTCTGCACATCGTGAGTGGTCCTACCACTTCCCATCAATGAATGAACGAGGATGGCTTGCCATGCTATGCTTAATACTTGATAAGGGATAAACGGGCCAGCCGCTCGTAAGGTGGGGTCGTCTCATCTTCCCAAACCTCATTCAAATCATCTCCTAAATCCCCACTCCAAAGGTGTCAACATCCTCTTAAGCTCAATCTCCTCCATCTGCCCCTTCTCGGGCCTGGCGGGCCTCACCGTCGTCACTTCCGCAGCCTGTTCAGCAAACACCCTGGTCCTCCTCTCCCTCCGCGCCTCTTCCTTCCTCTTCACCTCCTGCTGGGCCTCCCACTCCAAATCAAACTTCTCCTTGCCTGGCGCCCACCCGAAAAATCGATCGGGTATCTTGCAGTAATTTAGGAGACGCCGATGTGGAGGCAGCATGTTAGAGATTCCGACGCAGAGCATGAGGAAAAGCCACAGGCCGCAGAGGAAATAGATCCAGGGTGGGGAGTGCCGGAGGCGTTCGGAGGTTATGAGGGCGTAGAGTTCGGAGGGGGTGAGGGTTGAGAGGTCGACCGCTATTTGGGAGCGGGGGATAAGGTGGGTTGGGGACATGGCGTGGTGGGGTTCTTTACTGTGGACTTGTTCGATTGTAGGTAGACGGGGCATTCTGAGAGCGATCGATTCTTCGGAGAGGATGTTCGTGGGGACGTTATCGTAGGTGTTCAAGTGTGGTGTGAGCGAGTGGCGATACGTTGTAGGTGTTGAACACACAGTGTAAAGGGGGATTTTGCACGATGTTGAGTCGTAGGCTTCATGAGGACAGTGGGGCTAAGGCAAGGCATTGTTTAGCTGGGTTAGAAAGAGCGAAAAGAGTTGTATAGTTGCCTTGGAATTGAATGAGTGACGCAATCATCAGTTGTGAAGGTGAAGGCATGTTAATCATATTGTCGGGCGAGCTAGCCAGTCACACGGTAAGCGAAGATCGTTGCGTATTATCTCAATAAATCAGTAGAGTAGAAGTCGGGTTGCTCGAATCCAGTATAGTCCTCCGGAACACTAGATGGAAGAGTGATAGCTGGAGATGCCTTAAGTGTGAAGCACGAAAAGGTCAACATACCAACACATGCCGTGCTGATTCGAAGACAACCATGAAACAGGTGACCGCGAAACCCAGCTTAGCTCCAATGGCATGGCGCTAACGAAAGGCATCATGGATCTAAGGTGCCAAACTGGCACTCTCGTGCTACGAGACATGTTTCTTGTCAACCAGGCAAAAACGAGGCGGAGCAGGTAGCCCTGAAACCATGATAGCGGTTAGCCCTGCGAAAGAGGATGCAGAGAAATGCTGGGCGGCTACTAAAGTTTGGCGCCCGTGGCTTGCGTAGGCTATGCTGTCTCGAAATCTCGATGGTGGAGATTGTTGGTGGATTTGGCGCCGTGGGAATGCAGCTTTGAACATGTGAAGCCGTGAAACTAGAGGGGGAGTAGCCGAGAAAAGAAAGATGGGGGGTGATGGAGAATGTGATGAATGGCAATATTATTGTTGTGCATGTCGTTCCGACATGGCCGTAGTATCTAAGGAATCCCAAGCCAGCCGAAACTCCCACAGCAACCTGCTGCTGTCCGCTATTCGTCCGATAAGTGTGTGGATATCATGAGCCCCAATCGAGTATAAACAGAAAAATTCGGAAGATGTAGGATCTTATCCGGATCCTTCCCTTCCGTGATGCCTCTACCAGCAAGCCTGATGTTGGCTGAAGAATAGGCGGAGCTGATGAGCCCTTGGTCGAAGGGGCCGGGAGCGGCGATTTCATTTGAATCCGCACATTCGAGACGAACTAACTTGGGCTGGCAGCAGATAACGAGGCCCCGTTCGAGAGGAAATGCCGACAAACAGCGAGCCTTCGCTCATCATTTCTTGCCTCCCAGCACTGAAGCCTTCCAACCCGTCGGCGTTGGCGTATCGACGTCAAAGGTGCTCGTGATGGTTGTTTTTGTCGTGCCCTGTCCACCGCTGTGGGGCGCACCCTTCTCGAGATCCCGCTCTTGCTCTGGCTTGCGGTGCGGGCGTGGGGGCGAATTGAGTCGTACACCCGTTCGTCGGTTTTGGCGCTTGGAGGAGACGTCTACGGTGGAGCGGCCTGTGAGACGGCGCGAGGCCCTTCGGATGGATTGGCGAACGTCCCATTGACGTTTCTTCGCGAGCCAGAAGAGGACTGCTGAGCCGACTGGTTCGCAATGTTAGCATGTCATCTCGAGAATGAGAGGATCGATGGGAAATACTTACTTCCAATGACACCCACGAGGACTGCTACTACGATGATTGCCGCTAGACCACCCTTCGAGAGATTGAAAGCTCCCTTGGAAGCACCAGCCGCTCCCGCGTCACTAGGGTCCTGAGGGTTGTCCTCGCCGCCATTGTATCCCGTATTCGCTGATTTCTGGGGAGTAGCGGCTGTAGTCGTGGCATCCTGAGCGACTACTTGTTGTAGGAGGACGAGGAGGGACAACAGTCCGTATGACAGAAGAGACCTTCCCATGATGACCGGAGCTGAGTTGGACCGTAGGGATATAGACTGGTGTCGGGTGGTACGAGGGTGCACCACAATTGCGTGTTTAAAGATTGTGCAGAGCGCAACCCGTATCGAACACAGAAGGATGGTCAGACGTGAATCACATCAGCGAGGCATCCTCTCTATATTTGCGCGCTGCTCCTGCCAACGACCCCGCGACGAGGGCGGTTAGCCATGGTCTGAGTGTGACAGACCGGGATGGCTGCCGTACATACACATCTTAATTTGGGAGACTTGGCTCAGAGTATGGCGGGCTTATGGCCGTTCTATGTTCGGATTGGTGAGATGTGGGATTTGCGGGCGCGTATGGTGTTGCGGGGAGTGGTGGGCGAAATCACAGTGCAGCGCCAAGGGGCGGGCTGGCAGCGCCGATTGGCCCGAGGTGTGTGGTAAGCGCTGAGGCGGTCTGTGTGTTGCATATTTTCGGCACCAGGGGCAGAGCCGAGAATTGGACTTCGACTCAACGGCGAAAGACACATGGCGGCGCAGAAATTTGAAAGCTTGTCGCGAACGATAGGCAGGCAGCAACGGCTGTAACTCGGCTTCGACATTTCCGTGTGTATTTCGAGCCGGCTTTGCCAGCACTTGAGCGGGAGCAGCCGGACCCGTGACCAGGGACAACCAGTATCTTGGATGAGACATGCATACTCCGGAGAGAGACGTCGAGAACGCATTGCTTTCAAAGCTATGTGTAGATGGTTGAGGAGCATCGAAGATATTTTTGGGCCTCGACGGCACAGCAAGTAGGTATCGCATCCCCCGAGCCAAGGTCTGCATGACCAGATAGCACTATTACGAAGTTAGTCGCTCACTTTCAGATGGCAAGTACAGTTCCGCGCACAAGAATAGATGGGAAAGTGTCAAAGACTTTGATGCTGCTGCGGCGTGCTACTTCGTTGAGTGGGAGGTTGCTGTGCCATCATCACCTCAACGCATCTCTGTTAGATCTCGCGTCTTGTCTCCGCTTTCGTATCTTGCTTCCCTGTAGTCAACCACAGAATTCCATCTATTCATTGGCGATGCTGGCGATGCCGGCGAATCTGTTGGTGAGGTCAATCGCGGCGGTGTGGCCATTGCGACTTCCTCCTTTGATAGCGGCAGGTGGGATATTCGCCACCGCCATTTTCAACCCTCACTCGTCCCCTCAACACAGCCCTCCACCTTCTCATACCATTCCTTTGCACCTTTATTGTTCTGCTGGACGACTTCTCTCACGCTCTTACCTACTGCCTGTGCTCACACACACCCACTCCAGCAGCCATCATGTCGGAGCGTCCGGGCTCACGAGGGAAGCCGCGCACGAGACCTCACCATCCATCAGGCCTCCGAAACGAGGTGCGAGTCGAGTCGACGGATGATGAGAGTGCCAACCATGGCAGCCGGATCGAGGTGCCAGGCGGCGATATCGTGATTCCTGATATGCAGCTAGAGAATTTCAGAGACGACGATGATCTTGGGCATGGCGACGGGGGATCGTACCACCCGATGAGCCCGGGCAGCCGTGCTCTGATATCACGTAACCGGATTTCCAGATCTCGTAAAGGACCAGACGCTCTGCTTGAGGTCAAGTTCCTGTCGAGGCCGGACCAGTTGAGCAGACATGGGGACTCACCACCACCCTTCTTTCTGTTCAAGCCAGCTCCGAAGGCATCTTCCATGCCGACGAGGAAGGAGGAAGCAGTGTCTTCGCAAGAGGCATCTGCGCCTCTTGCAGCTGCCACTGCACTAGACCCTGCTGCTCAGGCGCCGACGGAGGGCAAGTTCCCAATCTCTTT
Source organism: Lentithecium fluviatile CBS 122367 (assembly GCA_010405425.1). NCBI lineage: Eukaryota > Fungi > Ascomycota > Dothideomycetes > Pleosporales > Lentitheciaceae > Lentithecium > Lentithecium fluviatile. The sequence goes on along the minus strand of MU005594.1, from coordinate 412,145 downwards.
GTACTCTCCCAGTCTACACTAGTGCACTAACTTTGTTCTTGCAGGTGGCGTTACATATGAGAACCAGCCAGTCCTTCCCGAGATCCACCATGTGCAGTCTTCGGTGCAGCCGGAGCAAGAGCCCCCAACCCTGACTCTTCCTCCGCTCGATGACGAGCATGAATTCGTGCAAACTGCTTTTCAAACGGCTGAGGACGACATCTTGGACGTTACGCCTCACCCCGTAGCCAAAGATCCACACAGCCCTGCTGGGTAAGGTATTCGATGCTATAATTTGGATGCCAGGAGACTCACTATACTACAGGAGCAATCACGTTGAGGCTCCTCCTGAAGGCCCAGTTGAAGCACCGCGCCCGCGTACACGTCCGCGTTTCCCTCCAGCCCCCAAAGGACAGTCTGGCAAGAAAGGCAGAAAAGGCCGAAAGCACAAGGCTGCACAGCATCGTGATGCACCGTGGCCCCCAAAGCCTAGATACGCGGATGGCAATGAGGCTTTTCAGGGACTGCAGGGTCTTGAACCGCCTGTCCACCATGCCTTCCCGATTGCATCGGATGAGCACGCACCCGTGGGGCAGGTTGAGAGCGGCTATGCGGATGAACCAGCCCGTCACAGACCCTTTGTGCAGGCTCAAGCGGATGATACCAACCACCACGAGCAACTTGTAGACGATCGTCTCGATAACGGAAATATCGTATCGCACAAGCTAAACCAGGGAGTCGCACCCGCGGCACAACTGTCGCATCGTCAAGTAGAGGCTGTTGTCCCTGTTGTTGGCGAGCACGGAGATGCAGCCACACCCTATGAGGAACCGACCGAGCACCCGCTGCAATCACCCAGCGCTCGTGAGAACATCCCTCAAATGCGTCTTCCGGTTGAACAGGAGGGTCCTCATCATGTTGGCCCTAGCGGTCGAAGTCACCAAGCTATTTCCGATGAAGTGTTACATCGGACGGCTCCCTTTGGTGCGACCGACCGCGTCGACAAGCCGGGAAGAAAGCTGCGAGTCGGGAGCCATCCGCGTTTTCCTCCACCGATGTCTGGCATTCCTGGTTTCTCTAAACTTACTCCGGAGAACGAAAATTTGGTGAAGCTCTTTGTTATGAGCTTGGGCGCCGCTGAAAACAAGGCTCGCGACACCGTCGATGCTTGCACAAAGGCGAATGAAACCACTATCGCCTCTCTTCAAGCAACCATTGGGTATCAAGATAAAGTGATCGAAGGCCATAAAGCAGAAAATGGAAGGCTTCAGGGCAGCGCCCAGACGCTTCAGGGGAGGTGCGCGACGCTGGAAAAGTTCGTGAAAGGCCTGGAGAAAGATTACGACAAGCTGAAGGGCGCAGCCAAATATCACCAAGCATCTTGCAAGGAAATTTTGAAGGAGAAGATCGCTGAGATTGAAGGCGAAAAGTCTGCTTTGATGGAACACATCACGGCTACTCTCGATGCTTTCGACAAGAGTCGGCGGAGCATGAAGTCAGTCCTCGATGATTGCTATGCTCGTCTGAGAATATCGGAATCAAAGATAGTGGATCTTCGCGAACAGCTTCTCAGACAGAACCGTTTATACGAAGAAGAGAAGAAGAGGCGCTCAGACCTTGAGCAACAGGTCATGCCAGCCTTGCAATGCCTGCAAGAGCATGTGGAGAAGAGCCATAACGCGCTTTCTGGCACACTCGGAACAATCCAACTGTCTGTGGATGACAATTCGGCCGACACTGAGCGAGATGCCCGTTTGAAGCAGTGCCTTGATGCTCTTCACACTCTGCAAGCAACACCGTTCCTTACTGCAAAGGACCTGCAGAAGGCCGAGGGGATGCTCCGATCTATGAGCGAGAGGTGAGTCGCATAGAGTTCCCGAGGAGCGTGCTAACCTTTTGACAGCGTTGGAACGAAGTTGAATGAAGTCGATACCTTTGTAAAAGAAGACCGATTCCCGATGGATGATCTCCAACGCTACATTCGCGACCAGCTGCAGCATCTCCGTTCTGAAGTGCTCAAGTACGATGAGGCTATTGCTCAGTACCATCAAACAGAACATGCAAATGAACTACTGGTCAAGCAGGCCGAATCCCAGAAAGAGCTCTGTGCGCGACTTGAAGAGCAAATTCGCTGCCATTGCCAGACCGAGACCGATCTGAAGTCGCGATACGCGCAGCTGGAGAAAGAAGTTGTCGATCTTAGAGACATGGCCCATGATCACAACTCTGATCCACCAGAGCTCGAGCAAGAACTGGTCAACTTGCGGCATCAGATGAGGAAGGCTGAGGAGAATCTGCAAGCCAAGGCCACGGAGCTTGATGATGCTAACCGACGTTTGCAAGAACAAGGAAATGAGATGGCGAAAGAGAAGGTATAACACCTGTTCCTGTTCATGGCCCTCTCTAACCCGACTAGCAATTTGCTGCCGAGCAAAAAGCGGTAATCATCGAGCAAATAAAGCAGATTCAGCAAGCCCAGAGGCAGCATCAAAAGTACAAGGTAAGAGGAGTAATCTGCAGATCGTTCGGAATGCTAACCGGCTCAATAGGTCCAAGACACCTCTGCGGAGGTTATTCGAATCGAAGAAACCCACAGGAGGGCTCTCAAGGAGAAGGAAGTTTCTTTGGGTAACGAGATCCATCGGTTGCGAGCCGAGAGAGATGAGCACAAGGACTCTGCTCTCAGCCTGAATCAGGAGGCCAAGGTCGCAAGGAAGAAGCTGGAGGCGGCTGAAGAGGAATTGAAGAGGCTCCAGCAGAGTGTCGGTGAAGGATCTTCTCTGGCGCAGGAACTGGCGCATGTGAAACAACAATTTGCACAGGAGGCCGATTCCCTTCGCCTCAAACAGCGTGATCTCGACGACATTACCAAAGAGCAAACCAAGCTACGTGCTGAAATAGCAACTCACCAGGAGAAGGGCACCCAGCTGAAGTCGGAGCTGGCAGAGAAACTGAACATGGTTACCAGCTTGCAGAGAAAATTGGACGACCTTGCAGAAACACATGGAAACGATGCAACTACACTGCAGGAGATGCGAAGCCAAATGGAATCTTTGAGGAGAGAGAAGCGAGACTTGGAATTGAACATCGAGCAATTCCACAATAAGGAATCGAAGTTCAATGATGTCCAAACGAAATTTTCAATCGACAGAGAGCGTCTGCAGACTGAGGCGATGGAGCTGCGAACCGAGTTGGAAAAGAAGGAGCACGAGCTGCAGCGTCGACGAACCGATACATCGGAACAACTTAAGAAGATTGAGGAAACTCACGACACTGAAGTCAATGAATTGAAACGCCGCTTGACTTTGGCCGAGTCAGCTGTGAAAGAGGCTGACGCCAAAGTCCTACGCGTCGAGGACGAGAAAACTCGGCAGTTCGAGGACCACCAGAGGAGCATCGACAAGAAGGTTGAATCTTTAGTCCGAGAAAAGCTTGCGGCAAAGGAGCGCGAGCAACAGCGCAAGGGTGCTCTACATCAGTTCGCTTCACAGGTCGAGGCTGCGCAGCACTCATCGAAAGCAGTCAGCACGCACTTGCCAGCAAGCCCAGGTGCTCATACTGGAAGCATGCGAAAGAAGGTCACCCGACAGAACATCTCCACACTCAGTGTTGTCGGGCCGTCTCGCGCTCATTCGACATCCACCCCCGCGGGACCGAATTCATCACAAGCCCACCTTGATGAACGGGGGGTAACACCAGAAGGCGACGATGTTGCTGTAGATTCAAGCCTCTTGGAGGATCTCGGAGCTTGGGAGCGCCTCGACGAGAACGGCGTCTCCGTTGTAGGCGCGGCAGAGGACGCTAATCCTAACACGCAAGGAAGTTTGACCGTGGCGTTTTCCGCTTTCAACATGGAACTGCAGAATTTATCGCCTACAAAGGATCGGACCTCTTCCAGTCTTTCAGATGCTCCAAGCAGCAGCGAAATGCTCTTTCAGGAAGAGTCCGATTCTTTGTCCGAGCGTGGTATGAGGCAACAGCCTCGAGAGCACCATCCAATGGAGGAAGTTTCACAACACCTGCGGACCATAGAGACACCCTACCAGGCGTCCAATCACCCCGAAATGGATTCTCGCGTGCATTGGTCTCAGGGTCGTCCAATATCGCAGGCCAACACGGCGTCGAAGATGGCACCGCCACCACCTCCATCCTTCGGGCAAAAGGGTTCCTTCCGTGAGGAGGCATCTCGACTCCTAAAGCGTCGATCCATCACCCCGCAGCACGGCGATACGGATACCAACTCCAGTGCCAGCTCCCCTGATTATGTCCATCGTTCGCCTTCTGGGCATAAGACCTACGGCCACAAGTCTGGACCGCTTGCTACTGCCCACAGGAGTCAGCGCAGCACCACCCGCCAGGTTCAGCACCAGGAGCTCAGCCGCAAGCGAAAGGGATCCGATAACGAAGCTGATCATTGGAGCTCCTCAAAGAGACACCAAAGCTCTTCGCAATCCCTTCCTGTTGGTGCTACTCCCAAGGTATATCAGCGGAATGCAGCCGTCCCGTCCGGTTCCACGAATCGCCGTCGGAGTCGCGATCGCTCCCAAGGTACGGGCCAATCTTCCCAGGACTGCATTTTGCCACGGTCTAGGTCCGGAAGGGCGGGGTCAGTCCGTCATTCGCCAGCTGCGCCCAAGCGAGCTCAAGGTAACTCCTTCTGTCTTTCTCGCCTCTTCCAATGTGTACCGACTGAAATGTTTGATAGGTGCTGATAAGCGCGGTCGCGATATTGAACGCTTCAACCGAGAGCTACAGCCCGAGGGGTATGGAAGCCGCCGCCGCCGCCTACGTTGATGAATGTGCGACACGACGCTGACGCGATTGATGCGACTGACAGCAGTGTTCGGATCCCGATTTTGTGATTGAACCTGCATGGCTGCCACCCGTCAGCAGGTACTTCATTATGCGACTTACAAGCCTCATCTCTTACTCATTTACGCTGTCCAAGTGTTGATAGCTTGGAGGGAGACTCGGCACTGGCTACTACGAGTATGGAACAGAGGCGTAGCGATATGGGTGCGTTTTGATAGCGGCTCGGTGCTTCGAGGAGCGGATATCCGCGAGCATTCATAGAATGTATGGGGCTATATTGTCGGGACGTGGGAGGTTGCAGTGGGCGCCGGACTGGGCTTCTCTGAGGGATTGTAGTGGGCGGTTCGCTCGTTAGTAAAAAGGATCGATTCAATGCCTAGTACCACATCTTCAGTACACTCATGGCTAGGTAGTACAACAGAGCTGGAAACATTTGCTGTCTGTTCGCTTGCTTCCTCCCTGGTGCATGTCCTCACTGTACGGCTGCCGAGCCCTCCCCACTTTGCCCCCGAGCCTGCTGCAGACGTAGCCGTTGCTGTGCAGGCGGTAGTCAGCCTTGGCGTTGGCGCTGAGTATTTAGTCTGTCCGTTATGACTTTTCTCTCCTTTCGCCTACTCTGCTTCACCCTCACGCCCTTCTCCCTCGTCTCCTCCACAACACCACTACTACTATCGACAGCAGCACCATGGTTCTTCTTTCGCTTCCTATCCTCGTTAGTGGGCTTGTTTCCATCTACAAGATGCTTGCAAGGTATGTCTTATTGCCCTCACTCCTGACGGCGGCGCCTCGCGGGTCGCAGGCGATGGGTCTGCTCAGGGCTTCATCCGCCGGACGGCGACAGCAGAGCCTATCGCACACCTCATCAATTGCTGAAGTCTATTAATTCATGGCAGATATCTTAGAGGCCGAGCCCCTGCATTGTGCAAGCTTTCGGCCTTGCTGGCGGCGACGCTGGCGGTCGCGGCCCATCCGACGCTGTTTGAGTGCCGCCAGCGACTACGGGCGCCACAATCCATATGCGCAGATGCGGATGCGACGTTGAGTAAGTAATACCCTTCCTTATCCTTCCTGTGTGCTTTTTTGGACGACGCTGGCGATGGCGGGTCGTTGCTGGCGGCGGGCGATATGGTCGGGTCTCGACGAGCGACGGCAGCGACAGCGAGTCCTGCAATGCCATCTTGCGGGTGCGATAACGAGAATGTGCAAGTACTTCCCAGTTTTATACTTGCTACAGCTTCCACGTGGCGATACCGGCGATGGCAGGTTCCTCCTAGCATCAGTCGCTGCGAACGCGTTTCGATCGGATCGTGGCGAGTGAGCTTGCTCCAAAACACCACACCTCACTCCCCGAATACCCGGCTAGCGAGAACCACAACCACCCCACAGCCTCGCAGCCGCGACAAGCTGGTACGGTAAGTTCCCCCTCTTCCCCTCCTCACTGTTTGCTTTAGGTCGACGTCGGCCACGACATATCGGTTGCCACTGATACGTCTCGATGGGCTCGTGGCGGGCGGGTCGCAGAAACAGGATGCCAGCTCAGTCCTTGATGCGCTGACCACCTACATAGTGATCTGCTCCAGCGGCGGCAGCAGTGCTGCTTGACACTGATCTCCTGGTGTAGTTCGTCACTGATGGCAGTCAACACCAGCTGTTATCGCGCAGGCTCAACACCGAGTCTCAGACTCTGAACCTGCAGCAGCCCCGGAACAGCCTCTCGAATCGACAATACATCTAGGTGACTCGTCTCGACTGTTGGGGTGGCCGCCGGTGGCCTCGACAGTCGCACAAACTCCTGCGCATGGCCAACAGCAACGGCTTGCACAATGCGACGAGTCCCTTGATCATACCAAACAGCACCTCGCATTCCAGAAGCGTTACGCTCAGCTTCGTTGGCTCAGCATTGAACTCCTCGAGAGTCGACTTGTCCGTCACCGGATCCACTTACAACTTATGGTCCGTGCCCATGGTTTCGTGAAGGCGGCGTACCTGGTGAGCACTTCCAACTTCCCGAACAGATCTCCTTTCATCTGCAAGGTCCTTTGATTGGCGTAAAGTAGGCATGGACTTCAGCTGACATGCTTGCGAACAGGTTTGTTATTCCGAACGTACCTGCGCCTCGGAGTCTTAGATAGAAACACGGCGGGGGAACTCGGACTGAAGTCGACTGCAGCGGCAAACCAACAACGTACGGATACAATACCGACTGGCGCTTCTCCATGCGGCTGCCAGTTCAGCTGGCACCCTTGGTCTTCGACAAGCATCCCACTTCATCCAGGTTCGAATCCGAAAAACCCCCTGTCGTCCTCGGTCAGGATACCGCCGCTCGACAATTGCGTGCCTTAAGGTGAGCTTCGTTTCCCTTCTCTGCTATCTTTTTCATTCCTTCCCTTCCTCTAGCTTCTTCAACTTGTATTCATACGGATCGTCTTGCATTCTGTTTTCTCTTCATGTCAACGGCCACCGCGGATGATGGCTGGTGTCGACTTTCCCATGTCGATTACCACTACCAACGTGGCCAGATTAAGCGACCAGCGACCCGAAGCAGCGGATAATTTCTCTCTTCGGGGAGTCCGTTGTCGAGATCCGGCGAAGTATCTTCGTCAGCTTCGTCCGGTGACGCAGGAGGCCTGGGCAGGAGGCGCTGTGGTCTTGGCCTTTGGAGCCTTATATCTCGGCACCAAGTCTGAGGGTCGCTGGTTAGCGTGAACTAGACCGAACCATGTCGAGAAGGGGGTGTAAGGGTACACACCTTAGCCCGATCAGTGCTAGTAGCCTGGTCGCGCTCGATCTGCCCGATCAATGCTCGAAGGCTGTTGGGGACGGCCCTTTAAAAGCTGTTATGGAGGTCCAGGCATACATATTTCGTTTTCTGTTCTTTCTTGTAGTTACCCTCTTCCTTCTCACTAGCTGCAATAGCAGCATTCGACTGAATTTGAGCATGATGCTGACACTTGACAACTTCACAGATTTTGTCTCCGACTTGATCAACATCCCGTCTGAATCGTTCACGCATTCGTCGAACCCTGCACGGGTACGTTCCATCTTTCCTGCTTTCCAAAAAATCGTTGCTTTTGGCCCCTCGCAATGGATTCGCCCTTCCCCATGCGCGAAATCCTGCCGAGGGGCCCAAAATAACGCCATACCACGGTCTCAAAGAGGGGTAGGGGGGAAGGTCGCTCGCGGGATAAAGACAAGCACGCCCTCGCGGGCGTCGCCTCTGGTGATACGGGGGTGCTATGGAACCTTCGGGGGATATGAAGATCCTCGGCGGTTGGATACTGCACTAGAGAGGCCAGACCGTGGTAGTGCAGGCTGGTAAGAACCTCGTCGCATGGCCGCCGAAACCTGAATAAGGGTTACCGAGCTTTCTACATTTTTCTTTTTGTTTTCGTTTTGTACTTTTCGTCGTTTGGAAGCTTTAAGTAGGAGCTATTGCTAATGACTCCACTAGATAATCGATAGCCGGTAACTCGAATATCATCCTTCCTTTCCTCTACCTTCCCTTTACTACGGTATAGTTCGTACGGTGTTGATCCCTCGTATCACCGTCATGCCGCACACCGCCGATATTGAAGCACAACCGCGACTAGTTGGGAATGATGGAAGCCCTGGACCACGAAGCGGCAGAGGTTCAGGCAAGTATAGGAATCGTTTCGAACAAATCCATGGAAGTCCTTGGATAATCACACTGTCTGGCGGGTAGAGAGCTTGCCTGCCCGATAGTCAAGAACAGGTATCCGAAGTCGCGAGCGCACCAGGATGAGCTTCCAGCGGCGTTGTAGTCTTCCCGTCAGCTGTGCCGTTGGGGTTGTCCGTGGGCGTACATTCCTCTCTCTTTCTCTTGAGCTCAACTAGGGAGCATTCTGGTGTCTGGAAGTTGTTGCTGAAACCCTCTCAGAAACGATGCGGTGCTCCGGGGCTATACCGTCGACGTGTGACTCCACTCTAGATGTCGATGGTGGCGAAGCTTAGTCTTGTCATGTGGAAAGCTGACTAGCCCACCGCCCTCCATTTATCTCATGGATAAACAGAGAATCTTTGCTGATCATTTCAGCAAACCGTCAATCCGGTAAGTCCAGCTCAGTCCATCATCATTCCCCTTTGATCGAAGATGAGTATAAACGGCAGTTGAGATAACCGGAGTTGGTCACCTGGTTATCAATGCGATGCCCATGTGCTTAATTACGACCCTGCACATTTATCTGAGCTCATACATATTTCTCTTCCTCCCGCTTCTTTGAGCTGGGCTCTGCTAACCACGGGTCGGAGCGAGACATAAGGTCGAATTCGGAGTAGAATGAGCGAATGCCACTAATTTACTGTGGTCGCAATTTCGGTAAGTCGATCTCGAGCAATCTCCTTCAGTGCGAAAATGTCCGATCAGCCATTGAGATAACCGGCCTTTTTACATAAGATCCCAGTGCTAGAACCTCATCGCTCTATCCGGAAAAGAAAATATTGTGCGCTTTCGAATATTTTCTTCGTTCTTCTCCTTGGGGTTGGTCTTTGCCGACGACACGTCCCAGTTAGAGGTAGAGAATCGATCCTCAGTCGTCGCAAATTCGGTAAGTCCACACCATTTCCAAACGTCCGCTCCCACCTCTTCATTTTCCATCCAAACGACCACAGTACGGCGAAGGCACGAGCGTATTTTTTGCTTCCATAAGCACGCTCTTTTGCCTCGTGCACACTTCAGCCTCGTTCTCTTCCGGTCGGTAAGTATCCCATCTCGTCTCTCCTTTCCAGCGATCACAATCCCCCTTCTCTTCCTCAACGGCATCTGCCAACGAGACACGGTCCAAGTAAATATCGTGTCTCTGCGGGCCCCTAGCCAAGATCAAAACAAAGCACCGCAAGGCCACCGGGGGGAAATTCAAGGGCTCGTTGAAAACTACAAAAAAGCCCACGAGGCGGCGCATGGGCTTATCAAATAATTTTTTATTGCCTGCGGCGTGGGATGCCGGAAGACCTCCCAAGCTGATGCGCCCGTCCGCGGTGCAGTTTGTGGTTTCTGAGCTCGTACATACTTTTACTTGCACCTTCGTTTTGAGAGGCGGTCAGTCTCCGGTTGGTTTTTGCTGACGTTTGGTAGATGCGACGCTGTGCGAGCATCGCGGCAAATGCGGTCTCGAGCTCCGAAACATCAAGATCGTCGCTAGACGATTGATGTATGAAAAGGTCAGTACACTGACACAAATCCTCAAACCCACATACCTGCCTGATGATTCTTAAAAGTCTGGAAAATAACACTGATCCACCATGATCTCACACAAACTCTGGTTCCATCCCACTCTACTCATCGCGCCAACATTCGCCTCAGCAATTCTAGTGTTAACAGGAATTCCCATACGGACGGATGGACAATATGCTAGATGTTCGGGCTCTTGGGATGTAGAGGTCCTGTAGCGACATCTACGGAAGGTCAGTACAGCTCTATCACTTTCGCGGCCTACTTACAGTCCCAATGATCTGCGTTTTCTCATTCGCCTTGCCCCAATCAACCCAATAGCTAAGGCCGAAGGATTCTCTGATGTAATCCATCCGTTGAAGAAGATTGCGACACAACGGTAGGCTTCCTAATCTTCTATCAGCTATTTGTCGAACACCCGCCGGCTTTGCGTATCAGGCCGCTAGCTAAGCTCGTTCAAAGGTCTGTGCCATCTTTCTTTCAATGCTCCACCGCACTTATCTCATATGGTGACTCCATATACATGCTAATCTTGCTGAACTAATGTTTCCTGTTGGCATCAAAACGTCTGACTGACATGCACACACTTCACAAGCCGATTCGGTTTCGTACTGAAAGTCGCTAATTCGCATTCAGGTTGTCTTGTCACGGCGATCAAGGAACATCCTGGTGATATCCGAGTTGGGCTCCAACGATGCCTGTCGAAACGTTAGTACTCAATCTCCTAGGCTGATACCTTCTTCCGCCTTTACGACATCAAAATCATGGGATTGAGATCTTCTCTGAATCCGACATATGATCTGAGTACCGGGCTTCTCATCTCGCCTGAACTGTACTTTCGATGAGAGTACAGCTAACAGCAACGTAAGGTACCGAGTAGCCTGTTTGAGTCAGCCGGGAGGTCTTCCACGATTATCTTACCCACTTACCTCGCACGACGGAGATTAGCCGACCATACGAGCCACTGAAGCTACATCTCGCGCGGATCGCTTCCTCGGCAGTTCGTCCATATGCGTATCGTCTTTCTTTTACGCAATGCTGACGAGCATGCAACTTGCAGATGCATCTACCTGGCAGCGCGTGGATTCTGCTTCAAATCAGTAAGTCTACTCCATCCACGAGTGCCTACCCATACCTCATGATGCTCCCAATATACCAATAGTCTGATCCTTTCTGACGCCACAAAATTCTCTGATCTTGTTACTTCCGTCTCTCAAAAATCAGTTCAGCTTCGTTGAATTGCTGCTAATGCATGTTTAGGTCGCTAGTTGGTCTTGGCTCGGTAATGCCGCGGTGTCTGGATCTGATAGATTGAGAGACGGAGCAGCCAGATGCGCTGCGAAAACTCGGTACCTATCCTCGACCGGGGATTGCATCTTCCGATCCTGCAACTCTGATATGAGCGACGCCTCTTGATTCTGTAGGCTACGCTTGCTCGAAATACCCCTAAGGCCTCGACAGAATCGATAAACACTCCGGCTGTTGGCAGGGTCGCCGAAGACGTCAAATACCGCGCACCATATTGAACCTGCGACGCATTAGTAAGTCTCTCGAGCTCTTAGTACAAATACCTCGATGATAAATAACCTTTCGTCCACAAAACTATCATGACGCAAAAGCAAACCATTCTGATTCCTTGTGAATGCTTTTCATATGGAACCGGATGTCTGACTGCGACCACTTTTCGTACATGGGGTGTTTCTATTGAGGTGAACTGCACCGGGTGAGCATGATTATCTCTCATCCCGCCATCGTTCATACCTTGATGGTGATCATCAATCATCTGTTCCTCTTTTTCTACCGAGTCCCGACTCACCATGACGCCAATGACTGTTCTGATCCAGGGCCCTGCATCTGTCACGTCTTTCCAACTTCCTCAGGCTCAACTGATATGGCTTAGGACCGCACAACCACGGCCAAGAGAAATGCGCTTCGTGGGAAATTCCGATGATCTGGTGCCGATCCGCAAAAGGTCAGTGTATACTTCGCGGTTTCTCACCGTTGCCCATGCCTTGAGAAAATTGCCACTCTTCCCATCTAAGACTTTCGGATCGTAAAAATGGTCTTCTCCAACGATAGCAACGGCATGATGCTGACCGGTCCGCCGGCGTCGCTTTCCATGACCTGAGGTCCATCCATAGTAGCCGAGCTAATGATAAGAAGACAGTTTCCAGCATGAGCACATTTTCCTTGGGGTAAGGCCAGTCGCCCTTCTTCTCTTCCAAGCCCTTGCATACTTTCATGATGTCCAAACCGTTTGTTCTACCAATCCACTTGAGGGCATCCCAATTTTGATTCCGCACTCTTTCTCGCTCAGCAGCGCACGCATGTGAGACCAAACTGACATTCGTAGGGTTTGATGGCGCATCCTGCTTCGGCTTGGGGCTATGTCTCTGTACAGAATGCATTCAGCGCGCGCGCAGACTCCAGTGCGGTAACTTGACTTCCTCTCTCATCCTTGCTTGCCATTGTCTGAGACCAAGTGCATAGTCTCTTGCATCGAAGCATTGCCGCACAATATTCACTCGCCCAACCTTTTCGACATGGGAAGCGCAGCTTGCGGGAACGCAGTCGATGCGACGATGTTGGGCTGGGGCAGTTTGGAGCGGTGCGACGGCGCGGTAGGAGGTGCGGTCGGCGGTCGGAGATGTGTGTGGGGAAGGAGCCATCCTATGACGGGTTAGCCTCGAGCCCGCACCACGACTCAAATGAGACCTCAAGCGGTCAAACCTCCCATAGCGCCGTAGCAGTATCCCGTCCTCCTTATTGCAATCTGTTGACGCCGTTGTCTTCTGACGGTGCCGTAGTAGCAGCTATCCCACTCTTTATTGCGCTGAGAGATCGCTTCCGCTGATTCATGTAAGCAGACCATGGAAATGCGCGGCGCCCCAACACAGCTTGGACAGTCAGACTGCTGTGGCCTGAAGTTTGCAGCACTCCTGGCGCTGAATCCGTCCGTCTTCATCGAGGACACGGTACCGGTGCATGTGGGATCCCCCTTCCTCATTTGGTCATCCTTTTGCACCTGTCGCACGAAAGCTCTCTGTCAGCTTTTTGCCCCTTTCGCTTACCGCCGTTCAGTTTTAATTATGCTTCATCGTTCGACCGGTATCGGCTACCATTCGGGCATATTTGGAGCAAGAGACGACATGTATCGGCGCGAGATTCGGGAGGACGGTCGACATTGCAGCCGCATCAACGTTCGCTTCTGCGTCTGCTGTATTGTACCTACGCGTGGAAGCGGCGATGCTGGCTTGAAAAGCCTCACGCTCCTGCAGTCCTACTTTCGGTAGAGACTGTTCCGCTCCGAGCTTGCTGTCAAGTTCTAGTAGCTGAAGCAAACCAACCATCCCGCGCGTACATGCTATCAGCTGGAATAATCTAGGAATGACCTGAATGTCGTCTGCGTCCGCCCGCATCTTTTACCTTCCTGATCCAGCGTAATGTGGTTATGTGTGGCTGAATATCCATACGCTCAGTTTGCCTGGGCCGGTGCCACACGAGGCGGGTTGTTTGCGCATTTCCGCAGAGAGTGGAAACGGTTGCTGCTGTTCTAAGCCCTGTGTGAAGGGTCCATGAAGGATGTGGCATGCCTTCCATTCGGCCTGGGGGTCGTTGGGGGCGTATACGTTGGTCCAAGTGGATGAGGAATTCTGCTAATCAAGGTGCAGAGCATGTTCGGAGGGGATCTGCGAACGGTAGGGTCTTCTCCTGCGCATATTCATGTCAGTATTTCGCAGCGCATCCTACCGGGCAGGTATTCGAGCGTACCTAGAGACCGCATCTTCTCGCGCTCGTGTTGGAGCAGCCTCTCGCCATGCTTTCGCGGGTCCGACAAGAAGCAGCCCGTCCCACAATGCCCGCGGTCGCGGTTGGGAGATTATCAGGGCAACTTACCTGAGTATAGTGCTCTCCATCATGCCTTGGAGCAGACTTGGTCCTCGCTGCGGCTGGCGTTGAGGTGGCAATGAGTCTATCCCGATAGATTGCGTTGGATCGACTCTCACACGCATTACCAGCGACACAGGAATGCGCGACCCTCGAAAGAGGCTGATTAACTCTCACCAGTAATGGGAGCCTGTGTAGTCAACTCGAGCCAAAGTTTCCAAACAAGTTGCCGCCGCTACACACTGTGGGAGGCATTGCACGTCGCTCCATCGAGGCTGTCACTATCCCACTCCCATTTCTTGTTCCTGTCCTTACCTCTTCTACGTTGAGATTTCTCGCTTTGTCGCCACTACTTGCTGCGTCATTGCTTCGTCTTTTTTCCTTTGTCTTGTCCATCGATTTCGAGGGCGCAGACGTCGGCACGCGTTTGACGGCCGCGGAGGGCCTGGGGCCCTTGTCATCGTGCGGGAGGGTCGATGCCTTGCAGTACGTCGCACAGTCAGCTTGGAGCTCCTCGAGGAACGGTTCTCGAGGACGGATCATGTATCGAGGTTTCTGCGCGGGACGGAGGTGATGGTGTTTGGGTCACGATCTGAGGCCTCACTTCTAAAATCTTTCAATGCAAAGATTTGATGTCGCAACAACAAATCTAACAGAGCAACGCTACCAGAACGCATCTACCCCACGAATAAAAGCTGGTGGATTCATGAGCATTCTCGAGTCTCTTATTCATTTTGTGCCTTCATCGCCCCGTCGCTCATTCCATCTCCTATTACCGCGCACCACTGCTGCCCACACCCGCCGTACCATTCACTCCCTCCCTCTCATCCGCGCTAACCCTCGCCAATCCTCTCGCCAAAGTCGTGTCTGAGCGTCTCGTCCACCAAGTATATAACGCGCTTCTCCCCTCGTCCCTTCCACTCCCGCAGTGCAGGGTCAAATCAAATTGCTCTCAACACGAGGCGTACTCCTCTGGCCTGCTCAGTGGCTTGAGGGGTCTTCTCGCATTGTACATCAAAGAGTATAGTACACTGGGTTGGTTTCCTATCAGTTGCTTGCTCAGGACACATTGGCTATATGGGTGCGAGACCAAATCCTTTCTCAAGTCCACATGTCGAAGCTTCCCCCCGCCCCCCGTTACCAACACAGGTCTCTCGCGTCAACATACCACATTTGTTGATGTTGGTGATGCTGTAGGTTGATGGCTAGCTACAATGAATTCAGCTGTTGCCTGCAAGTCTAATGTTCCCTGCTCCGTGAGACCATACCGTCGCGTGTGAGGGAGTCCGTTGTTTGTGTATACACGGCGGAGCATCGCCAGAATCTAGAAATGAACAGCGAGAGAGAGAGAGAGAGGCTATCGTCGCCTCCAAAGCTGGTGGAGAGACTGTATAGGGCTTACAACAGAGTGTCATTATGAATCTTCTGGTACAATAAATGCGATATCTCGACGCTGTGTCTACCCACTGGCCCCACTGTCGCCATGTCACCTCCCCCGTCAGCGCGCCCGTTCGCATCTCGCGGAGACACTGTACAGGACTTCCAACACAGTATAGGAGGAAGATCCTTCCGCCATCCCTACCCGCCATCCCCGCTGCTTGAATGTCATTCGTATCTGGCAAAGAGGCTATACGGGTCTTTCAATAGAATTTCGTTAAGTATCTCAAGCGGTTGTAGAAGGGGCATAAGGCCGCTCGGCTAGCTTGTCGTCCCTGCTGTCTCGATCTCGCCGTCCTCACGGTCCTCTAGCGTTGGCCCACTGTGCTCGCGTCTGACAATGAGGGCGTACCGGGCTTCCATGAGATCGCTCTCGAGCCGCAGATAGCAATCTACAAGGGGCATCCTACCCACAGTCATCTCAGCTGTCTCGAAGTCGGTGTCCTGCCGAGTTGGCGGGTTTGGCTGCCGTCTTAATCTGCCCGCTACCCCCAACGCTGTCGTATACATATCTTCACAGCCCAGTATCGCACTGCGCGTCGTCGCCATCGTGAGAGGCTTTGCGTATGAATGTTTGCTGATCGCTTCCATGTAGATCTATGTACCAAAATCAAATCCTGCGACTATCTTAGCCCGCGCCGATGCGTCTGTCGCTCCCCTCAGTGCCCTTGCTACAGCCAGATTGTGCTGCCACTCTCCGAAAAACTTTACAGTCGGTATTTTTCAACTAGCAGAAGCCTTAGGTAGTTGCTTTTGGTGTTGTAGGGGCTCTTCTGCCCTCGCCTTCCCGATTTCGGCTGCCCTACGCTGGTGAGAGTGAGCTCCCAGCCTACCAACCCATCACAACCGCCCTACTATACGTAAATACTCTCCCAAAAAACACAATATTGGTCTCAAGAGTACCCTAGAAACCTCATGAGACAGCTCAGGCGGATTTTGAACCCCGTGCGGGCCTCATTCGACCCCCTGCATCGAGCCAGGGCGTCGAAAATTGTTCCCTTGTATAACCACAACATCTCCCAGATCCCCATCGCCCTCACTCTCACCCCAAGCAGCGCCCTCTCGCGTGAGTCCTTGGCGGCGCCGCCTTCCTGCTTCACCCACAAAGGGTATAATACCCCTCTGCAGCCGCTTCTGACTTTCTCCACCACTACCTCAACACCCACCCACATCAACACCACCTACCCGCTTCAGCTTTTCGCTCCACGACAATATCTTCATACCGCCAACATGTGGTCAGATCTGTAAGTTACGCACTTCTACTGACGCGTAAGCTTCCATAGATGCCATGGCCGCCGGCGACGAGAGAGAGCTTCCGCCTCACTCGAAGGCATTTCTGACACATCCCCTGTGGGTTCACACTCCTCGGCATTCCCTAATTTATGCTTGCAGGCTGGTACTTTTGTAAGTAATGCTTCCCTTTGGCAAGCTCACTCAGCTAGTGCGCCGGCTCTGCTCAGGAAGCGTGGCGCCGCCAGCGCGCGGACGTTGCGTCTTGCCGAAAATCTAGCTGCTCAAGTAGTTGCTCCGGTGCCCGCCCAAGCGGCCCTTAGGGTTTTGTAGAAGGTAAATGTCCTCTCCTCCCTCGACTCCTGACCGCACTCACTGTCGCCGCTCCCTATGAGTGCGAAGCGACGTCGACGGATTGGCCCACCATTGGCGCATCGCTGCTACTTATTGACCTTTGCGACAGATGTATTCTTTGGTTGCCACCGGCAACTATCTGTGGATAGTTCAGGTCAGTACATTCTCTGGTGGAATCCAGTAGCTGACCACTACAGTAACCCATGACCTCTACTTCTCTTTTCGATCACTGCTCGCCTGTGACGGCCACTTCCGTAATCCGTTATCCTCTCACGCTTAGCAGATCTCGCAATCACGGATAACTCGGTAGCGATCTTTCCATGCGCTGCTCACATGATCAGACATCCCTGTCATCATCAATGGCACCGAAGCAGCAGCGAGAGCGCGAAGCAAGTCCTCCACTCCCTGAACCTAACCGACGCGGAGCAGGTCCCCATCGAAACCTTGAAGCGGCTTCTGGAACCGCACTGTCCCTGGCCAGTGCTGACGCATACCATGACTTTCGAGGTAAGTGTGCCCACCTGAAGACTGATTGGACACTACTGATCTTGATCGCATTGTTGAATTTATTGAAAAGCCAGGAAATAAGCCACCGCTTTCCCTACGTATTTCGCAACAAGCATATTCTTACGGATTTTCTAAGTTCTTTCTACTAACTCTATTGTTTTAGTAGTTCATTCTCGTCCTCGCCGCCTTTCCTCAATAGCGCTTCTCGATACACACCCTAATCAACCGATACATCAAATACTCATACACTTGAAGGGATTGAGTCCCTGAGTAGCAATCTTTCATATCACTCCACAGTGGTCTCACTCCCCCACGTCGGGAGAAGGCCGAGACGAAAGAACCCCCCGATCGCAGCCAGGGATTGCCTTTTACACCCCACCCTCCCGTGCAGTGTGGGGGATCCCAAAATGGTCGCGCATCGGGGTGACGCAAGACCATACGTGTCAGTGATGCACCACGTACGCTTCGCGTTTGGTTTCCTTCCTCATACGTTTTTACTCCAATCCGGGGGCTTCATCACAACATGACTATTCTTCGTTGAACAGTCATGCTGAAATCTACCCAGCTAAGTATCGCCTTCCCCACCATTCTGGCAAGAAGCTAATACAGGGAGTGAAACTGTCTCTACGCGGCTCCAAGTCGTGCTCCCGGGTCGTTGTTCTTCGGAGGTCTCGGCGTATATAGAGCAGTGCAGGTCACCATACCTGTTGGACGTGATCACCGCCGGCTCCTTCAAGACCTTCCGGCCGTAGAACCCCGCCACCAAAACGTTTTCATGACTTCTGATCCCCGCTACCGCTGACAGTAGAGCCTGGACCTCGAGATATGCAATGCTTTACGAAGAGCAGTGTGGGTACTGGAAATAACTAGGTTTTGGCTGCCGCTGACACTAATAGGAGTAATTCTGTCTGGTTGACTAGGTCCCGAGGCTCTTCTGGTGGTGGTTCGTTCTATGACGACGCAGGGTGAGTATACCTTCCTCATGGGTATTGGTACTGATAACTGACCTCACCGAAGAAGAGCCGGGAAGAGCTCGAGACAGCTGGGCCAGGTGCTGATAAGTTACGTTTGACAGCACCGTTGGGGATGGGAGCCAAGAGGATGCGCATGGCATTGGCGTATGTGGAGAAAAGCGCAATGGCTGACGGTTTTCTAGGTGTAACAACGTTCTTTGGATCGGAAGGCTATCGCTAAAGTGGACCACAACAAGCCGAGTATGAACCTTTCCGCAAAGAATTCCGCGTCGAGCCCCGTGTACGTCAGCCAAAGGAGACCGGCCGAGGCTGCAGCCTGAAAATAACGCGATGCGCAAACCTTGCCGAACGTATCGATACCGAGCACAAACAACGTACGCCAATGGCGGGGGCCAGTCCATTGGCCTTTGGGTCCACTGGGGTGGGACGGACTGGGTAAGGTCCCGTCATGGTGCGTACCCGACCTCTTAAAATGAACGGCTTCGACTATGCTGGTCTCAGCAACGACAAGTTCACCACAGCGTCAACCGTGCACTTGCTCCACAACTTCCCTCAGCATACGTCGTCCCAGGTTGACTGAAACACGCTCATGATGAACCTCGCCCGCAACGAGGTTGACATTCCAACGAGGAAGGAGGTTACACCGATCACCGAGTCCTGCACACTTCGAGACGATCGCGGTGCCAAAACGACCGCGACCATCTCCTCGATCACGAGGTTCTGTCAATATCTTGATTACTACTTTCGATTGCATCCTCGACAAACTTGACGACCTCGTTCGACCCTATGTGCACAAGATCTTGGTTGTCATCGAACCTCTCTTGATGGGCCAGGACTATTACGCTTGTGTCGAAGGCCGTGAGATAATTAGCAACCTTGCTAAGACTGCTGGTCTCGCGCATATGATTAGCACTATGCGTCCAGATCTTGACCAAAGCGACGATTATGTACGGAACACCACAAGCGCCGGGAAAGATACAGGTATCTGAACCATAAAAAGCATAACAGGGCTCTGTCCCTCGATCAGCAGTGGTGAACCGCCCCCTCGGCGCCCAAGCCAGTCGTGCCCAAGTTCGATCCGGAGAAGCACCCCCTTTTAAAGAAAACGCTGGAGAGGACATCGATTTCCGTTGCGGACCTTGTCATTGGAGATATGTCCTTTAGAGAAGTATTTTCCGACGCGCTGGAGCGCTTGGAGCAGAACTCCGACCTCCATGTTCAAGTCGCCCCTGGCGCCATTGGTGGCATGCTAGGACCGGCAACCTCCAACTTCCGCGAAGCCCAAAGTCCTCAACACGGGTGCGTGAGTCTCACGCAGATGTCTTCTCTGTGGTCCAACATACTAAGTGTTACCAGATGTTCTTGACGTTCTCCTAAGCGAGTACAAAAATGTCCTTATTCGTAGTGGCTTTCGACGGATAAAGACGAAGTTCTAGGAATATCTTGATTACTACTCTCCCTCCGGCATGCAAGCCCGTCGCGCCCAAGTTCGATCCGGAGAAGCATCCGCTTCTAAAGAAGACGCTATAGAAGGCGGAGGTCGCCAGGCTTTTACTCAGTCAACAGGGGCAAGTGGCTCCACTTGGGCAATATCTTGATTACTACGCCCTTGGGCGCCTGAGCACCATGTACTCTTTATCGACTACGGCGATACGGTGACGGTTGACAGCTACGCGATACGCCCCATCCAGAACAAGAGGAAGCGCGAAGCTGAATCAACCCACGCACCAGCAGCCATTCAGAACAGGCTGGGTCGCGATGAACACATCCCCGGTTGGACTGGTCTCGAATCTCTCCGTTGAGGAGTCTGGATTCGGCACGATAAACTATCATGATGTCTTCTACGGCAACTGGCGCTACGACACGGGCTTCAAGACCGTCACCATCGACACCGAAGAGTACGGCGAGGCTGTCCAATACGTCTCCTCGCCTGGCCCGCAAGCGGCGTTTCGCGATGACTTCGACGCTACCGCAAAGCCTGCGGCATCACCAACACGGTCAACCTTGTTTTCAAGGCGTAGTTCTCTTGCCCTTCAGTACGCCTCGCGGCTTGGTGGTTGTGTGGGGGGTTCTGTGGTTGAATTGTATTGCTCAGCAATGTGACGGGTTGTTGGTGAGAATCATGGACAGTGCCTCTTTTGGGTTCAACTGGAGTCGAAAATGAGGACCTCAAGGAGCGGAAGATCATGCGACTGCTTCTCAAAGTCAAGAACGGTACACCACCTATGCGCAAGACAGCGCTACGACTCACCACTAGCTGCGCCAACACCGAGCTACGGAAGTCACGACTCTACGCAGTCGCTTATAATCAAACATCTCACATTGACCGGACATGGAGGTCGCAGCGGCAGGAAAGTGCTCCTTCCCCCGATCAATTTCATCTTCAAGCTTCATCAACAGCGCACGAACGTGTCAATATGACTGTACGAGAACCGGGGATGGTAGTCGACGCGATCTCCATCTTCTTGTTAATAGAATGCACGCGGGAGGACTAGGAGCGCTAAGGGAAGGGACTGATTGAATAAGGCTGCAGGGCAAAATTAACGCGCATTGTCGGTGAGCTGTCGTAGCGCCGGTGGTGCAGGTGTCGGGACTTGAGTGTCCCGAATGTGTACCGAGAATCGAGAACGGAGCGCTAGAAGAATGGAAATCGAGGTCCTAGATCACAAGCCTACCCTCGAAGATGGCAACGATGACGCATCTCGGGTCGTCAGTGACAAGACGCCGCCAATAAGGAAGTACAAGCGCCGCCGGTAGGATGAGAACGACGAGGCGGAGCCCGCTACGAAAAAGGGATCGCGGTCGTCACCGGAGTCCAAAGAGAAGGCCGTCACGAGTATAAGTCTGTGCTGATCCACGATGGTCAGTTGGTAAGTCACGTTCCAAACCGACGGAATAATCGATCTTGCTGACCATACTAGATGCCTGTCGACAAGTGGTGGGACCCGGAGAGCTGGGACGCAGATCAAGATGCAGTTTGTCGTGGAACCTCCGATAAACGTCGAATTGATCCGCTTTCCTCGAAAGAAGCTGGCCAAGCGATAGGTACATCGTATTTCATTTACATGGACATGCAATAGTTAAAATCAACGACTTCCCTCAGGGGGTTCGTTGGGCGGTCACTAACCGCACTAATGTTGTGAAGCTCCTGGCCAGCCGTCACCGACTTTTGCGAAGCGTGTTGTCGCCTCAACTCCGGCGCGATCGCCATCTCCTCAATCGTGAATATCTTGATTACTGCGTTCACGTCGGCCCCGGCGACACCGCGAGCCCAGCTAAGCCTCAAGTCCTGGACGGAAACCTCTACGAAATGACTCTGCCTATCCAATGAAGGATGGAATGGCTTGCTTGGTGGGGTGGACCTCGACACTTATGCCCAGATTCACCCCACTAAGCAGGCCATGAGGCCTTCGATCGCAAACCCAACCTCGAACGAGCGTGTAGTGGATGACGCGTTGTACTGGGAGCAGAATTGCATGTCGGGATATATTACGGAGCTTTCGTTCGACGGTGAGCGGGCTTCACGTCGAAATGCGCTGTCAAACTTCATGCATGGACGCATGAGGGAGCTGGACATGTGGATGGCAAGTGGCTCTATTGGGGGATCACGCAATTGGCCATCCCTGAGGAAGGCGACGAGGCTCAACAAGGCGACGACCACCTGCAGGAGCTGGCCCGGCATGCCCCACTTATGGACGAAGAGTACTCCAATAGTCACACCAGCCAAATTATGGAGATAATCATCCGCGGGTTCCAGTCTCCGGATGAAGAGATGAAGAAAATCGTCCTTAAAGTGGATTCGCAATGCGCCGGCACCGCTGGAGTTACTCCCGTATCTCCAAAGGACAACATTAGGGAAAAACGCACACAGGGACGAGATCAAGTAGCTTTACAACTGGCTTATCCTCTATCTGCATCCCAGAAGACAGTCTCTCATTCAAAATCTGGAATAACGGCGGAAAAGTAGATAGTAATGGTGAATGGCTGCTTCTCCGACTCTTTCGCGACAGTACTAACGAGCGCCAGGATTTTAACTTTTAAGGCGACTGTCTTCACTGTTGCGTGAAGTTGGGCTTCCCCATCGTGATGCTCAGAATCTAGGTCTTTGGGCAGGTAAGACGACTTCGTACAGGTACGTAGGAATCCTTTTGCTCGAGCAGATGCTAACTATTCGCAAAGATCGAAGATTCGCAATCCTTTGCTTTCGAGACGACAACATTCAAGGATTCTTCTGCAAAGGGTACGTGTGCTCGAATCTCAGGAACACAGTCGGAGCATGCTAACAGATTGCGTATGTTGGAAGAGATTTGAGTCAATCGACATCGTTTCGCGTACGATAATCAAGGTATTTCGACTCTATCCTCCGGAATAGATGCTGACAAGTCGCAGGACGGAACTGCAAGCACATCGAAACGCTCTCCCAGCCGACCTCATTTCCAAACAGTCCCAGACTGTCAGTCCTTCATTTTCTGCCTTTTCAGTCTTCTCCTTTTCCATCTGCCCGGTTCTCCTCTTGCTGCATTCCCAGTATTTCTCTTTCTGCATTGCACATTCCACATTCCCTAGCTCTTTCAGTATCTCCCCTGCATCTCCTTCTTCATCACGCTCAAGAAACATTTGTGAAGAGCGGCAGGGACCCGCAGATCCTGGTCTTCCATACCAGCGCGTCTGCGTGTCGCTCATCGAGCGAACCTGCCCAGAGAAATACCTGCACCCAACATCCCAGGGAAGCGTCTGGGGGTGGAGAGGTAAAGACCAAGGGTGCCCGGACACGCTTTAATGCGTTTTTTCGGATCGCATGTCGGCATGACCCGCATGCGACTTCCGGCCTCTGTTACCGTCCCCTTTAACATTTCTGCAGGGAGAGGTGCGGCCCCATCAAAGGCTTCTGGCCTGGCTTTACCGGGATGCATTGTGTGGAGACTTCGGAGAGAACCACGGTCGACGAGTCATGCTCGAATGTGTCCGGTGGGACTCTGTTAGTCGTACATTTTTCTTCCGATTATATTGCAAGGCTGAGTGTCGAATATGATTTGCCTCGAGGTGACAGTCTGGCAGCATTTCCTCTGCTCTTTCTCAGGAGCGTCGGCATATGTTCAAGTCCCATGTCTCCTTCATAAAAAAGACTGAATTGAGTATGCCAAAAACAACAGGAACGTTTCACTGCCCGTATCGACCGTCAAATCGCTTATCAGTGTTGTTGGGATTCGTTTTCCGGCTGAACACGTTCCTGGCACTTCTCAAGAATCCGGCCATTCAGCAGCAGTACGCCGTCTCATGGCGGACCTGGTCAAACCACGTGGCCTAGATTGAGAGCGTGTTGTAAGAGTTCTGGTGAGTAACTGGAAGTAGCGCCTAACCTTTGTGTTGGAACGGTGTGAAGACTCTGAAGATTGCACGCGACATCCCTAGCATCGGAAGGATGTTCTAGAAGCGGTCTTGAGAGGCTAATTATATCGAGTCCGCTAGCGAAGCTCCAGGGTTTAAGGTAAGCCGTCTACTCCGTATGACGTGTAACAGTGCTGATTGTTCTTCCATGCAGTTTCCCACGACCCCGAGAGCTGCATCTGCATCGGGCAGGCTGGCCACCTCACTTTCTAACCTTCGGTCTCCGCGTTTCACAGCGTACGGCATGATGACCCGCTTCCCCCTGCGGGTATGTCGACTGAGTGGGCGTAAAACAATGATGCACGCTCTTTCTGTTCACCAAGCTTCTCCGTGTACTACGTGCGGGAACACGTTGCAGACTAAAAGCAGTGAGTAAGAACTCTCAGAATATTGTGTGTGCTGACCTTGCAACAGGAGAGTGTGTGTCTCGAGAAAGAGAGAGTGCAAGAGAAAGTGATAGTGCTGCCGGACGAGCCTTGGCAGGTCCTTCCGCGGTACCCAGTACCAATCTCTTCCAATCAATATTACCAGGTTCTTGAGCCCCATATTCCCGCTAGCCAACCACTCAATCATTTCCAATGTTCGTGGACCGCCAAAACACCGCCAACCACATATCACGTGCCCTTGTCTGCCTACAGCCTCACCTCCGTGCCAACACCACCCCAGCATATATATAGTAAAGAATAGCGAGTTCTCTTGCCTTCGGGCATATGGTCATTTGAAACGATACAGAGAAGATTAGCATGGCCCCTGCACTAAGGATGACACGCTCAATCAAAGAGAAGCTACCATTTTTTTTGGCTTTTGTTCTGGTAGGTAGTTCGATTCCCGAGTGAGAGGGCTGTTTTGTGTTCTTTTTGTGTTTATTTGTTCGGCAGAGGGCTTCTTGTACAGTGGCTTGTCCCCCGGTTGCCACGTATCCCAGAAGGGAAATGCTGGAAGGCTGGATTTACCTCTCCGCGTGTGGGCATCCCATCTTATCGTAGTTGTGGGTAAGTGCGGGCTCGAACAAGTAGCGGCAGGTATTGACGCATAATTGCATAGGCTTTGTAGGCGATAGACCCTAACTGAACGGGCGCTATAAAGCCCCTCGTATGGGCTTCGCCGAGTATGGTTCCCAACGTTCGGAATTGCCGAAACGGTGTAGTGGCCGATATGAAGTTAGATGTACTGACGGCCTTCTAGACAGGCTTGTCAGGTGATAAACCCCGACTCCATATGTACCGACACCCCTCTGGGTGGGCTTTGCGGGCGATAGACGTCGACTCGGGACACGTATCTCGTTGGTATAAATAAGTCGACATGCTCGAAAACAGCGTAGCCTTCGTCATGGGAGAAAAGGTACCGATACCCATCTGGATAAGCTTTCTCGAGCATCGCCCTCGACTTTGTGCCGTGTGGACGGCCGATCAACCGCGAGGGTTAAGTAGGCGAGGGCGTCCACCTTGTGCCCGAGAAAAGTGGAGGAGTTGGCGACTAGGACGGTAAGGATCTCTAGCCCTTCGCAGACAAGGATTAGAGGTACAAAAGGCCGACATGGTTCGAAAAGGCCGCTAACACCGGAACCATCTCTAGCTTGACGCTTGGACGAGAATTAGCAAATATATGGTCTTCCCTGTCTTCAAACCTATCTTCTGATGTTACTTAGTTTTCAGACTTGCAAAAGAGCTCACGACCCTTCCTTGGTATCGTTTGCTGAGCAGCTGAGCATGCTCCACACACTTCGGAAAACATAGTGATCAATCACATAGCGTGTATATAATTAACCATGAGATGCTGTTGACGATCGAGATCCAGTACAAGAAGCCCGAATGACGAATAATACCCGTTGAAGGCACAGGCGTGGTCGTTTTTCAAGGCACAATGAGAGGTAAAGTCAGCCAGCATCACCAACTTTCGATGGGGAAGGAGCGTACCAACAGATGATCGTTCGCTGGACATGGGCCCTTAGTAAGCTACTTTTTGTTTATTCTCTTTCCATCAACATGTGCTCCGCAGCTGTTTCCAAGCCGCCCACGGATCCTGACCTCACTAAATCGAGGTCATCGGCCCAGTTGGCTGAATCGAGGCATCGATGAAGTTTACAGGTCTCATACTTAAGGAGAATTGGCTTGGCTACGTCGCAAATGCATGTCTCTTCCTCCGGCTCGAATCACCATGTGTTGTCTCCCGAGCCCTTCCCCATGCGTATGAATACGAGTGAAGGGACTTAAATGATAGAACTTAGGCAAGAGTAGCGTTGATCAGAAAGAGACAATGGGGATGAAAATGGTGGATTGTTGTAAAATATTGTGGAGAATGATGTGGGCAAACTTAGAGGACGATAAGCTAGGGTTACATTTTCAAATGTAGGACGACCCGGGCTTCCGGGAAAGTCCAAACTTCCATCTATAACGCCAGACCATGCATATGGTACAGTATGCCTACATGTATCGCAGCCTCGCTTGAGCGAGTGATATAATCAAATCCTCCTCATGGCCCTCGTTATCCCCTAAAAGCTCTCAATCTCTTCATCCAACAATCAATCGTGTTGTGATATATTTGATAGCTTCGTAACAAATTGCGTTCTTGTTGCTTGTGGCGGTCGGGCAGAGATGCGCTACTTTTTTCCGCGCTTCTGTTCGAGAAAGAGGACTTGTTTCCGGACTACCATTTCGTCAGCCGCCAGTCTACCTCCGATTCGCTATCCTCGATCCGCAGTATATTCCCATCGCCTAATTTTCCATCTCTATACGTCTCCTCGCTGCTGGTATGCAACCCTCCCCTCCGCCCAGCCATCCCCCGAGTATGCGCAAACGTACCGATCGGATCGTATTTCATCATGCTCAGCGGACGGTGAGCGCGCGGTCGCATAAGAGTTCGGTAGTAGCCCGTCATGGCCATCGAGATGAGGCGCACCATGATGGTGCGGGACTTTGCTGCGGTGTGTTAGCAGAGCTCAAGTGGGTTAGGACGTGCCATTGAAACCCCATCGCGTGCTAGCGGAACCCAAGCTGGGAGGCTACGTGTAAAGGTGTGAGGATGAGAGGGATGAGATACCTTTTTTCGCCATGGTGACGGCCTGAGGGTTTTGCTGGGGTTGGATGCACAGTCCTGGACGTGTGAGGTTTTGAAGATGCGGTCGGTGTTTCCTCGGCGATTGGAGTTCAGCCAATCAACGCGTGACGGGGGGGGATCATTTCGGTCCACCGTGAACGGAACACCAATTCTCTTCCACCACTTTCGTCTCCACATCGAATTCTTCTATGACGCAACTGTTAGCGTGCCCAGCGACAGATCCATCTTGCTTCTATCATCCGATGCTGCTTCCGCCTTCTTGAATGGGACTAACGGTCGCAAAACATCTTCAAATACACATCCATCTAGATCACGATGGAAACGCATTACTGTAGAATATGTCACTCTTCGTGGAGTAGAGATTCATCTGTTCTTTGCCTCGTTAAGTACTTTATATTAAGCCGCTGGCAATACCTTTGCGTGACAAAAGTATTGTCACGAACCCTTCCTAGGCGAGAAACTACCTTTTTCGAAATACCAGATTTTAATCCACCGCGCCTGGTCAGGTGGAATGTTGATTACGAATCACGGATGGACCGAGACGATTGGATGAGCTTTGTTAGAATGATTACGGCAAAGGCAATTGCAGGCTCAGATTTAATGTAGCGGTCACGGGATGGTCCCATGGCCAGCTGAAGACGGGGACGGAGTCGGCATAACAATCACTTCCGCTCTGCTTTGCGTGAGGTGGGTGTTGACTACCAGCTCCTTTGCTTCGACCACACACGTCATGCTGCTTACAGTAGACCCTTCTTGGCAACCTTCTATCTCACGTTTCAGCTTTCCAGACCGCTATTCCATCTCTCCCTCTACTTTCCTATCCTGGACGCGACAAAGCCATCAAGCGTGCCATAATCGGTATCAATCGTACACGCTCAATGGCTTTCCCTAACCGCCTCTTCGTACCCCCAACATGGCGCCTCCTCGGTCTCGGCCTCGCAACAACCATCCTCGGCCTAGGTGCAGGTGCAATCATCATGCCTCTCACAGTGGCTAGAGGTCTCGGAGTTATCCCCACCACATCCGAAGGTCGCGCTGTTACCGAGAGGAACATGATTTTCCTCGGCGCGCGGGACTTGAGTATCGGTGCTACGTTACTGTGGCTTTATTATGAGAGGAAGCATAGGGAGATGGGTATGCTTGCCACGAGCGGCGTCATCTTCTATGTAGCGGATATCTTGGTCGCTGCGAAGGGACCAAGGGGCTGGGACGCGGGAGTATGGGGCTTGACTGGGGCGGCGGCTGTTGCTACTTTTATTGGACTGGGACTGTTGCAGTCGTGATGTGGATGTCTTGTTGAAGGTAAGGTAACTGCAAGAGGCCCTGCTCTCAAAATAGCACAACTGACCTCAAACAGTGCGTTCGATCTCCGGTATCGCCCCATCTTTTCGTATCCACATCCCATGGCCCAGCCTTGTTTCTCAGAAATTTCCGTCACCGTGCGGAAACTTTTTGGACCCAAGTGCCGGATCTGTTTAGCCTCGTGGAAGTCCGTATGCTGGTCCTGAACGAGAGATTTGGGGCCGATTTGCCCGCGCGAGACTCACAGGATTGAACGCCAAATGTCGAAGATCGAACCACATCGGTGAATGCACCAAAGCAAGCTGTTCTATTATTTGCAACGCCCAAAAGCATCAAAGATCATCCTCAAACGCGCAACCAATATCCCAGCATTGACCGCCCTACCCAAAATACTCCCCTCGAAGACAACCGCCGTCCGAACTCCGCGAGCTACGACCGTGATCACCCCACAACCCTGGACACTTCACTCCAGCATCAAAGCCAAGCGCAGCGCATACAAACTCCACCTGCATGTCTGGCAGAAAAACTCAATCTGATTGCTCAATGCCTCTGTTTCACTACCCTTTCACCCTCCTCAAGCGACAACCGCGTGCGGGTTCCATCCCCTCAAAGAATCTTTGCAGGCATTGGTGCGCAGGGCTCCGCGGTAAGTGTTGAAACACCAAAACGTGGCGCATGGGTTTTGCGCATTGAAACGGTTTATGCTGGGTTTGGTTTGGGTTTTGGGTCGTGGAAGGGGAAGCGGCTATTTTTACGTACCTGGTAGGGCTGGCGCCACCCACGCGAGAGGGATGCGATGGGATGGGACGTGCGAGGGGAACGGCCCCCAAACGCTTTTTGTCGTCTCCACTTGCCTTGTGCCTGTGAAACGGCTACGGACGGGCGCGTCCGGTGGAGTGGCCGCTTTGAGTCCTTGAAAGATAATCGGGTCTCACAATCCATTGTGCACTTCATCAATCAAGGTGCCACATGCTGTAAGACGGCCCTCTCCGACGTACATACGTAGACCTTCAAAGCCACCCCAACAAACACCTGTGCAATTTCATCATACGAAATAGCCCCCAAACCTCAGCCGCACCGCCCCGTATCCCCTGGAGACTCCCTCTCAGCCCTCCCATCACGTGTGGTCTGTGGCTGAACCGTTCACACGCACAGCCCCAAACACCCGTTCCCAGCCTGCAGCAGCGAATCAACAGCGGGTTTTCTGCCGTTTTGCGATAATAGCACAGCCCTGTGCTCTCGCGAGTGCGATCGTCGCTATGCACGCATCCCTTGTCTTTGGTATCGCTGTTTAGGTTGGAACTTGTTGTCGACGACCTTGGTTTGAGCGCGTTGCTCCCAGCGATTGCGCAATTGCTCAGCTCCAGCCCCAGCTGCCCTCCGTTCCTATCCTGCCATTGACATCGTCGCCAAACCCATCTCGAGTATTGTAAACGCGACGCAGGTGCATCGCACCGCATCGGCAAAACCGGTCACCCACATAGTGACAACCGGCCGCTCCCGAGGTCGCCACAAATTCCATACGATGCGCTCACGCGCTTGCAGCACCGTGATTTGCCCAAGTGGGCCTCACCGGTGTGGCTGCACGCCAATGCGATGCGCGGCGTATGTATGCAGGCGACCGGTGATGAAGAGTCGGTGAACTCGACCCGTTTGCCCCTCCATTCCCATTAACATCTGATAATCTATGGGCAAAAGCAAAACTACTTTCGCTAAGGGTGCTATATCGTAATCGTTGCCGGAAATTCCGGGGACGATTGCAGAGTAGATGGACGGGGATGAGTTGGATTGTGAAGTAGATTGCGCCGGGATGACCTTGGAGCGATTGATTACGCGATCGTGAAAGAAGTTAGGTGCGCGTGAGTTGGCAGTTCGTCGTGCCGACCATGCGACAGCTGCTGCCGTCGGACTGTCGCGATGTGGGCTTTGGTGGTGAAGGGCTGCGACGTTGCGGGGCAGAAGGGTGCCGATGTACACCTTGAAGCCCAACTCTTGTCTATATCGCGCAATGGGCTTTTCTCTTCATGTTTCGGTATTCTGCCCGTCTGAGACTGGCAGTCCGCGATGCTGGCTTGGAGTTGAGGTTTGCTGCCCAACCTGAGCACCTGCCGTGAATGCGATTCCCTCTTCAGGCCTTGAAACAACTTCAACGTTGACATCGCACCCACGTGTCCTGCCATTGCTGCACGCCGCTGATCGTCTCGGGAGCGCACAGCACTCCGGCGCCGAAAGGCAAGCCGAGCGCGCCGAAAAGATACTGCCAAACCTGCCACCTCACGACTCTCGCCACTGATCATCCCCATCCTTCCCCATTTCCCCCAACGGCCACGCCTCACTATTCCACATCATCCGTTTCCATCAACCGACGTAGATCTATTCTCTACGAGGTCCTGCGATAGAACACGTATACACACTCGGCGAACCTGATTAACAGCGATAAAATATAGACTTGGGCATCGTGAAGTAGGTTGGCTGCTGATCCCGGACGAGCGTGAACCACTCATCCCAGCTTCATCAAGACGGAGGATAGGATATCCTGGGTTGCCATGAAGACGTGGACACTGGCTTCATCATTTCAACAACATGTGCGTTGCTATTCAGATATGGAGATGTATTGTATTGGGTCGGTACTTCGCCGCAATGCCGAAGCTTGCCCGCCTTCATACGAGAGCGGCACAGCTTCGTTACCAGCACCGGAATGTGGCATTCTGGAAGCGAGACCGCGCCGGACATCGTGCACAGTGGCTACTGGACACCGTGCCTCGGTGTCTCTTTTTGGACATGCACGATGGAGCAGCGGAGGATGCAGAAAAAAGGACATGGTGGCAGCTCGGTATTGGTAAGTGCAATTGTCGCAGTTACGGTGAAACGATGAGGAAGCGGCGTAGTCACACCGAATACCGATTGCGGATGGATGGGACTGAGACAGGTTACGAATACACTGCACGCCTTTTGTAGGGCGATGTTGATGCGCCGCCCTTTTTGATGCCACGGTGCTTCACGGCGGAGGCAGAGAACGGATCGTTTTCGTGGGAAAGGATGCAGACTCATCGACTAGGTCTACGCCAATCTCGCCGTACCTTGCCAAATACAAAATCATGACTCCATCCAATGCCCCTCTATCGTATCGATAAACACCTTGAAGACTCACTCTCACACCCCACCATGCCATGCCATGCACCCAGCATTCCGGCTCCAGGCCTCCTTCCGGCTAACCCGATCCAACCCTGACGTCTGCCATGCTGCCCCGCACCACCAGTCACAACTCCCCCTCAACGCCGGCAGCCTAGCACCTTCAACATCAGCGCGCTCGGCGTCGGACGGTCGACGCGGTCAGATGTGGCTTGCAGATGTGGAAATTGCGCAGTTGATTCTTGATTTCTAAATTTTGGGTATAGGTGCTGAAAGGGTTACCCCGCGCCATGTTGAGGGGTGCAATTGCACCTTTAGGGTGGATGGCGAGTGCCTTGGTAATGGTGGAGTAGGGGGCCTTAAGTGCACTTCTGCACTTGCGCAATAGTGTAGAATGTAAAAGGTGTGGCCTTAGCCGTGAACGATGAAGTGGGTGTGCAACTCCCCGTACGAATGATAGCCAAAACCGGCACTCAATCTATTCTCTGCGCGCGTGAACGGCGCGGGTGCGAGGGTCCTGCTCGCTTGTGCCCGGTGGTGTGTGTGGCAGGCGAGACATCCACGCAGCCCTCAGAGTCACACCTCCATTGTGCATGATGAGTGGTGGGCTGCGAAACGGGCGTTGCAGGTACCCGGCTCGAGGATACATTGTAGCCTCGCCGTCTGCGTAACACAGCATCTTTCAAGGAACGTATGATGATAGTGGCACAGCGAGTATGTTTGCAAGTCTTGATTTTTGTTTCAAGCCTGGGGAACGAGGCATCTAATCTCACTCAACGTCATAACTGCCCCAACCAACCCAATTCTCCCCTCAACACCCTCTCAGGTGGAGGCCCTGCGCCCAGCGCATTCCTATGACCATCCCGTCCCATGTCATGCCATTCCATCCCGTTCCAACCCAGTATATCACACAGCAAACGCAATGCTTCCTGCAAGCAAGGCAAACAAGGACCAGGATCAAACTTGTTCATGCTGAATCGATTCCGTTGAGCGGCCGTTCGTGGTGCGGAGCTTTTCTGCGTCCGCGTAGCCTGGTTTAGGGGGGCATCGTGTTTCGTAACGTAATCGTAGGCGTAGTCGTATATAGTTGTAGAAAAAAGTAATTGAGGTGGCAGGCCTTCACCTGTAGTAGCCGGAGAGGCGGTGCTCGCGCACGTCGCGGGAAGAGGGCTCACGGACTTCGACGGTGTATTGCCTTGCGTTCCGTCGTTGGGCAGCCAAGTCGGACTCGTAGAGAGAGCCGCGCTTGGAGTGCGAGTTGTTGACTTCGGTGATGACCGGCTTGGACTTTGGCGAGGGCCAGTCCACGATTTCGCCGGATCGCGGTCGCGACTTAATCTTTGGCGCCTGCTCGACCTTGACGGAGCGGGTGCGGATGGGAAGGCGCTCCGCAACGTAGTAAGAGCGGTCTTGGGAGACGAACGGCGTCCGCGATCGGTGTCGGAGGCTGCGCTCAATGGCCTTGAGCAGCCCACGGACTTGTGGGTAGCCGGCCGGGATCTCGACCCGGACGAGCTTGTTGTCTTCTTCGGCGGTGCTGTAGGTCTTGCCGTCTGCTCGGTTGTAGAGGAAAGTAGCGACATCCTGAGCTAGGCGGTGGCCGACCTGGCACAATTGCTCGTGGCTGCGGTGGACCTCATAGGGGTCCTTGCAGTAGGCGCAGTTGGCGGCGTGGATTTCAAAGTCGTAGGCTGCCCAGGACTCCTCGACATTGACTGGGCGGGAGACAGCACTGACGGGATCCTTGAGGAAGCCCACCATCCGCTCCTTCTTGGAGCCCGAGGAGGACCTCGAGTGGATGACGGTAGGCATGGTGTGCTGGCGGGAGAGGGAAGGCATGGTGGTGATGGGTGTCTTCTTGAGGATGGATCGGAGTGGGGTAGCCGTTGTAGTGTGGTGGCCGAGTAGCGACGTAATGGTGTGGTGGTCCTTCAGAGTCGAAGGACCAAAGGCAGTGCTTTGGTGGGGTTAGTGGTGGTGGTGGTGCTGGTCCGTCTGGCAGATGTTGATCCGCAAGACTGTGAGAGTTCCTGAGGGAGTGAAGCCATGGTGGGCGGGCAGGAATATATATGTCCCTCGCAGTTGGGGCAGGGCAGCAGGGATGGGTTGTGGATGCCTTGGGCGCGCGCTCGGCCTGCAGGGATGCACAAAGGCCCGCGCGCCCTTGTCGACGCATCAGCAGGGTCCAGGGCTGTTAGCGAGGGCGGTGACCAGATTCTCCGCGACGGCTCTCGACGGATGACGACAAAAGGCCGACGCGCTACCGGTGGCAGAGGTGCGTCAGGAGACGCGCGCAGCAAAAAGGGCGTCGCCGTGGAGAGGTGCGCGGCGAGTGGCCGCGGCGTGTCGACTGGTGCCAGCAGCCGCGAGACCAGGCGTTCGTCCAGAGCAAACATGTTCTTTGTCTGCTCGTGTTGAAGCGAGCACCCAGCGAGCACACCACCGGCATCGCCTCTATGGCGGCGAGGAGCGCTGGAGATTGATGATGGCGCCGTGGCAGCCTGGGAAGAGAGGCACCAGCCACGCCAACTTGCCAAGATGGGCCTAGTGCGAGCCCTTTCCGCCTTTCGCTCCAGTATCACACTCAATTGCGCAGCAGCGTGTTCCGTCTTACCGCACTCCAGAAATGTGCATAGCCACACCTCCGGCACTTTTGCACTGGCGTCTTGGATGGCGTCTTGCTCTCGCATCTACACTGCGGCCGATGTCCATGTTGGCTGTTGGGGGCTCCGTGGTGACGCCCGTGTCCAGTGCAATGTCCTCGACACGAACGATTCGATGTCCAACGCCCGCGGTTCTGGAGCACGCCCATGTCAATGCCCTCGAAACGTGCTGCGCCCTTCGATTGCAGGCGCGCGAAACGTGGAAGTGACGAGGACACTGTTGCGTTGCGCGCGCAAGCCGGGCCGCCGCCTGCAGTGACTTGCAGGTGGTTGCATGCCATCGCTTGAGCGACCCATCCTCTTCCTGTCTGACCGGAAAATAACCAACCGCCATTCGTCAATCGCCCTGTAGAATTTCCCTATCGCTACGCGTGCAGCAGTTCGCGCACCCTGCAGAGCTGAACGGCACCTCGCCTCGTGCCTTGTGTCTTCCAAGGGCGCGCGCTTGATACAACAAAAGAACAGATTTTTCATCCTCTGTTCTGGTGCCAGTCTGAAACCATCCTTCATTCGCATCCACAACCTGTTTCGTTCCCCGAATTGGGACGATGAGTCAACACACGCAGACGAAGAAGCGATGTGGATGACTCCGCCGTGCATACAACCTGCCCCGCATCTGGCCTTAGGAGACGTGAAGTCATGTGTCTTGGCTTCAGAGCCCGTCTCTGCTAGTGAGGCTCTGTTAACGTCACAGACCTTGGATAGCCGCTAATCCGCGACTCTCGGGTAGTTCACGCCATGCCACCTCCACTTTCGCCGCCGTTAGACTTACTGGTCACATGCCAGGGTCCCTCCAGACTCTTCCCAAGTTCTTTGTTCTCCGGTAACCGTCTTGGGCGACGTGTGCAGTCGAGTGTCCAAGTGTTCTAACACTCATTACGACATATTGGAGGCGTATACCACCATCCCCACATTGTTTCGGTTGCCTTGTGGATGCACACCATGAACGATTTCTCAGCATTTCGGAACATTGACCCGTTCCTGCGGACACTGATGCCTTGAGATCTCCCGCAACTACCAGGGTGGCCGCATTGTCCTACTACGATGATCAATTCGAAGGCAGCAACACCATCTGGGCCAGTCAAGCACCGTTGCTTACGATATATAGCCCCGGCACAGGCGTCTCAGCATCTTCGGCTTTTACGGAGCTACCAATTCATGGCAGAATCGGCAATACCTAATTACCTTCAGCTACCGATGTTGTAGGCAGCAGATGACTAAACCCCGCCAAGGACAGGCTACCATCTCATGACCACCCTCAACATCAGCACATAATCAGGAATATCTTGGCTGCTCACATTGCAGTTGTCACCCCGCTCAGTCAATTCTGCAATTTCCCGCCCTCAAAGACGAAACCTTTTCACCGACCTGCCCTCATGCTCCCACAGGAACGAGGCACCCTCGAGGCATATTGTTATTGCCACTGGATGACGCGATCTTATGATGGTCGGTTGCTCTCGTACTGCCTCCGGTCAACGTGATCACGGGCACACCTGGAGTTTGCTTCGATTGATGGATATAGAGATGTTCGCCTCCTGTCGGGGACAAACAACACTCATCACCCGCTGTGGCTGCGACACCTGGGCGTACATCGCGGTGTATACTCGGGGTTGTCCACAGCAAATCGTGTCGTCCCACGATCAGCTCGACGAGCATCGGTGAAGCGCCTTGCGGCATGCACATCGCCCACAATCGGCCCACCAAATCATTCGCGGAAGCTCGATCAGTATCCAGCCTGAAATGCTGTATGCACGAACACCGTGGTTTACACGCGGGACGACGCTTTGGACCACTGGTTTCGAGCAAGTCCCGGTTCCCTATATGGTTGCTTCAGCTCTGTGGGTGGTACAGCGCCTCAGGCTGCTTACTCTCTGCCTTTCACGTGTCCACGTCAGATATTAATGAAGAGCCGCCGGACCTGCTTCAATCTCACCATGTTCATTCCTCGTGCAACTTGCCACCGGCCTTACAATTGCTTTTTTAGTTGACCGCTATCAACATCGTTATCGTGACCCGGGCAGTCGTGTTCGCCTCGATTGGTGGTATTTGGAACCCCGCGATCACGCAACAGCCTTCACGGTCGACTCAGCTCACACCACTGAACTCCTCGTTCTTCCAGTTATCATCGAAATCTCCGCATGGCAATTCGAAGTTAGGTTTATGGGTAAGTAAGGGCTGAGACACCTGACAACGCGTCCCTGACACAAGTTTGCGAAAAGATCAGCGCTAGTGCTGTGGAGGGACTAGCCCCCGGACCAGCCCCCGAACCGTGCTCCCAAAGCTGTCAAACTTACACCGCTTTTCATCCCAAGCTGTGGGAACCGCAGAACTATTTTTTCTGCGGCAACCCAGTTTCTTCTCTCCTTCTTCTTTCCTTCTTTACTTCCCAGATCCTACTGTTCCTGCATTACGGCTTCCGCTCCCTCGGTATCGCACTTCCACTCTCAATTTCCGTTTGTGATTGTGTTTGGGTGCGTGAGCGAGTTTGTGTGGAAGAAGCGATCGCTAGAGAAAGAGCAACGCAATTGTGTACTTTGGGAAATGCCCCCAAGAAGCGTGTGTCTGAACGTGTTCACGGCAAGTTTGGGCAATGGCATCAATTTCGGGAAGGAGAAAGAGCCTGGTGTTGAGGTGAGCGAGGTGGACAAGATGGAAGGCGTGGGGGGACCCGTAGCCGAGAGGTGGAGGCATGATAGCGTCCAGGGCTCACCAAATGGTAAGTCAAATCCTTGTCGAGCGGCGTCTTCCTGCCATGCCGCCATCGATGTTTTATTTGTTTGAGACCGACGCAGACCGACTCACCGTCACACAGATTCCATCGCTACAACGCTAGCGTATA
Organism: Lentithecium fluviatile CBS 122367; assembly: GCA_010405425.1. Classification (NCBI taxonomy): domain Eukaryota; kingdom Fungi; phylum Ascomycota; class Dothideomycetes; order Pleosporales; family Lentitheciaceae; genus Lentithecium; species Lentithecium fluviatile. The sequence goes on along the minus strand of MU005594.1, from coordinate 375,395 downwards.
CCGAGCCTATCACTACTTCGGAAAATACGTCTCCAATCGCTACAGCTGATATCAACATTACCACGTTACCTCTCAACATTGGTTGTTCCCTTTCCAGAAAGGCGGCCCACGATCTGACGCAGGCATCGGGCACGGGGTTTTACCAGAACCCGACTGGGCCTAGGGCTCAGAGTGTCGACTCTCCAGGTATGCTGCCAGCAACCTGCTACACCTGCGCCCAACCACCCGCCCCTAGTCTATCCCTCCTACGTTGCTCCCGCTGCAAGAACGCCTACTACTGCTCGAAGAACTGTCAAAAAGCCGCCTGGAAACAGCACAAATACGACTGCGAGCGTGCGGGGACGGCCTCAAATTCCTCACCTTACTCTGAATTGCATACCCCAGATGTCTCAACTCCAGCGAGCCCTGTTGCTGATGATCTAGCTGCTTCACAACACGACGAGTCACGTGGAGAGTCCACTCCTGCTGACGTACCCTGCGCTGACCGACTTTCTGAAGGTACGTGCCATTATCTCGTTGAACTCTCGTCGGTTTTTGATGGAAAATCGCACATTGGGCGCAAAACAATCGTCTTCTATATCAATTACTCCCGGCAAAATTTGCTGATTGCGTTCTAGGGCCGGGCAGTGAATGTGTGGCACCAACTTCAGATGTCCAATGAATCAAGCGGACAGGTACGGGGGATGCTGCGGAGGATGTATAAACCCGCCGTCATTTCCGATCTCGACAGGATCAACGAGGCGGTCTACGGGCAGATAAGGCGACAGGAGGAAGAGACCTAGGAGCTACTCACAGCCGCCCAGACTTTGCCATCGGGAATGGAACGGGAGAGAGCTACGGACGCGCTGATAGCCGAGCTCTCTGCTCAGGAAAAGGTGTTCTTTCAGGAGGTCCGTGCACAAATTGATGCATGGTTAGGTGTTAGGCGTTAACGGGAATCGCTAGAGTTCAATATACAGCATTTTCGGCGTAGTTTGCATATGTTTACCGCCCATGATCCGTTAACGAATCGTGTGCCGCAGGTCCATTTGTTTCATTGTCATGGCATCGCCGTTGTCAAATGTGCCATCTCACACTTCGTTGAGCCCCCGTCTCGTATATACGCCAGCGAGGTATTGAATCGTCACGGCGGTTCTCTTAGTATCTACGATTGACAGCAATCGTGCGATCCCAACTAGGTTAGCCCTAATCAATACGTTCACGCTAACCACGTGACATATTTTCAGTGCATGTTACGTCAACGCCAAGTGGCCCTCCCAATCCACAATCGTCTCATCGTATCCAGCTCAAACAATTCCACTCCTTCACCACTGAAAAATATTCCATGGTCGCATTACATTTGCAAAAGCGCCGCTTTTGAGCTAAGCCATACCCTTTCCGGCCCCCAAGCACCGCAGCAAATCCTCCAACAGGCCACCCACCCGCAGCCGCGTACTCCACAGTTTACAGATGAACAGCCACTCGCCATAGCCTTATACGCTTGAGAACGGACCGGTATTGCGCGTTGGAGCCTCTGATGTTTCAGAGTCGCTACGCTTCTGCGAGTGGCTGGGTTGCGCCGTGCACATATCGCGAGAGGATGGGGCGTATGGCTTAGATGGAGCGCTGCCTGAGAGAATGCGGCGAGTATATGAGTTGGCTCCCATCCGGTTATTCTTTTCCATGCTTTTCAAGAAGCTACAAAACATCAAATTTTCGATTTTGGGAAACTTCCACAATATCTCTTCGCTTCGTCCAACGCGAAATACCTCAATACCATTCAACTCGTCACGAAAAGCCCCAACCAAACCATGTGCCTCCAAATCATTCATTGGATGCGCTCGAAATCACCCACCCCCTCCCTCTCCCATACCCTCCGCGTCCTCGCCCTCCTATCCTTCCTCCCTAGCTTCCCCATCCTCCTCGTAACCGGCATTCTCACATCCCGCTACAACCCCACCGTCGCCATCATTCCTCTCTCCTTTTCATTCGCATACTCCGCACGACTCCTCGCCAACGAGCGCAAATGCGGGTGCAACGCCGCAGGCCTAGCAGGCACACTCCTACATCTACTGTGCGATTTTATATTGGCAGTGGGACTGTTTGTATGCCTTATCCTGGCGTGGACGCTGTTTCCGGGGGGGAGCTGGGAGTATCAGTACATGAATCCTACCGTAAATAAATTGGTTATGCTGGGGACGTATGGGACGTTTTTTGTAATAGGGAATATGTGAGCTTTTTCACGATATGGTTGAAGAGACTGGAAGCGTCTGACTGACTTTGGCTAGGTCTATACACAGCTACTTTGTGGCTACGCAGGTCTTTTATTTTTTCCTGTCCGACAGCAGCTACACGGGGCACGTCTGCCGGCAGTGTCAATACCTTGCTTTTCCGAAAGTCACTTATACCTTTCGCTGCGAGGACAATGAAGGATATCAGCTTGTGGAGGAGGAAGGAAGTCCAGTGGCAGCGGTGGGCATGGAGGATGGTGTCAGCAGTAAGGATGAGGACTTGGTGTGAGGTCAGGCGGAACCCTTCTTATCTCTATAATGCGTTCAAAATAATCTGCATACGACACTGGGCGAAGGGGTGAAGGGGTTATCGATTCTGGCTTTCTGTCGTAGAGCGCGCTAGTCAATTCACCGTGACGACTATTCACGGACACCACAACCTCGCCGATCCACAATATTCTGGCGTCGGGAAATAGGATTAAGCATATAATAGCTTGTAATCAGATCGTGGTTACCCCTCTACTTATTTCCTTAGATCCCACGTCTACGCGCAGTCTCAGACAACCGTGAGTATAAACGGCCCAATTGGAAGCCTTATTCAGTCTAAGAGCTCATGCGGCTGCTCTATTGTTCGATGCTATGGCAATGGATTCTCAATAGCAAGGCCTACCGCCACAATTTCTTAGCACTTGTTGTTCCAAGCCAGAAATTCCCTTTCACCGCTCGATCCGCGTCCCAATCCATGCTCACCGTAACGATAACTTCCTCTATTGTAAAAATAGGCATGGATGAGGCTTGGCGACCTCTATATCATTTCCTCACACGGCTTTCGACAGCTTCTTTTTCTTCAGAACACACTTGCGCGCGCACCTCTACCGAGCACTTGAAAAGCCTGCACATACCATCCAGTCAATCAGATCTTTCGGCATCCGCCACAATACTTTCTCACAACTTTGCACATACTCTGAAGTTCTCTCATTTTCCCTACTTCGCTACCTTCTCAACGCTTCAAAGATGTACCCTCTTCTTGAACTTCGCACCGCCTACAGCGTTGAAGAAAATCGTCAGATCTACGATTGGGAGAGCCGCAACCCAACCTCAATCATGTACTTGGGTACACTGAAGCTGCCACCGAACTTCCCATATATTCCCGGCATGACCGAGGAACGTATTCCCCAGCTCGCCGAAGCCACTACCCCGCAATCTCCCTACAACCTGTACAAGGCCATCTACAACAAGCTCGTCGCCTACGGGCTCCAGATCGACGAGGCCCTTGCGGCACTCAAGCGGATTCAGCACGACGCCTAGTCGTTCGCCAACGCCGGCGACATTCTCGTCACACGCTTTCGTGAGGTTGCCAATGACCTCCTGCGGCTCGCCGAGAGCGGCATCGACAAGAGGGCTCTTGCTGGCTACGCCGGCCTGGGCTGGGACTGGGCGAGCCTGCGTTAGGCGGTCGTTTTCCTGCTTGACCAGCAGGCACAGGTACGCTCGGTGCATGTCGAGCTGCCAGTGAAGGTAGCCACGCTGCTGAATTGCTTGGTTGAGGTCACTGCACTCGTTGGCCTCGAGCAGGAGGCTCGGCCTCAGCATTGCGTGGCGAGCAATGCTGGTCCTCCCCCAGCACCAAAACAGGCACCCACCACCACCAGAATCCAGGCACTGCCTGTCACCAGCGGTTTTGGCCAACCCTCTTCGGCGCTTGCTTTCGGCTGCGGCCGTCACTCAGAACAAGCCTGCCATTGCTACACCCATCGGTGGTGGAGGCTTCGTACCGCTGAAGCCCGCTGCTGGTTTCGGGTAGCCACCAGTCCCGCCGCCCCTCCCCAAAGCTCCAAGGATGGACTAATTATCTCCAAGGACATAGAAAATATGTCCAAGAAGAAGCTCGGTTCATCCAAGGAGAAGCCGGAGGAATCCAAAGAAATTTCCATTTCCGCAGCAAAAGGTGCGACCCCCGCCACCGACCCCAATAAGAAGAAGTAGGAATCTTCGTCACCTCTCCCAGACTGTCAGATGTCCGAAAGCAATGACGAAGTCATTGCCGGCCTCACTCATCCCGGCATCTAAGCCCTCTTCATTTCCGAGGCAAAATTCCTCAAAGATTCGCAAAAAAGCGGGAAGATTCCGACATACAAAGAAATAAACCACCTCTTCATGACATGCGACTACTTACTTGAGATGCGGTCGGAAAAGCGGTTTAAAGGAAGGACGATCGCCAAGGGGAAGGGCGTGCAGGAGGTGGTCAACAACACGGAAGAGTTGAAGGGAGATATCGAGGTCATGTTCGAGTCGGAGATGAAGAAGAAGCCCCATCAAAGAATTGATGGATTACTTGACAAGGGCACTGGACATTGTCGACCTCGATTAGGTTCTTTGGCTTTTTGCACTGGATTATCTGCTTTCTACGAGCCCTGTCGCCGCGGCTTGAGGTTCTGTGGATTGTTGGCCGCCTGCGGGCCGGCCTTTCCACAGTGCCAACATAGCCAGGCAAAACAGTAAGTGGAGGTAAGGCTCCGCGCGGGCCGCGAAGAATAATATTCCCACTCGCCGGTTCTTCATTCGACCCTTCTCACGACACCGTCCTTGCCTCGAACTTCGCCCTTTAGCAAAATCTCATGTCCGTCACCTTCCCTCACGACTTGCGCAACAACGCATCCCAAAACCGCCACACCGGCAAGTATCCACCACCCTAGCCCTACAACACCCATTTCTAGACCCCTTCCAAAGATCCATCCGAACATGACCGGTCCAAAAGTTCTTGTCAGGCTAGACACCGACTGTCCGAGTCCATGCACAGTACCCAACACCGACGGATGCGGACAACAATTGTTGACAAGGATGGTGGTGCAGGGTAATGCAAACGTGCGCGCGAGAACTTGTATGAAGAGCACCGTTGTAATGGATGTCCAGATTAGGAAACCAGAGACCCCGGCGGGAGGTGTAGTGGTGCTGGGGACAACGCTGAGGAAAGGCGCTAGGAAATAGGTGATTGGGAACAGGGCGAGAAAGATGCGATAGCTAAGTGCTGTGCCCAATCGATGGCTTAGGCTCGGGTAGATGAACAGCTGGAGGCTTATGCCGATGACGCCGAGGATTGCGAGAGCGAGACCAATTTTTGGCGGTGGGAGTGCCAGACCGCCAGAGAAGTGGAGGCCGTGAGGATGGAAGCCTGGCGGGTGAGGATCTGCGGGATTGTAGCGGGGAGTGGAGAGATAGATATACCATAGGGAGTTGAACGTCCCTACATGCATCTAAAGTAGAGAATACCAGTTAGACATGCTTTGGATTCAACGTAAATCGGAGTCACTCACCGCAAGAAACCCATGCGCTAATAGCGTGTTGATCAGATTTCGTGTCCATATCCTTTTGAATGAGAGCTTGCGTCTCATTTTGGTGCTTTCCTCATCTGGCCGTGCTGGTGCATTTCGGTGTGCCGAAGTTGGCGTCATTTGAATTTCAAGGGATGAATATTCATCTCCTGGAACAGCAGTATAACCGTGATCAAGAACGATATTTTGACGAAATATGTGTCGTCGTATCCATCGACCGATGCGGAGAGTGGGGTCTGACTTGTGTCTGCAAAGTTCGCTCGTTTCCTCTAAGAAGAAGAGGACGGCCAAGGTGGATATGAAAAGGAAGCATGCACTCATCAAATTTGGCAATGCATATGGCCACTCCATCATCCACCGGACTCCGTCTTTTCCGCCAAGGAGTGAGTTTGGCCCGAAGATTGCTGGATAACTACCTACGGGATCGGCAAGGAGACCACCTTCAGCGTGTTAGCTTAGACCAACATGGAATTGGGAAGAAATGTTACCGAGTATGGGTCCTATAATTACACCAATATTGAAGGTCATGGGTAGTATCAAAAAGGCTCTGCTCTGGTACTTCTTCTCCTTGATGATCTCGCTGATCATCGTCCGCATGACGCCGATGTTCCCGTTCAAGACGCCACCCAAACATCTGAAGGACACAGCCATGGCGAAACTATGCGAGAATCCGAAGCCGATTATAGATATCATAGTGCCCAACAACCCTATCCAAATGACGCGTTTACGGCCTCCATATTCTGAGTCAGCAAAGCGACCCCAAAGTATAGCGGTCAGGAACTGGGCCGCCGGGAAAGCGGCGTGAACTATTCCAGCTTGCGAGGCGATTGCTGAGTCTGGCAGGCTAGGATTGAACGATTGCAGTTGATAGTAAATGTATGACCCCAATGACGTCTGGGTCAATGGCTCGGACAGACGAGCCAGCGTGAGAACGAGAAGTTGGTCTTTTCGAGGAAGGGAGCGCCATGTCACCGGCTTCTCTTTGATTGCTTCTGCATTTTCTGTTTCGTCCACGTGAGGAAGGGCGGTGCCTGCTTGCACGTTCGTTTCGATGATAAGGTCTAGCTGGCGCCGATCTCGCTCAGCAGGGCTGGAGACGTGTGTTCTTGTAGGGATTGCGTTTGCGTCCAATCTTGTACCCTCTTGCCCTAATAGATGAGTAGACTCGGCATATTCCAAGCTCTTTCTCAGTGGAGTGCTCGATTTCGATCCAGCAACAGAGCTAAGGTCCGAGCTTTCGGACGATGATCGCGACTCCGGATAAGTATCCGTGGCGAAGTCTTTCGAGCTCATGGGAAGCAGTCAACTAAACAGCAATACTTTGTGGACTAGCGAGAGTGTACCTGGCAGCAGTCGGTGTGAATGCAAAAGAGATGGAAAAGTGAAGAAAGCACGTCACTTTCACGTCCGGAGACCCTAAAAACCGAAAGTCGGTCGGAAACAACGAGCAATGTGCCGACGGTATGCAAAGTCTCGGTAGCGGATGCCCTTATTGGCTGTGGGAAACTTATCACCCGGAAGCACTTTGTCACCTGCAGTTTTAGTTGGCGGTGCGGGACATCGGCCGAGTTTAGCGGGGTGAGCGCCACCGCAACGTAGAAGGCCGCCTTACACGAAACGACGAACCAAGATCACAAGCCAGTGGTGTACAATCTGAAGGCTGCCCTTTGGACGTTTGAGAAAAATCTTAGATGTGGCTCTGGCGTTGTGTATATGATCGTTATCAATGGATCCAATATGTCTAGCTCACGTGCTTGTTGGATCTAGTGCCTTCTTTGGTTAGCGTCGGCGCTAGCGATTGGGAAAAGGTCAACTGGTAGCGACAACGTGTTCATCCACCGACGTCCGTCCTGGTTCACTCTAATCGAGTATGCTGTTCGAGGCACTCTCTTTCCGCAACTCTGTCGTAGCAATATTCCTACATTATCGCAACAAGCCCCAGCTATAGTTCGGAAGAGTGCGAACAATGATTGGGCCTTATGCGGATGCCGGGGCCTCTACGAGAGTTTCAGTCATAGCAATTAGGACAATGAGCTGTTTAAAGGAGTCAAAGCCATCCAGGAAACCTCATATCGGTATATAGTTCTACAAAAGGACCATGTCCCAAACCAGGAAAATTATGACGGCAACGGAACTACCCCGCAGAGAACGTGAAGGGGAGTAATCCTTTGCCTCATGTGCCGCAATTTAGCTAAGCTCCAATATATTTCTGTTAATAATTCATCATCTTTCAACGGACTGACCAAAATGGGGCGAAGATTTGGGCACGAGGTGCGTACAGATCAGCATGAACATCACGTGACTGTAATCTGAATCTCAACTTATAAATGATTGGAGGAGTGACCAAGTAAGATGAATGAACTAAGATATAAGGGTGAATAACTAGATGTATCGAAGCTGCAATGGCGCACGTGAATCTGCAAGAGCGATGACAGATGGCTTTCGCGACTCATGACGCAATTCCAAATCGCGAAACGCACGTCCCTGTCGCTGGTGGCGCAAGCTTCGAGCTTCCCCGCTGAGGAATAAAGATTCCACATCAACACGCAACACTCCGCTCTACACAGCCCTCTTTCTCTCACTGCAACAAAACTCTTGGGATATATAAACCGCCTCTTCATGCGCTTTCCGTCATTCCCAACGCTCATCCGCACCTTGAACACATCTGCAAACACTACAATCCGTGCCGCGAACCCCGCCTTTAACGTCTCACGACTCTACAACTCACCCCAACGCGCGACAACTCCCCGGTCTATGCCCTTACCAATTATTAGAGCTCTCTTTGGTTCCAGCGCGAAGATGGCCGACAACACGAAGTACCCGGTGCAGAAGACGGAGGGCGAGTGGCAGGCTGTTTTGAGCCCTGGTATGTGCCTACACTGCGCTACCACTTCATAATCCTCGAGAATTTGTGATTAACAATATCGCGCTACAGAGCAATTCCGCATCCTCCGCAAAAAAGGTACCGAGATGGCCGGCTCCGGTCAATACGACAAGCACTACCCCTCCGAGGGCATCTACAACTGCGCCGCTTGCTCCGCGCCCCTTTACAAAGCAAACCACAAGTTCAGCTCAGGCTGCGGATGGCCGGCCTTCTGGGACGCTGTACCGGGAGCGGTAGGTCAGCGGGACGATTCCAGCTTCGGCATGAAGCGCACGGAGATTGTGTGCAATAGCTGTGGCGGGCATTTGGGACACATCTTCAAGGGAGAGAAGTTTGGAAACCCGAAGGATGAAAGGCATTGTGTCAACAGTGTCAGCATCAACTTCAGCAAGGATGAGGGTAGTAAGGAATGACTACGAGATGGTAGTGTTGTGGAAGAGAGAGCGATCGGAAGACGAGAAGCGAAGATGTAGTATCTAGTGTATTTGTGATGATGAGATGACTGAATGAAAGAAATGTAAGATGTACCTTCGTTTCCAGTGTTCAATAACATTATTCATTAGGATGAAGAACAGCGCTGATGCTCGCTAAATCAAATGCCAACGCGCCAAACAATGCAACCTCCTCTGCTCTAGAACTCTCAATAACAAGCCGCAACCTCCTTCACCTCCTTGCAACCATCCTTTCCTAGCGTCCAATCATCACACAACTGGTCGCATACAACACCAGGCTTCACAAAGACCCTTCCACCCTGCTCGGTCCACGGAAGTCGGACCTGGACGGTATCATCACCGGCGGCATAGCTAGAAGCCCTGTATCCGTGTCGGCATGCGCAAAGGTGCTGGCCAATACCTCCCGATGTAGCACCACCGAGCGCCGTGCAGGTCGTGGTGATGTCACAGCTAGTCGCCGCCCAAGGGTTGCAGGTGGGAACGGAGCATGTTCCTGGGTTGGGAGTTTCCTTCTTGCAAGTCGAACTGCAGCCATCGCCGTTGATGGTGTTTCCATCGTCGCATTCCTCAGCTCCAGTGACGATACCGTCACCACAAACATCACCCCCTGGGATTTCCTTCTTGCAGCTCGCACTGCATCCGTCGCCGTCCTTGTTGTTGCCATCATCGCACTCTTCACCTGCGGTGACAACGCCATCGCCACACACGTTGGTGCATTGCTCGCTGTAGAGTTCGCATACCCTCTTCGCATCCAGCGCTGTAGGGAAAGTATGAGCCTGGGGCGTAGGCACACCAGGTCGCGCCTCGATCGCAGGACCAGGTCCCTTGCCAAACTCGTAGGGGGCATAATGCATCAGGGAAAGAGAGTCGTATGGCCCGGACCAATCAGCAGCGGCAGGATCCAGCTTGACAAAGTTGCAACCATAGCCGCTGCAGCTTTGGCTGCAGTCAGCCGGAGTGCCGTCTGAGGAGTCCCAGACCGCATCACAGTGGATGATGACATAGTCGTCGCGGTCTGGTCGCATGTGTTCATGGTAGAGGCCCAGAGCTACACCTCGTTAGCGAACGAGCAAGATGTCATAATCTGAAGACTTACTGTGGCCCAGCTCATGGGCATATGTACCAGCACCACCACAGTTATCATCCAGCATCATCTGATTCCCACCCGCACCATACGCCTTCCCAATCGGACTGAAGCACGCAAACTGTCCCGTCGTCGGCACCAACGTCAGAACATCGTCATTCAAAACGTCGCTCGGCGGAGACTGCTCGAACTTCAGCCACGGCAGCATATCCGTCCACCGCTTCGTCGCCTCCGTCCAAGCGTCCAAGCGCCCAGCACCCTTTGCAGCCTCCGACTGCCATTTGTACTTGACAACGCCGCCGGGCCAGACATTCTGGTACTTGAAGATGGAAAGGGAGCGCCTGGCGATGGCGTGCTCTGTGGTGTTGGCGGGCTCGGCGTTGAGGAGGAGGTCGGATTCCGTGGAGAGAATGATGTCGCCGTGGATGATGGCGAGGGGGACGCTGTCGATACCTTCGGCGACGAAGTAGGATACTGTTTGGTTGATTTCGGCTTGAGGTGTCGTTTCGTTTGTGAAAGAGGGGACGTCTGGGATGCTGGGGTCGAGGGGGATCTCGACGGTGGTGAGGTTCCTGTCGACGGGGTCGGATGTCAAGTTCGCTGCCGGTAAAGGATTCTCTACATCCTGAGCGAGCGCTGATGTAGAGAGCGCTGAAAGAAGCGCGATGGCGAAAGGTGAGGAGATCATGATTGCGGGGACACTTCTTCAGAAAGCGGATGCGCTGTAAAAAAAAAAAAAAGATCTGCAGGCCTACCTTATATACATCGCTCTACTTCCCACGATTGAAATTAGGCACAAGGTTTAGGGTACCAGGTCCATAGGGGCAGTGATCCATCGCTCCAGCGCCCGTACCATAGGCTACTACATCTGAATGGCACTGTTCCAGCCCGTGGCGTCGAGATTCCGACCTATACAGGCCGGAAGATGGTGCATGCTGAAGGGGAGGTGGCAGAGTGGAGAAAAAGGCTGGGGCTGAGCTAGGCTAAAATAACGATGAGGCTGAAAGAGGTCGGGTGGCCGAGCAACCCCAGCTGATTAAAGCGGATGGCTAGCCGGAAGGGGGTCAATGGCTGACATTTTTCGCTTAGAGAAACTCTTAGGGGCAGGCTAGCCATACGCTTCATTCTAAACTTAGTGTCTTCGATTCTCGTGTTTTTCGTGGCAGGTAGATGATTGATGGGGGTACCCAGGTATATGCGGAGAAAATACTCGAAAATTTCAAGCAGACATTTTCATTAATCACTCATATGAGTCCTTCCGTACTTGCATCTGCAATTATACTCAGGCCACTATATCGGCCTTTCTTTTCACCGCAAATCTCGTGTCTGATCTCGCCTGATCTGCAGCCTGCTGGTCTGAATCGGAATCTCCCAGTCAGCCCACATGCAAGAGACCCCAAGGCGCACATAGGCAGCAAGATGCGCCAGTTACAATTGCAGGCAGCGTGGCTGAAGAGTGGAGGCTGGGGTGGCGCTTTTCTCCAATTGCGCCACGGCTGAAGAGTGCCAGATTTCGGGTTGGCGGGGCAGTGCGGGGTTGCGATGCTATAATGAAGCTTTACTGGGGTAAGCTTGAAATTGCAAAGTCGTTTGTTTGCACTTTGGTCGTAAGCCGGACATCTGGAGCGACGCGGTCGTAAGAAAGTGGTCCCGGCTGACTGATCCTGTGATTGTCTTACTCACTGGCGTCTCAACGATTGCTTCGACCAAATTCAAATTTTCAATACGGAGTAATCGGATGCAAATGTGGCTATTTAATGCTCCGGAGCTTGGGCCTGTCTCCGATGGCTTCTACGACAGTCACGCGCTGCGTCTCGGGGCGTACGAAATTCGTGTTCTACGTCTTCAGCGAGGATCTGGCCAAGACGACATCATCTGCACTTTGGAGAAAAGACTGTTGCCTCCAACAACAGCGGCTGCTGTAGGTACAACCGAGAGGAAAGGCGAGCGGTCCCAGCCAGCTGACCTTGATTGTACCGCGTTGTCGTACCAGTGGGGCGACCCCAAGAAGAATCTGCGCAGGATACAGTGTGACGGAGTGGGCTTCGTCGTCACCTGGAATCTCTATTCGGCCCTGGTTCACCTCTGCAGTTCCGATACTGATATCACTCTCTGGATTGATGCCATCTGCATCGATCAGAGAAATGATGGCGAGAAAGGGAGCCAGGTCGGGAGAATGGGCGACATTTATCTCCGCGCGAAGCGCACGGTGATCTGGCTTGGAGACGGCGGCTTTCTGGTCCAAGAAGCATTCCGGACTTGCTCCATGATGAGGGCAAGGCATACAAGCAGAGGTAACCTGCCGGCTCCATCACCATTGGCATGGCTATGGGATGCATGGGGTATCGTTTCTCCATTTCTCGTCCTCCTTCTCCTCAAACGTCCATACTTTACTCGCATATGGATCATCCAGGAGGTCGCACTCAGCAACAGCATCGAAATCGCATGTGGGAGTAGCAGGATATCCTGGTCGGACTTTACGATAGGAACAGCTACCATACTCGCGAGTGGCGTAGGCAGTAAGAGTGCCGCGGGTTTAGGAAACGTTTTGGTAGCTCGATCTTTGTTGCCGTGGGCATCCCGGGGCGGGATGGATGATCCAGCGTGGATATACAGAACCTTAATGAAGAAAGGTCTGCCCCAGGCGAAGAACATCCTAGCCATGGCGACTCTCTTCAGGCGCAGTCATGCTACGAACCCGGTTGATAAACTCTTCGGGCTTCTGGGACTTTGCGAAGAAATCCAGCAGGGAAGCACTTATGGCATTTTGGCGACATACTCCCGAGATAATCCGTCACACAGCGATCGGGTCTACATCGACACAGCGAGAACCATACTACACTCCCAGAACAGTCTTCAGTTATTTTCCGCAGTCAATCACCGGCCACCCAATAAGTACGGCTTCCTCATCGGCCTCTGCCGGAGAATTCGCTTTGGAAAAATACAACCCCGGACACTTCCCATGTGGGTACCAGATTGGAGTGACACAGGCAGCGTGGCGACGCCACTCAGCCTTATGTTGGCCCAAGACAATACCTCGAGTACGGAAGACGGTGCAGAGCATCACTCTAGCCCAACCCTGCCGAGACCAGTCAGCAACCGCATTGCGGAAACAAATACGGAGGTCGACACATACTCGCTTCGGGAGATGGTTGTATTTGACCCCTCCAATGCACACCGTTATTCACCGCATATTTGGCTGTCAGGATGCTGTATTGATGAAATCGTGGAGCTTGGAGAGGTCTGCAACACCGAGAAGGCGCAGAGTAGCATTTGGTTCAATATCAGATTCTTCTTCACCATGTCAGAAAGCCATCGCTTCGAGATCTTCAGCAAATGGGAGAGACAGTTCCGAGCCGTCACCCAGAACGGGTCATTCTGGGGTCATTTCATTTCCACTATCACTTGCGGGCCGAGCAACACTTACAACGAAGGCAGCGTAATGCGAGCTCTAAACGCCTTTCGTTCGAGAAGCCCGCGTAATCTACCCTTTATACCCAAGGCCGTCTTCGCTACTCTTTTCATTCTACCTCTCGCAGTCGGCGCTTGGGAGCGGAGCAGTATCTATGGTATTCTAGAGCGAATAGTGATATACTGGTGCTTCCCGGTGGTCGCTGTTTCCTCGATGTGGTATCTGTGCTTTCAGCTCACGCCTAATTTCATATTTAAGCAAGACTGGGGAATCCATGGTGTAGGAGAGGGCTTTCTCAAGGCGGAATTTGAAAACATGGAGTTGAGGAGAATGGCCAGGCTGAGGTCTGAAGCCTTGGCTCTTGTCCCCGAGGCTTCATGTATCGGGGACCAGATTTGGAGTTGCAGGGGCGGAATCGTGCCGTTGGTTTTGCGACCTCATGGTGAAGACTTCGAGATGGTTGGTGAGTGCTACTTAGCCATGGCAGCAGCTGTCGAGAGGACGAAGTCTACTGGGCGTGTGATTCGTCTAATCTAGCCTCTGTCTGGGCAGAAGTCAGTGTGCAAGAATTGTAATCTCAGGACGGATAACCGAGACAGCTTCCAGCTTGTCTCGAATGAATGAAATACTAGAACAAAGCTGTGCTGATCATCCTCTTGTGAAGTGTATCCACACTTCAGTCAATGCACGGTAAGTGAAATATCAGCGTAGGAGAGAGTGAGACTTACTATTATCACCCGGAATGTATGCGGGGCAATTAAAGACAGTGTTTTGGGGATATTTATTCAAGTGCTATTTCTAAGTGAGATGAAGCAATAATTCGGCGACTAAGTTAGATACATTACCGTTCCGGTAGCGTCCCTGCATGCAGGCTCCGAAGTTGCCCTCCACAATTTCACGTTGTACCCGTGCTGCACATGCTCAGCCACTGTGTAAAGACACCGTACCTAGAATCGTGAAAGTTTCAATTCTAGCCATGAGCCTCTAAATCGTCGCAGACCTCTATTACTTACATTCACAGACCTTTCTGCGAGACTGAAAAGGCTTTTTGAGTCGATCAGCCAATATCTGAAGCGCACTGCGCTTACCATGCTCCCTATCCCGTGAACTGCCTTGATCCAAAATTTCTGCAGGCGGATATCCGGAACGAACACGGGCGTATGGCTGACGGCAATAAAGGTTCGGGTCTCGATCCGAAGGCAAGGTGCCATAACGAACATACTGAGTTCCTTGGCTAGAGTACCGACAGTCCCAGTCTCGATATAGCGTCTCTATCCCAGCAGGGTGGTGGGAGGTGTTGAGTGGGGGTCGATATGATGAAGGGCGGAGAGCTTCGGAATGGCAGTCTCAGTGACGGTGTAGCCAAAATGCGTAGTCACCGCCTGTAAAGCCGTAGATAGAGTATGCGCGGTCAATGCGTATAAAATGTTCAGATGATGAGCGAGGACACGGAGGACACAACCGACGGCGCTCGTGCAGAGGCTGCTGTGACCGGCGTGGATCTCCCCCATTCCGAGAGCGATGTGCCTCACGGAGAACTGCCTGCGGTCGCGCCGCAGAATGGTGAGCATCTCGCCGTATTGCAACTTCGCGAGTGCGAGAAGTGGAGTGGACGGTTGCAAAGAATGAGCCATCAGAGTCGGAATCAAAGTCAGATCTCAGCGGCGAGTCGTAAGATGGTAGGGAATCGGGAGTCCGCAAGCTTAGATTAATCTTATGTCGGGTTGGCATGTCGCAGTCATCGTCGCATGGCTTCGTAGCATCCTCCGCGACGTCGTAGTTCGAGAGGCGCTGTCCATTATGTTTACGATCGCTACCATTCTCATGATCGTTCTGATCGGAGCCGAATCTATGACGAGGGTAATCTTCCAGTACCCGACGGGCGTCATCCTTGCTCTTGTAGCAAGATTTCTTTGAGACATCGATGAAAGGACCGCAATTTTCTAACCCAAGTGAAGCGTCCAGATTACACGCACATTCTGAGTCTACACAAAGATCGACTACGATTTTCGTAGCATATATCCCTGGTGCTGACGTGGGTCTTATTGTTCTGAGTACCATCGCGTACAGGCGTTGAGCCGAAGACGTTACTAGAGTTGTGTGTGAAAGTAGGATGGGAGAGTCTTCTGAGGGAGGTTGTGGTCCTAATGAAGATAAAAGTATTGGAGCTACGGATCGCCTATATAGGACTTCGCACCAAACTAACTATGAAGAGTGACAGCGGCGTTTGAGTGGCGCATGTGAAATCTTTCGAGTGAGGAAATGTGACATTTCCAGCACAAAGATCAGTTACTCTTGCACCGAGAGAGAATTTCGTGATAATTCGAGTCAAAGAGAGAACACGAATTATTAGCATTTCGTTGTTTGGAACAAACTAGGACAGAAAAACTTCTCGGGCGTGCAACCGAAGGCCGTACCATCCTGCCCGTGGTAGCAAAAGCGATCGCTGTTCTGGTGGTGGTATATTGGGCGAGAATGGTTAGTGACTAGACAAACCAGAAGACGTGCTTCATAAATCTGCAGATGCAAAATGCTGAATCCGTTGAAAAACGAGATGAAAGTGTGGGTGGTCATGGACCGGTGCGGAGAGGGTTTCCGTCCAATTCAGGACGCTAGAATTAATCACGTGAACATTCATACGTACCTTTTCTAAGTTTTAAGCTTAGAAAGTAGTCCAAACTTACAGGGACTATATCGTTGATGATATTAAGGATAATATTTCATCGGTTTTTTTTCTTCCGTGTCTTATCTCAAAGCGGAGACCTCGGAGGTGGGGCTCAGCCCTATCGGACCTAACCCTCTATCTCCGACCCTTGCGTGACCCCAAAGGGTCCTGACGCCTCTGATTTCCCCACGTCCTGGACACCCCCGCATCACTAACAGCAGCACCGGCATGAGCCTGCAGCAACCATGACCGAGCTTTTGGATCTATGCTACGACGTCCTGATCCGGATCCTCGAGGAAGTCGAGCCCGAGGACCTGGCGGCTTGCGCGCAGACGTCGTGGGCCTTCCATAACTTCCTGGAAAAGAACGCAAGGCTGTATAAGACACACTATCTGAAGAACTATGTGAGTGTATATAGATGTGGGAGGAGATTGATCTGCTGCTAAGTCCTTCATAGGATGATCCAAGGGTCAAACCAGCAGATGCCGAGCCTAATTGGGTGGAGGAGCTTCAGAAGCTTGTGAAATGCCGGAAGATTTTGCAATCTACCAATCAAGATGTCAAAGTAGGTGTTTCCCATAGCAGCCCTTCGGATGTAACTAAATCGAATAGGACTCCAACTTCAACTTCGTAGCTTCCACAATCGACAGCCTTATCAGCAAGGCGTCATCACAGCAAGAAACATCACTAACCACTGCCCAATTAAGCCCTCTCTTCGGAAACCCCCAAAATCTCGATGCATTTCTGTATAGATCCTCGCTCTACGGCCGTGCAGGAACAAGTGCCCAGAAAGCCGCCTCCACGGAAAAAGACCGACAACTTAGTGCCAAGATCCATTGCCTCTACGGCATTCCCACCACGACTGCAGGACGTCGCGCGCTGTCTACCCATCCGTATGCGAGATCACGTGTGTACGACTTACGAGGCTACACGGATGCTAACAAATGGGGACCGTTCCGCAACGATGGCAGCATGCATGTGGACTGGGAGAAAGTTGAAAGCCTGATGGTGGTGCTTGGATACAATTCGGGCCTCTGCTGTCGGCGATTCTTGCACAGGTTTCGAGCGCCGTGGTCAGAGCCCTTCGAGGGGGTGATACCAGAGAAGAGTACTGTGCTTCCAGAGTACCCGTTGACGTTGGTAACTGAGCCGGAGGTTTCGTTAGAGATGAAGGATCCGTATGGAGTATCAGGCGTGTGGTCGCGCATCGTCTGCTTCCTTGGTACTGACTCCCATTTATCCGCATACATGTCTCGACTTTGCACTAACGCAGTATCAGACTACAACGATCTGTTCCATTTCAACTTCAGCTCTGAGTCAGCGCTTCTTCCCCCAGATCAGCCTCGGGACCCGATCATCACCGAAGAAGCAATCCGTCACATCATGATGCGCCTCTATGTTACAAAGGTTGAAACACCCGGTCCCTCCGACGGCCAAGCGCTTCCTGTCGTCCACTTCAGTGGGAAGTCGCGGTCCGTGGACGCGTCTTGGGACCCCAATGCGAACTCAAAGATCCGCGGTAGTGTGCGTCTCACACCCGATGGGGAAGTCCGATGGACTACAATATCCATTTTCTACGGGTACGTGCACTCTCTTCTTCATGTTGGATGTATTCGCTGCCATCATTGCATGGAATGCCTTCTGATAAGCGGCAGTAGTGAAGAGCGCTGGCGCAGCGAAGGCGTCCAACCTGGCGGTCCTCGTTCGCTTCGCGGCGTTGTTGGTACCTGGTTCGACAAAGATCACGACCCACACGGTCCTGCCGGTCCCACGGCATTCTGGAAGGTTGCTGAGCTCACCGACGAGGAAGAAGTTGAGAGCGATGGCGAGGATGGGCACTGGTTGCACTGATCGGTCTTGACAAGGGTTGAGTGAGATTTCTGCGATGTCTCATGGTTTGTGTTTCACGATCTTGATTTTGGATGCAGATCCACAAGCATATGTCTTAGGTACCCGAATCATGGTGAGATTTTATGGTGCTGGTCAAGGCGTTGATATCTGGCGTTCGGGTCTGGTTTAAATGACTTTCTCTCTTTAGAGAATCACATTTCCACATACCTCCACTCCAGCCCATCTGTCTTGCATCCGACCACATGTACCTCCTTCTTCTCCCCAGGTACCACATCGAATCCGTTATCACTCAGCCTGACACCCTGCTTCTCGCTGAACACGAAGCCCTTCACTGGCTTCTCGCATGCTACGGTGACTACTGACTCATCCTCCAAATAAAAAACGCTCACGCCTCGGTCCGGGAAGGTGAGGTACTTGATTGGATCGGGCCACGATACATCGCTTGCGACTTGCTTGCCTTCGATGTTAAGCGTAGCATGAATGACGAACGGGTCCGCTTTCGAGGTATCGAATGCCGTCTTTGGGTCCTGCAAGTCCGGGATCTCGACTTTATGGTTGAGATAGGCGTCCGTCGTCCCGTTCGCTTCAATCTGCACTTCCTTCCTCAACTCGGATAAACACTCCTTCCCACTTTTCACAGAGACGAATCGGACAACTAACTCTGCTTTCAACTTCTCGGTCTTACTACTCACAACCCAGACATCAAACTGCACTTCCTCCCAAACCTTTCGCATGTCAATATGACTAGTGTCCCTCTGCCACAACTCATCCGCCGGTCTGACAGTCCAATCAGCGACCTTCCTTTGCACGCCCACAGCAACCGGCTCCAGTGCACGCTTGATCGCATAGTACGCCGGCTTCGGTATACCATAGTAATCAACAACCGCCCAGCTCATCGTAGGCCAGCAATCATTCAACTGCCACACCAACACACCTCCACACTTCCTATTCCCTCGCTTGCCCCAGTCACGGCGCCAGGACTTGTATGCCCAAGATAACGCATCGGCTTGCATGACCTGCGTGAGGTGCGTGAAAGCCGCTAAATCATAGTGTATGCGGAAGTTCTCGGCGACGTAAGAGATAAGGCGACGTTCGTGGCCGATAGCTTTGTTGCGAAAGTCCATCGCCATACTTCCAGGATAGCGATCTTCTGCCCTGGTGATGCACTTGTCAAGCGTCTCAAGATGCGGATAAGCTTCCATGCCGAACTCGGAAACGAAGCGGCCGCCCATCCGGGGCAAGCGTTGGTATGGCTCCATGGTGCCGTGCCAGACGTTCCATTGGTGGATGTCGCCGACTGTAGAGTCGACTTTGAGTGTGGTGGATGTACCGTTGCCAAAGGGAGAACTGGGGTGGTATGGGACGCCTTTCGTTTCTTCCTTTACTATTTTTGGGAGCAGGTATTCGTAGAGATATCGAGCGGGGAAGTTGGTCTTGAGCCACGACTGTGGGTCTTTGTCCTCGGTGTAGTTGTACTCTAGTCCGTATCGTTCCACGATCTGGTAGTCTTCGTTGTTGCCGGCCCAGATGATGAGGCTAGGATGATTGCGTAGTCTGCGAACGTTTTGGCGCGCCTCTTTCTCGACCGAGGCTAGGTAGGCGGGATATGCGGGATAGTTTGCGCATGCAAAAGCGAAGTCCTGCCAGATGAGGATGCCGAGTTCGTCGGCTGCGGCGAAGAAGGCATCGGCTTCGTAGACTCCACCGCCCCAGACGCGGACCATGATTTGGTTGCCATCAGCGGCTTGTTGGATCCATGAGCGGAAGTCAGAGGGCGTGGTACGCGTGAGGAAGGAGTCTGCTGGGATCCAGCAGCTTCCACCGCAGAAGATGTCGACGTTGTTGATGCGGAAGTAGAATGCAGTGCCATAAGTGTCGGACTCTTGGATTAGCTCGACTTTGCGAAAGCCGATCGTCTTCTGTGTTCGATCGAGTACAGTGGCGTCCGACGAAGTTGATGTTTTCGTCGAATAGAGGGTTACGGAAATATTGTATAGCGACTGCTGACCATAGCCGCGCGGGCACCAGAGTGTGATATCAGATGCTTCAAAGTCGGCGCTCAGCACACCCGATTGACTCTCTGCTTGTACGAAAGCACCAAGCGAGATGACAACCTGCGAATCCTTCTTAATCACAGCCTTCACATTGCCAGCACCTTCCAGTCTGACAAACACCGTGCCCTTCACCTTCTCCAAATCGTCGCTGAGCTCATACTCGACCCACACATCTTCAATGCGAGCCACGTAAGTTTCCAAAGAAATCGGCTTCCAAGGGCCGCAACTGAGGAGGACCGGGCCCCAATCCCAGCCCCAGTGGTATTGTGCCTTCCTGACAGGCCCGCGCGAAATCTCCGTCTGATGCACGATGAAGCGATGCTCTTTGTGCTTGTTCACAAGCTCGAGTCCCTCATCTCTCGCCGACTCAAACACAATCTCCAGGCTATCTTCTTCCGCCGACTTTCCGATAAGATTGGTTACATCGACATGATGTTCCACGAACATGTTCTCTGACTCAAGCAACAGCTTCCCGTTTAGGTATACCGCTGCAAATGTGTCCAATCCTCCTAACTTCAAGATTGTTCGTACGCCGCGCTTTCCGTGGTCGGGAGGAGACGAAAAGGTCGTCCGGTATGTCCATGTTTCTTCGGCAACCCAGCGGACGGAGAGTTCGTTGAGGTCTTTGAAGGGGTCGGGAATTTTTCCGTTTTTGAGGAGGTCGAGGTGTATTTCGGTTGGGAGGTCATTGGCCGGCAGGTATTCGGTTTTTGAAATAAGGTTACCCTGCTTGAAGGTCCATCCCGAGATGAGGGGCTGCGAGTTGTACATCGTGGCAGCCATATTCAGTGTCGTCCTGTAACACAGCCAACTCGTGTGATGTTGAAGCAAGCTTTGATGTCAAATACAAAAGAGGTATCCCGAGCTGAATCATTGCCAAGTGCTCATCTTCGCGAATGTCTCCGAAAAGCTTGAAGGATGCATGTCGCTAAATGATCGTGCTGCGGGGTATACAACGGTCAGCCTGGGTGGGGCAAAGATCACCAACCTCAGACCACCGCTTTCCCGCTCTTCGGGCGCAACACTACCGACTTCCCTGCTCACTAGATAAGCGCTCTGCGTGCAACAATAAGATGCAACGTGACTGCACTATAAGAGATGGAGGCACCAAGTGCCTGGGACGAATGGTGGGGACGTGGTTGTTCGACCTCATCTTTCCTGTTGACCCCGCATTTCATCATCCTCGAGCAAGCTTCGCAGCGCACGCATTATCAATATGGCCGAGAAAGAAGCGCAGCAGGCAGCGTATATGGGCGAGAAGACGTTGACAGAGGATGGCAGAAAGATCGTTGAGGAAGGCGAGGTGGAAGCTGTCAACCCGTCCTTCGCGACAATCATGGCGAATCATAAGCCGAATGCGTGGGGAAAGGGTCACGTACAACTTTACGCACTGGCAGCAGTCTGCTTCTTGAACTCCACGATGAGTGGTAAGTCGTTCCTTCCGCATCTCTAATTGCAATTACCTGACGAACGATAGGCTTTGACGGCTCGCTCATGGGCAGCATCAATGTGCTCCCCAGCTATACCAGATACTTCGGCCTTCCTCAGACTGGGACTGCATCGACTGGAATCGTCTTTGCCATCTTTCAAATCGGTCAGATGTGCGCTGCGCTGTTCGTTTGGGTGGCAGACTGGCTAGGCCGACGATGGCTGATCTTCATCGGAACTGCGGGAGTCGTCTTGGGCACGATTGTCACGGCGACTGCGAAGACGCTGCCAACGTTCATAGGCGGTCGCTTTTTGCTGAGCTTCTTTGCGCAAATGGCGTGTTCGGCGTCTCCGTTGTACTTGGTCGAGGTTGCGCCGCCGCAATATCGAGGTACGCTAGCGGGAATGTATAATACGTTCTACTACTTCGTAAGTACGCTCCTTCCTAGCTATCTTCAGGGAATTGACACCAACCTAGGGCTCCATTTTAGCCACATCATCCGTCTATGGCGCGCACAAGCATCTCCCTGGCAATCTCGACTGGCGCCTCCCACTTTGGTTGCAAATGGTCTGTCCCGGACTCGTATGCTGCGTCATCCTCTTCTTCCCGGAATCGCCTCGATGGCTCATTGGCAAGGACCGCCACGAAGAAGCGCGCGATTTTCTTATCAAGCACCACGCGAATGGCGACCGAGACCATCCACTCGTTGCACTCGAGATGGCTGAGATGATCGAATCATTGCGAAAGGATCCTGTGACGGGATGGCGCAACTTCTTCGATCTGAGCGTGTTGTTCAGGACCAGAGCGAGGAGATACCGGACTATGTTGAATATGACTTTCGCGTGGTTTGGTCAATTCTCCGGCAACAAGTAAGCTCCTAATCATTTGGTAAGCGTCTTGCGGACTGACACAGAACAGCGTGATCTCATACTACCTTCCCTACCTCCTCGCAAATGTCGGCATCACGAATGCAGATACCAAACTACTCCTCAATATCATGTACGCTCTCGAAGGTTTCATCTTCGCGACGGCCGGAGCCCGCTTACATGACGTCTTTGGAAGGCGCAAAATGCTGCTCACTGCCACTGCCGGCTTGATCATCGCGTTGGCCATCACCGCTGGAACGGCAGCTGGATACGTTAACACTGGGAGCAAAACAAGCTCTTCGGCATCCATCGGCTTCATATTCGTGTTTGGTGCAATCTTCGCGTTCGCCTTCACTTCAATGCAGCCTATCTACCCTGCCGAAGTGATGGCGAACGACATGCGCGCGAAGGGTATGGGCACCTACAAGATTGTGGGTGGTGCTGCAGGCTTTATCAATACGTTTGCTGCGCCCATCGCACTCACCAATGTTAGTTTTCTCAATTCTCTCAGACGCCTCCGCGGCCACCAGTTAACGTATCGCAGATTGGGTACTGGTTCTACGTCTTCTTCGTGTTCTGGGACCTTTTCGAGTTTGCTTTCATGTACTTCTTCTTTGTCGAGACGAAGGGTCTCACGCTTGAGGAGATGGATGAAATATTTGAGGCGAAGAACCCCAGGAAGGCGAGCACACAAAAGAAGAAGGTCAAGGTCAGGACGGTACTGGGAGAAGATGGCAAAGTGGAGCAGCAGATTGTGGGCAAAGCAGAGGCATAAAAGGTTTGATGGAGTAGTGGAGTCTTTCGTACGTAGCAATGTCAAATTGTATCACTGTAAAGATTTGCCGCCCCCACCACCAGTTCTCCGTTCTTCAAAGTGGGCGAGCCCCACTCTCTTCCTCGCTTCGGCCCACGTTTCTAGACCAAAAGCCGAACCGTCATTGATAAGCGTTGACTCTCGAGTTCTCCAAACGCCCGTCAAAGCTGCCAAATGAAGGTGATAGAGATGAGCTCTTTCCTCGCGGCAAGCTAACACCTTCCGCCTTCACCTCCAAAGTTCCGTGAGGCCTGTCCACGCTGGTCTGATCTCCTCAAAAAGTACGGTCGTTTTCGGGACAAATTCGTCAAAGATTTTGGCATCCCGCTCGAAAAGCGTCGAGAGACGCCATTGAAGATTGCCGACTACCTCATCCCGGAAGACTAAGAATGTCAGAGAGACCGAGTTCGAAATCGTTCTGCCACTCCGATAGTTCGACTTCCTGGCACACGAATTATGTCTTTTCTACACATGCTTTCGATCTTTTCGCTAAGAGTCACAGAAATTCCATCAGCAAGCCACTGTTTTTCATCATTCACATCCCCCGGCTTCATCTCGAATGGCACCTCTGCTTCCGGGACGAACACCGAGTGACACTGCGCGTCAGAAAATCACATCCATCAAACAGTTTCTAGAGCTTGAGCGGCTCAGACCTTGGATTGTCACCTTCAAAAGTTTTCTGGTCGTGTCTCCGGGACTTCACCATTCTACAGTTAGACAATGACGGAGAGCTTAGTTTTCGCAGCGACTACATCTAGAGTTTTCATGTCATCCATCAGGAAGTTCAATTACACTCCACAGTGGGTCAGTGCAGGGTGGTTCAAGATTAAATGTTTCAGAAAGTCCTTTCTTATCATCTCGCTAGGAAGTCAACCTCATCTCACTGCAAAGTAATTTGATCCTCTCTTCTCTTTTATTACTCTATCCTGCGATCAATTTGCAGTGACAATCAGTCTATCATTCTCTCAGTAGGATCTGCATCTACAAATTTACGTGGGTCGTGTTCCAGAGGGAATCTGATCTCGCAGGTTTGCATAGATATCGATGCCGAGCCCGCCACAACTAAACCAATTCTACCTCTCTTTCTGCAAACCTCTCCAGCCGCTTTCGCACGCTTTTTGCCATGCCCCAGAACTTCACGCGTCCTATTCTCTCGTACTGCTCCGGGGAGGATTCGCCGACGCTCAATAGAACAAGACCATGGACATGTTCAGCGTGGCTAGAGCCGTCCGCGAAGATAGGCAGGAAAAACGCTCTGCGCTGATCCGTCCGAGACTCAGTTACCCCATCAAAGTACAGCTCACTAGAGAACACGGGTTTGGTCTCCGATTTGCCTCCTTTCAGACCTTCTTCGTTTATGATACCCCCTTCCCGTGCCCATATCAACTGGCAGCTAAGTTCGTCAAGGTCGCCGGGTTGGGTCCATCGGAATGCGACCAGCCGTCCTCGCAGCGTTATGCGAGCGTCCTCGATGCGACCATATGGCGACTTGGGGTCCGTCAGTGTGACGTCAATATTGGTGACTGTCGCTAGCGGAGGCCTAGCCAAGCCGCCATCTTCGAAAGGCTCCACCTTGCAGTCGAGTTTAGCCCAGCTCCATGAAGGGCATCTGTAGGAGCTTCGAGCCAATGGTGGTATCAATGACGAAGAACTGGACTTCCATAAGAGCGCTTGGGGAAGATATCGCCGGAATATGCCCGCAACGTATTGGTCTTGCAAGTAGTAGTCGAAGTGCTCAGCAACGCCTGCAAATGCCGCAAACTTGTCGACGTCGGGATAGGTCAATTGGCGGCTGGTATACTCCTCGATGAGCTTGTTGAAGGTTGTTTTGGGGATGATATTCGGATCATCAAATTCTACACCTGATGGTAGGTCAAATACTGTGGGGGGTTGAAAATAGTAATTGTCCGTTGGAAGGGTAATCCCAGCGGGAAACGTCTCGCAGATGTGATATGACTTTGAGCATTCCCAAAAGACCTGCTCCTGTGCAAAGTGAAGGATCCTAGGCGACAAGAGCCGTTCTTGAAAGACCCATCCTCTTCGGCCAAGAGGTGAATCATGGTAACCGAAGCTGTCCATTCCGAGATGAGCCAGAAGGTATTGTTCTTCAAACAAGCGATGAGAAGATTGATGAGCAATCACTGCGGGTCTTATATTTTCCGGACTGCGTTGCGCATAGAGGCCTGCGTGTGCGTCTTCGGCATGGGTTGCTGCTATGTTGACGATGCAGAAGTTGTAAATCTGCCCCATCTCTGTGACATGGTGGAGCCAATCCCTGCTACTGCCTTCGCCGGATTGAATGATACATAAGGAGTCGATCCAAATATACCATATATGTAATCTTTTGCAAAGCTCGACTGCGTCTTGGAAGGTTCGAGGAAGATCTTGTAACGGAATGCCCTTCGAAAATTGCTCAATATTGGATGCCGTAAGGGTAAGAAAGCTGGGATTCTTGCCCCAACAATGACTCAAAGTTGCATAAGGCTGCGGAGTTCCTTCATTGTTGCCGTTCCTTGTCGTTTGTAGTCGAGGGTTGTCTCCGCTGAGATCGAGAAGGCGAGGAGGTTGATAGCCAGTATTCACATATTGACATTGTAAATGGCGTTTAGTACATCCATCTAACCAGGCATGCGCAAGGTTCGCCACAGCTACATCGCTAGTACTCGGGGGGTATTCGTACGAAGCTGCGAGACGCAGAGACTTGGAGTTGTCACCTCGGAGCGGACATAGTCGAAAGTTAAAGGATTTACACAGGTCGTCATTTGATATTTCTGGTACCAAATATTGAATCGAAAAGGACAGATCTGGCTTGAGAATCCCGCTGCTGTGCAAGGGTGCGGTCTCCGTTATTAGGGTAGGGATTCGGTGTTTGAGCACCCAGTAGATCGTGCTGCATACAGCACATCCTTTGACCACTGCGTCATCGAACGCTTGCCGGTTCTCATGATGGACAGTTGAATCGTAGATGGTAGTTTTTTCTCCACTGTGCCGCACTAGTTGCTGCACAACTCTCTCGCAGTCTTCGCATAGGGGAGTCGCAAATGTAGCCACAAAATCCGGTTCTAACGTCGATTCGCTCGCAGTCCGAGACTGACGGTAAGCCGCCATGTTGCATGAACGGTCTTGACGGTACACATGTTGACAACCGTGCCGTAGGCAGCGGTTTCGGTCCGAATGCGGGGTATTAAGAGAGGTAATTACCTGATTAGTCTCGATTAGGCCAAATACCTAATTACCATTTCGCTCATCGCTCGTGGAGGCATCGTTGCAACAAGTAACGACAGGATGGGAGGACTGCTACAAATTCGCAAAAGAGTTGATGAGATCGTTCACGTTCACTTGTTGGGAAATGCGAGTAAATGGCTTGCGATCACACGAACGCTTCATTCAGCCTGGTAGCCAGAGGGCTTATCTGACACGCTTCAAATAGACACAAGTGAAATGCATGCATGCGATGATGCGCTGAAATGCAAAGACGCGCGGTAAGGATGTCAATGAAAAAAACATAATTGAACCAGCGGTAGTGTGCCATAGACCGAGCGCCAAGACCTCACGTGACCACGCCTACCATGACCCTTCTAAAGTTGGTCGTGATTTTCCTTATCTCAATGAAACCAATTAGATCACGATCAGTACCGTAAATTCAAAATCAAGTTCTTCCCTCCCCGTCGTCATCGTCTCCCTTTCTAAACATGATATTCTGGCATCGCAGCCCCCTGCCAGCCACACCAGCCACACGCGCCTTCCCAACCACGCCAACCACCCCCGCGCACGCACCCCACCACATCTACAAAAGTAGTGCAACGCGCTGCATTCCACAATTCCCACTGCATCCCCACTCCAGCTGAACCTTTATCACCCAAATTCTACCACTATACTACCGCACATACTTCCGACTCCCGATCCTCTTGCAAAGAGATTCTTTAGAGCTTGGACTTGTCATCTCGTTGTTGTCCCGACGACGTCTGATCTAGCTTGAGCTTGGACCTTGCTACGTCGGCAGGATACACAAGAGTTGAGCGCTGCAATCTACACCCAACGCAGAGTTTTGACAATTGAGATTGGAGCCTTGGACAAGCGAGAGGTGTGTACAGCTTCTTCGGGCTTCTTGCGCGCATCAGACTAATCCATCCCAGCCTACTCGAAGCCATCGGCAGCCTCGCATACCGACCACACCACCAATCGACTACCCACACACGAGCTCTACACCCGCCACAACCCCGAACCAACCCACCGCCACGCCAACATGAAGCGCAACGTCGTCATCTTCCTCATAATTCTCATCCTCTTCATCCTCATCGCCCTGATCGCATACATGATCTACTACCTGCAAACGCGGATGGCGGTCGGCGGTACGGCGTCGTCTGTGAGCGACATGACGGAGGCATGATCCTCCCTCATCTTCTCAGTCACCACCTCGCCTCCTCTCCGACGCTTCACTTAGAAGCTTCACTCTGACGTTGGAACATCTTTACGAAAACGAATTGCATACAAAAACTAGGTATATTGGACAATGGCATGGACGGCGTTCTTAATTTTGCTAGTATTTGGCTCTGGGTTGGAACTGCGCAACGCATTGCGCAGCACTGGATTAAGTTGGGCTGTATGGATTAATGCGATGAGCGGATACCCGTGACGCTGTTATTGTTTTTACGATGGATCGACTGATGGGGATTCTGTATATAGATAGACTAGCACAGCGATTGTACGCTGGTGAATGGACAACATCTGGTGACTCAACTGGCACATACCGGTTCCTTTGATGACCTTGATCTCGTTACTACCGTTGCGTGCTGCGAATTGTCAACCTGCCTAGCTCAGAATGTCTCCATGTCCAGATACACATAAACATTGACGCAAGACTTATGCAATCGAAATCCCGAAGCATGCATGCCAGAGGCCACCGTGAAGATTAGAGTAGTGCGATTGTCGAGAATGGGTAGTAAGTAGAATACATTGACCAATCCAAATGCCCGTGATAACTCCCCACATATTTGCATCTCCACATCTGCCCGCATGCTAACCAGCTACCGGAGACGCCATGCTGGAAGCGCAAACCGACCAAGCAGGGGAATCGCGCCACGAAATCATCCAAGACCCCAAATCCAAGGGAAGCAGATGACATTTTGAAAAGTTCCCGACGAGCAAAGGTCGAAAAAGGGGATGTAGTCCGTCCGCCCTCCAGCCCATCAGTACACGTCCTCGGTGCCCCTCATAGTTTCATCGCCATTCGCCACGTCGTCGTCGTCGTTTGTGGAGAATACGAGATGGCTTTCGTAGTATTCGAGCATCTTCTGTGGACATTTCTGGTAGACGTGGGACAGCGGGTGTTGCGTCTTCTTGTGGTTGTTCCACACCAGGTAGGCATAGCGTGCCTGCTTGCCCGTGGTCGGGTCTCGCTGCTCCTCGACGGTATCGACGTAGTTGACATCGTGCTCCCACGAGCCTGGCGGCGGGCTCCACTCCTTCTCCTTCTTCAGACGTTTGTTCGTTACGGGTGCGGCGGACGCGTCGGCGGCAGATTTCCGGCCCTTGCGCTTCTTGCCGGCCTCTGGCCTGCCGCCAATTTCCTCGAAGTATTCGTTGAGCACATCTTTGGCACCGTCGCTAGTATGCTGTCAGGCTGCGACCTTTATCTTCCCGGGTATTCCTTACAGATTCGACTCGGGCTCCCAGGTGCGATCTAGGGGGTCGTCGTAGCCTTGCCACTTCACGTCGTATATGATGGTGCCCTAACCGAGTCAGTCTCGAACGATGCTGCTCAAGGGCAAGGCACGTTTACCTTTTGAAGCTTGTGTCCGACAATCTTCTCGACGACGTATCTATCGCATTATCAGCTTGATGCGACAGTGTGGGAGACCGATGCGCGCGTACTCGTCCTCGCCCTCGTCGTCGTCTTCTGCTTCTTCGTCTTCTTCTTCCACGGGGGCCTTGGCCTTGGAGGCTTTTGTGGGCTTCTCTGCGGGGATCTGCTCGTCGCCCGAAGACGCGCTGGCTTCCTCGTCGCTAAGGGCAGCTACGCGCAAATCAGCAAAGGCTTCGCGACGGCGGAGGCACACTCACGCGGCATGGTCAGGAGCTGTCGCAAGCGGTCGCGGGTGCAGGTGCAGTACAGTTAGAGCTTCTGCGAGCTCGTCAACGGCGCTTTGAGCTCAATTGAGAGGCAGCAGTAGCTGTCGTCAGTAAAGCAAGAGGTTGGTGGATGCTCACCTGGGCAGCGCGTCAACTACCCTACGGTCCGTGCGCGCCGCCGCTCTGCCAAGACATGGGGTTCAGAATTTCAGTTTCGACCAAAAGTTAGACAGCTTGTTTACACGCGTCAACCCCGCCATCGCTCACACGACAACCCCCGAACCATACTGCTTGCCTCTGTAGAGCTCACACAGTCTGTTGCTATACGAGAGAACGTCCCCGCCCAACAATCTGCCAATATGGCGATGCGTAAGTCCGCAGGCTGCAGGAGAGCTCCGTTCTGCACCTTTACCTGTAGCTACCCTTTCAAAAATATAGAAGCTAATCATTTTTGCGTGCAGAACTCGACATGTCAAATGGTACGCCTGTGAACCCCGCGACTCGTCGAATATACCCCGCGTTTCTGCAGAAGCAGCAACTGACATAGTGGCATGTAGCCCAGGTGATGAAGGATGAGAACGGACGGCCGTTCATCATAGTCAGAGAGTACGTAATGGCGGTTCTGGGACCGGGGACCCGAGTACCCAGAGGAAAGTGCGGCACTGACACGGCCGCAGCCAGGGCAAGAAGAAGAGGCAGCACGGCAACGAAGCGGTCAAATCGCACATTCTGGCGGCACGGACAGTAGCCAACATCGTCAAGACGTCGCTGGGACCCCGCGGGCTGGACAAGATCCTGATATCCCCCGACGGCGACATCACCGTGACCAACGACGGCGCCACCATCCTCTCGCAGATGGAGATCTCCAACCACGTCGCAAAGCTTCTGGTCGAGCTCTCGAAATCACAAGACGACGAAATCGGCGATGGCACAACGGGCGTGGTGGTCCTGGCTGGCGCCCTGCTCGAGCAGGCAGCAGACCTCATCGACAAGGGCATCCACCCCATTCGGATAGCGGACGGCTACGACCAGGCCTGCGAGGTGGCCGTGGCGAAGCTGGACGAGATCAGCGACGAGATCAACTTCTCCAAGGAAAACACCGAGGAGCTGTTCCGCGTCGCGAAGACGAGTCTGGGCAGCAAGATTGTGTCCAAGGCGCACGACCACTTCGCCAAAATCGCCGTTGATGCCGTCCTCTCCGTGGCCGACTTGGATCGAAAAGATGTCGACTTCGAGCTGATCAAGGTGGATGGCAAGGTGGGAGGCTCGCTGGAAGACACGCTGCTGGTCCAGGGCGTGATAATAGACAAGGACTTTTCCCATCCCCAGATGCCGTCCGAGGTCAAGGACGCGAAGCTCGCCATTCTCACATGCGCGTTTGAGCCGCCCAAGCCGAAGACGAAGCACAAATTGGACATCACCTCCGTAGAAGAGTTTAAGAAGCTCCAAAATTATGAGTCGACCAAGTTCACCGAGATGATCCAACGCATCAAGGACACCGGAGCCAACGTGGTAATATGCCAGTGGGGTTTCGACGATGAGGCAAACCATCTTCTTCTCACCAACAAGCTACCCGCCGTGAGATGGGTGGGAGGCCCTGAAATTGAGCTCATCGCCATCGCCACCAATGGCCGCATAGTACCCCGATTCGAGGACTTGAGCGCGGAGAAGCTGGGTACAGCGGGCATCGTTCGGGAGTTGACTTTCGGAACAACGCGAGACAAAATGCTGGTCATCGAGGAGTGCGCAAACACCCGGGCCGTGACCGTCTTCGTGCGAGGCAGCAACAAGATGATCATCGACGAAGCGAAACGGTCGTTGCACGACGCCCTTTGCGTCGTGCGAAACCTTGTGAGGGATAACCGCATCGTCTATGGCGGAGGCGCAGCAGAGGTCGCCTGTTCGCTTGCAGTGGAAGATGCAGCGGTGGAGGTAAGCTACCCCTTCCAGTTCTCAGGAACGTATTCTAACCATCCACAGAGCCCAGGTCTCGAGCAGTATGCCATGCGCGCATTTGCCGAAGCGCTAGACTGCGTTCCCATGGCGCTCGCCGAGAACTCCGGCTTGAGCCCCATTGAAACTCTGGCATATATCAAGTCTCGCCAAGCCAAGGAGAACAACTCAAGGTTAGGTGTCGACTGCATGCAGACCGGAAGTAATGGTGAGTCGCACCCTTGGTTTCTTTTTATGGGATCTCTGCCCAAGTGGCATCCGCTGCTTCCTTTGCAATTCCTCCCCAATCCCGCTCCTACCATCCTACAACCCCTGTGTGGCGTGGTCTCGTGGTGCATCCTCGATTGTTCGAGTTTCGGCGATGGACGCCTCCGTGGGATCTCAAAGACCCGACCCCCACGCATTATCTACACCCTCTGTTTGTCAAGCTTTGTAGTCCTGCAACAGAGCGAACACAGCTCGCATCGGAACATTCACACTGTAGGATTGTGCTAACCTGTGGCGTTCACAGATATGAGGCAGCACTTTGTGATTGATCCCTTGATCTCAAAGAGGCAGCAACTGCTGCTCGCTACACAGCTGTGCAGGATGGTACTCAAGGTACGTTATGTGTCTTTTTCGTTTTTTATCAAAACCCGTATTTTTGTGTCACGACAATCACCATTGTACCGCTTGCAGACTCACCCATCACGCTTTGCATACCGCTCCTAGCGCGGGCCATATTCTATGGCTACCGTAGCGCGGTGTGCGGGGAAGTGGATTGCATTATGCGCGACACAGTGGCACAGTGCCAACTTCTCACCATGAGCCGCACGGTTGGGATGAAGGGGTGGAGAGCGGTTTTCCACGACGTTCGCGATCGATGCGTTCCGAGTGGAGTCTCTTTGCGGTGCTACGTTCAGGCTGCCTTTTTGCGTCTATCTCCGTCCCGTGTCGGTGCTAATGCAGAATGTAGGTCAACAATGTTATTATTGCAGGAAGCGACGAGAACGACTTTTAGATGGGGTCACATGGGCAAGCCAGATCCAGGGCGAATGTGAGAGGTCGTACGAAAACGCCGATACCGGGTCGCGTTTTGTGGCACGGTTGTGAAAGCAGGTGACGTGGTTGGATTGTACTATGCCTAATACCATATAGACGGTTTGCAATGAAAAAGCTTGTCCAATGGAGCCAGCGATCTGTGTCCTATTTGTTAAGTAGGGGAGCCCTCACACATGAATAATACTTCCTAGGGGATTTGAACAGATCGATCTTGGAAAGGTGGGTTTCTTGACAGTGAATTTATGCCTTTAAGCTACGGTGGGTCGATGTGAGCGGGACAACCGCACTCAAAGTCCCTTACTCACGCGTAAGCATCAAAGACTTCCCCGGCTCTCGGTCGCTGGATGTTGGAATGAGGATTGCTCTCGGTGCATTGCCGTCCGAAGCACGTCCCCGATGACGATTGGTGGAATGTGAACAATCGAACGTAGGATCAACTTCGCAGGATCAACGAGGAAAGGATCCAAAGAGGCAGTCGAGGAAGAAGAGATCCTGCAGTACGCGTATCCGCTATGGGTACGGTTTCAAACCCGAAAGTGTTAGGTTGGTGGAGTTTAGTTGGCGACCGGTCGGCCTCTGTGGTTATGGTCAAATCAATCAAGGAAAGTCAAGATTGGCTTCGCAGGTGAACGGAACAGGTAAAGGGTGCAAAGCCGTGGTCGAGGAAGAGAGATCCTGCGGCCGCGAACTTGACTCTGGGCATTTATCTGGATGGAATGCGTGGATTGGTGGGGTTGTTTGGTGGGCGGGTTTTGTGGTTTCTACCACGACATCGGCCAGGCAGATATCCGGAGACTGAGGTGATCTTCTTCTCGATCTAGCATCGATCTGAATTCGTGTGTTGATCCTAGTCCTATATGCTGCTGCCGTGCTGTTCTCGTTTGTAGAGCCGAAACTACGCCCTTGAAAATGTAGGTTGTATTTAGGTGGTGAAGATGTGCGAAGGACGTGTGCGAGATACGCTCATTCTGTCTAGATAATCTGCAGGTACCTACAGTATGTTCATGGTAACGTAGATCTTGCTATCTGGCCTCCAGCCTTTGTTCTTACTCTATTCCTATATACACTGAGCCCGATGTGATTGGGAATTATTAGGGACGAAATGTGTGACGGGACGACTGGAGGAAAGGATTTTCCAGGACCGAGAAGGAGAAGACCACAACGTAACGGCTGTGATTAGTTCCCGAGGTATAACATGGTGCTCGAGAGGCATTGGCGGATATACTGTGTATAGGATGCTTGGTCTACAGGATTCGGTTTACCGCAGTGTGTTCCGCGAAGAAACCGTGTATCACATCAGCCAAAGCGACAAGAAACAAAGGGGTAGTTGGAGCGTGAGTAAGAAGAGAGTCTTACCTATCCAACTCACCGCATTCCCCCCAACTTCATCGTAGACATCGACACCCTCATCCCCTATCTCCACCCGTAACGAAACGTCGTAACAATACAACTCAACGTCTCGGCATCAACCTACTCACTTACAAAGAAAGCCAGACCCACAACCCGTGCCCTGCCCGCCTTTAATCATCCCAAACCAGCCAGCTGCAGCCAGCCTAGCAGACCTTCCCAGCTCCTCAGAAAAGTTCTGCATACGGCCGGATCCACAGGCGAAGGGCCACTACCGAACGCCGTTCCGACGCAGGTCCAGAAGCACCGTCTGACAGAGTCTCCATCTAAGATCCAATTTTGGCGGTTAGGTGTCTCGGACGAGGTTGGCGACGCGCATGTATCGGTTCATCATCGGATACTGTAGAGGAGGTAAAAAACCCTGACTTACCAAAATTTCACCCAGACCCACCTCAGGAGTTTATCCATCTACACGCTAGCCCCATCATCCAGATCCGTAGATGGCCCCAACGGTGCTAAGAGTGGCGGTGAGCCCGTGAGGCACTCCAGAACTGTGGCGGAGGCATGCGCGGCTGTGGGTCCCCTAGCACCCTAGCACGTTCATCCAAATCTGTCATGTGCCACGGCGACTCAGCTCCCATGCCATCGGAGAAACACGGCCATGGAGCATCGCATCGCGCTCTGTGCGTTTTGCGACATTTCTCCACATTCCCCTCGGTGGTAAGCCGGCCACCCCGTACAGCTATGATAAGTGATGGTTCCCTGCTTTTGCCATTGCTGAGCTCTGACTGCGTGGTTTTCTCAATATGCAGCCCTGTCTTGAGACGGAAGTCGAGTCCCATCCTCCGCCCCCGTCACGACCTCAACGCGTGATCGCAAGGCCGGGAAAAGCCGGTTGGGCAGCAACACACGTGCTCGGAGACGGGCACCGACTTGGGCCTGGAAGGAAGAGATACAGACAATGCTTGGTCGGAGAGTGGTCGGCGACGTTCGAGTCGGAAATGCGGTCCCCGCGCGTGGGCCTAATATTTTTATGATGCTGCAGATTTCGCAGTGTTAGCTCTGCAACTGACCAACACCTTTCACATGTCGAGCAAGGACGCTGCCTCAACAAAAGCACTGATATCAAACGCTTGGGACCTGCTGATGAGTCAATGGCCAACCCCACTATGCCTCAATAACTGGAAAGCCAGATCCTAACACATTGCACCCCGACGAGCATGTGAAGCGGGAGAACTCGTGCCGTTGCGAATTGCGCGTCAAAGAGCTGGCGCATCATGGACCTTCCAGTTCAGGTAATGCGACAAGCAGCTAGCGAATCAGCACCGATATAGAACGGCTTGGTCAGCGGAGATTGAGTGTGTCCCGGGCGATTGGGCACCGGTGGTCCGCCGCGCAAGAATGCTTCCAGAAAACTGCTGGATGCGGATCCGCAACGCATCTCGACTTGGGCGAGGAGTTTAGTATGGTGTGGCAGCCGCTTCAAAGCAAGCACGAAAACGTGCAGGCGGATGGTGCTGATGCCGGACGCGCCGCTACACCGTCTAGGGCCCGGCAAACGAGAGGGTGCAGAAAGGAGGAGGTTGGTGTATTGCTCCACTACGGACGCTAGATGCGATACATGATGCTGATGCTGTGATCAATTGTGGATCTCCGATGGGAATGAAACGTGCAGACTCATTGACATTTCTGCTGTCCGGGGACATGTAACGTCAGTCCACAGCAGGCGCGAAACCCTGTTGAAAATTTCGCAGGCGATGGCGATGCTGCCCAGCTTCACACGGCCGTGTGACTCGTCAGGCTCTCGCCAGCGATATTGCGCGCCCGTGTACCTGCATACGCAACGTTCCAGCATTAAGCGTCCGGCAAAAGGTGCCGTCCGCGCAGAATGAAGCCGTCCGCGGATACGATGCAGAGACAAGAGGATTGTCCCTATTGACCATCCAAACATTGGAGTTTCCTTGCGAGTCGCAACATTTGCGGCGTGTTTCCTGGGGAGGAAATTCGGCGGATATAAAGCTTGAAACGTAGACGAATGCCGATCATGAAGCGCCTCGCGTCGAGCTGGCTGCTGCACGGCGATCCGGGGAAATGGGTTTTTCGAAACCTAGTTCAAAAAGGGCACCTGACGCTTTTCCAAAACTTACGATCCTCTCGCTGTGGTATGACTATCAATAACGCCTCTGAATCGCCGTTCGTGACCATTGCTTCAGAGAAAAGCGCGGGGTAGCGTTCTGCGCCGAGCTGGGGAAGTATCTTCACACATCCGGACGATTATGCCTCTGCTTCGACAACGGAACAGCGGATAAAGAATCTAGTCCTGTCCCTGACACATGTACCATGTGCACGTATCTCCAGCGCAGGCCCATGCTCACTGAAGTCGACACAGCGCGCGCTTCAAAGGCAGGGAGATGCTTTCCATAAGCTCACAAGGGAAACCGAGCTTCGTTGGAGCAGGCGTCGGATGCAGGGTGATGGTCGGAGAAGTCGGCCCGAGAGTGAATGCATGGCATGACAACCGCAACGATGTCATAACATCACCATCTGAGGTGAAGATGCCGACAAGGCGTTTCTGGAACGGAAACATGGGACCTACACGTGGCCGAGTCTACCTCGGTTGTCTCGTCCGTAATTGCCATCCCGCGCCATCTGGCGTGGAGATTACTCCGTTACCACGGGACGGAAATATCGACTCAAGCTCTCCTATCGAGGCTTTTCACATGTTTTCGGGCTGCGTGACCGACAGCTCGCCCCAATAATGGCCACGCTCAGCTGACGTGTATACGAAGACATGGGCTTTGAAGGTTCAGAGAACGCGCCTCATCAGGAGGTACCGACAATTGCGCCGGAGGGGAAACAAAGTGGGCTTGTAGACCTGAGACCGTTGCGCGAGGCTTTTGAGGCGCACAATGTACAGGGATGTAAACATGGAGAGCCGACAAGCGAGCGACCTGCTCGGGATATTGCGGGGATATGAAGAACCACATGCAGGAACATCAACAGCAAGACTCGCTGTCCTGGTAGCCGAAACCCGCCCGAGGTCTTTCGCGTGGCTGTCTGTAAAGAACTGTTTTGTTCTGTGTAACGAAATCGGCAGCGCTTTCCTGGTTCCCGGTGCCCTGCTGATCACGAACCAACGCCGCTACGTCAACGTTGGCGCTTGGAAGACAAGCGTCCCATGGACAGACTCAGCCCGAATTGAAGCTAATCTCGCGGAAGGCGGAAGAGGCACTTGTGCATCTCTGACGAGCTCGGGTTTGTGGGGCGGGTAAAAGTTCGAACGTGCGCGTGCGATGTTGCTGTGCTGGAAAGCGAGACGGGCGTCCGGGCGGTGACGTAGGCCGTGGCCTCGGAAGATCTTGCGGGATGTCGTCCTATGTGGTAGAATGTGCAGTCTGTCCGATTGATGGAATCTAGCTTACACAAGACTCGTCGCTACGAAGTTCTGAGGCGACGACGGCTTCTCGCCGCAGCTGACTGCGGCAGGGTTGCCGAATCGGGTCTCCACAAGAACAGATGCACTAGATCGCGTATGCTCAATCCGGTCCGCTTGCCTCAGGCACGCTCATGCGCAGCAATGGCCTTTACCAGTACCGTGCTAGTAGTCATCATTAGCCGATGCGCTCATCTCTGGTAGACTAACAGCCTTGGGGGATATGCTAAATCACGTCGCGATCTTGAAGACGTGTCGGCCGTCTTCGGGGGACGCGTGGTGCGAGCTTTAGCAACCGCCAATGAACTGTAATAACGAAGCCATCGCGTGCTTTCGGAAGGGGTGAAGGGTCATTCCGCTGAGCAAAGGTCGCGCACGGTAGTGATGCCTCCGCAAAGATCCTGTTACGACGAACAATTCCAGGGTAAACATTGGCTCGGCGAAGCGGTTTTGATTCGCTGGAGCTGCTTGTTGTTGCGCATCGGATGAGAAGCGAGTGGCATGTCGTACGGTCAGGACTGAGATCTTGATGTCTGGTAGACATGAGCAATGACGATGTCATCAGGGTCTACTTGGCCGTTGCACCGTCGACGTTTAGTCCGGTGACCTGCGAGAATTTTGATGTCGATGCTACCACCAAACGTCATACCTTGCTATGGAGTGGAGTGGCAGCTCGATACTGCGTGCACTGATGTGATCAATATGGACAAGACGTCGTTGGGTAGGAGGCTTATTCCGACACCAAACATCTGACGTTCGATGCCTGGCCAACAAGACTTATCTGTTCGTCAGCTCTTCAAGCTGACTGTCCTTCAGGAGTAGCGGTCGAACGTGGGACCAGCGTCCCTGCGAACAAAGAAACAGGTCGACGGTGCTAGAAGACCTGTATGCTGCCGAGGCTGGCGGATATGTCCAGCTGGGGGGTTCAATGTCGCTTTCGTATGTAACCCCTCTTGTACAGGGTCTGATAATAATCATCATCCCACCGTCGGGTTCGATACAATGAGAAGCTTACTGTCAGTCGAGTCAGCAATTACAGCCCGCGGCTGCTAAAAGCGATAACAAAGAACACCCCTGGCGACACTGGAGTCAGGTGCTATGGGGATCCGGTCAACGAAAGTTTTAAGCAGGCAGTTCTCGTTGCCCTTCGGAACAGGTCTCCGCGAACAGGAAGAAGTGATACGTCGTGGAGCTGTAAGATGAGACGCCCTGGTTTTTCGGGCGATGCGAGAAGTATTGACAGAGCATGCTGGCGGGCTGCTGTGCCCCGGGACTGGTTAATGGGGATCCTTCCCGCGCCCGTAGGGTGGCAGAGTGGTCTGGATGGCTGGGATCTGCGAGCAGGCAGCTGCAGAGCGCTGCGCTGCATCTCAACCTTCTTTGTGTGGACTTGCGATCGACATTGGCGGCATTGGCGAAAAAGAACATGTCTGCGAAACCGCCGCCCGCGCGACTCGAGTGTGACGAGGAGGGAGGCAGGTGACGAGACCCCCACGGGGGCGACGAATGAGGCACGGGAGTCGGAGAATTAGGTGATGGAAAGCCAGAGAGTTGTGATATCACAGTGGTCACAGGATGAGACGATGTCAGCACACACCGGAGGATTGACTGGAATGCTGGCCGCGAGTCTTGCCGTGGCGGAGCTCCCTGCACATGAGGCTGAGGAGCGGCCAATTCAGAGGTCGAGAGCCCCGACGTCGATGGCAGATGATCAAGATGCAGGCGCTAAGCTTGCCAACGCATCGACTTGAATACCGACTGTGTCGGGGAGCCACCACGGCCGGTGCCTGATGGAGTATCGCTGCTCCAGGATGGTGTTGTTTTTAGAGCGCCTGACGATGTCCATCGCGAATAGATATGCGCGAATGAGAGGGCTGAAGAGCTGCGGCTGGCGCTGAGCTGAGCGGGCAATCTGGGGAAACTGCGGACGGGCAATTAGAGAAAGGCGACAACGCTCCCGCGGTCAGCTGGCGACAGCGTGGAGAGGGGACGATGCTGTTGCGGATGCGGATGCGGATGCGGAGAGCGGAGACGGGGCGGAGAATAAGGCGACGGACGACGGGCGACGAGCCCACCTGACGGACGGAGGACCACGTCTTCCCCACACGGCGATAAGGTCCTGTTTTGACGTGATATGGTGCACACGGCGGGGTCGTCCTCAGACTCGTCGTATCGCGTGCTGAAACCCCCCAGGACGACGTCTGCGAAGCGCGCGAGAGCCGGAGCGAGCGGCGAAGCCTGACTCATAAGGCTGAATGCGCACCTCGAGTCTCGACAGAGATGGCTTAATGTAGCACGGAACATGGTGCGCTCGCCACGATGCACGATGCACGACGCCCACTCCCGGTCGCAGCCCACAAAGCCTGTCTCACCACACAGCTCCTTCGGGCCTACCTAGGTACCCTGTGATGGGGCGTTGTCACGTCGTCGAAGCCGCCAGGCACATCATCACCATTGCATCGCTCCCACGGCGCACTGGAAGCCGGCCCGAGGGAAGCCAGCCGTGGGCAATAGCCGCGAATCTGCCCACACCGCGCTGCCATATTGGCGCGCCTGGTCATCCATAGGTTGTCCATATTGTTGCATTTGCCAGCAATAACGTGACACTGTTTCTCGCCGTGAACGCTGCGGCAGATGCGACGAGAATGCTAGTCCCTCGCATCCTCCAGTCGTGCCGGTGGCCATGCATGAAGGCTACAGCACAGCGTGCATAAGCGCCTCTTGGACACCCATTCTGTGAGATGATTCAGAAGAGCGGTAAGACGCCTGCCAAACAGATCAGGTCTGCGTATCACTCATGCATCTTGTTGGGAAAGACGACCCTGTGGCAGCTGATGAGAACAGAAGGTCCATCAAGGCATCTCTGGCATCCTGGCTGCATTGCTTCACCGGCAAGGAACACATCTGGCCTGATATCCGCTTTTGAATTAAGTACCTAGTATGATTACTAGACTATCTGATGAGGTAATGCTATCGTCGACGAGCTCGCACTCTGTTCCCAGATGCCCCCGGGTATACTGGCTCAAACTCCTCGATGAGCCCCATAGTAAAAGTACAATGCAGGTAATAGTACAGACCAGTGGGCCCGTCAGACCCAGACCACCCAGGCGCGAGCCGCGACGAATCTTGTAGTCGAATGAACCGCCCATTGCACCAGGTGCTGAATAGAATAAGAGAAAATCGTAGCCTCGTAGGCATGCTCGATGCCGTGTGGTATCAAAGATTTTGGGAATCATTACCCATGACCCGCCGCTACCGATGGTGGTGGGCGGCGGTCGAAGCAGAAAGTAAACACAAAACGCCAA
Organism: Lentithecium fluviatile CBS 122367; assembly: GCA_010405425.1. Taxonomy (NCBI): domain Eukaryota; kingdom Fungi; phylum Ascomycota; class Dothideomycetes; order Pleosporales; family Lentitheciaceae; genus Lentithecium; species Lentithecium fluviatile. The sequence goes on along the minus strand of MU005594.1, from coordinate 335,191 downwards.
TGTCCCAATGCCGTTCCATAAATGCCGCTGAAGGTGCAGTGCAGGTACTGAAGGAGCTGGCTACCATCCTTTTTGGTGGTACTCCTGGAGCCCCTGGTCGAAGTAATCGTTGTATGAGTTGTTGTTCTTTGCCGCATCTCGCGAGGTCGCCGTCTTGAGCAGGTTCTGCTGCGGAAAGACATCCAAGCCCTTGATGTCATTGGTGGTCATGGCCCGGCGCAGTGCGGGGATGGAGACTGCGCTCTGCGCCCGCTTGTTCACAGCGTTAGTCGTCGCGTTCTTGTGCTGGCGCTCCCACAGGAGGTTTTGTCGTAATGACTGCGTAAGCTCGGTTTGAAGCATGTTGCGGCGGGTGGTGCGGGGAGACAACATGGGCGGATGCACATTTGATGTGGTCATGATTATGGGCTGAGTACGGGGTATTTGCTGCCGCATCATCAGGCCACTGTCCTCTTGGGGGGAGTTGCCGGTAGACGGTCCGTTTGGTGTCGAGGTGCGGGATCTGCGGATAGCTGGTGCTGAGGCGCGGGTGGCGGCGTCCTGGAGCGCCTGTGCGCGATCACCCTGATGCATCATGGATGTGAGCAGCGACCGGCGGGAAACCAGGTTTGGTTTAGAGTCGACTCGCTGGAACAAGGCCCTCTCGTCGACGCTGGGGGGACCGCTGTCTTCGTTGTCGTCCTCCCATTCCTCGTCTGAATCCTCCTCTTCGATAGCGTTGTCGTCCGAGTCGTCCTCGCTCTCGCTTTCAATGGCGCTCTCCATGGCCTCGCTCTCTTCGGAAGTGGCGTCCTGGATGGTGCGGGTGGTGACCTCGTTCTTGAATGAGGTGGTCTTGCGCCCAAGGCCAGATTTCTTCAGGTTGTCCGATAGGGAGCTGCGTTTTGCCAGCGAGTACGCCTCTAGCGAGCTGCTGTTGTCTTCGTCGGAGGACCCGCCGAGCGTGAACATGGGCTGCCTCTTCCGCACTGGCTCCGCCTTGGATGGGGGGGGCTTGCCGGCAAAGGCGTTCTTGAGGATTGGCGTAGGTGCGAGATTCGTGCTGGAGCGGACAGAGGTGGATATCCTGCTGGGATCGAAGCCGTGGACGACACTGTGCGAGCTGAAATCAGTGGAGGTGCTGACGTCGGAACCGATGGGTGGGCTCAGGCTCTCGCTGCCCATAGCGGTGGTTGCCACCGTGGACGTTGAGGACTCTGGCACAAAGCGTCGTGCGGTGGGCGGGGGTGAGGCCGGGCGCGGTGTCGTGTCCTGCATGGGCTGCAGACGGTGAGTCAAAATAGGCTGCGCAAGCTGTTTTGGGAGTGGGGAGAGCGGCTCAATGGCCTGCTTCTCTTTTATCGAGCTGACAACCTTTTCCAGGTCGATGGGGGTCATGTGCTTGCCGCGGGCCTGGCTGGTCGTGGAGTCGTGCCTTCCTAGCTCCGGCCGTAATGAGGACGCCGATCGGGTAGTCGCGGTCATGGCGCCTTCCGAGGTAGAGTCGTCGGAGCCGACGCTTGTCGAAAGCTCGGGCATCTCGTCAGTGGTGGAGAGCTGGCGCTCGAACGACCACCGGGGGGGGATTATGTGGTCGGGTTGGCAGCAGAAGGTCTCGCGTGACCACAGACGCCTGGCGCGGTTAGCGGGTTGGGGGGGTGTTGAGCATCGCAAGAGCGCTCACCAGGCGAGGTTTTCATAGCGTTTCCCGTCTTCCATTGCGGGCGAGCATCTCGCAAAGACTGCATGCAGCATTTGTCAGTGGCAATGTTCCAGCGGGCTGTCAACAGCTGTGGCGACGGCGCATATGAAATGCGGCGGCACCGCTCAAAGGACCCTTGTGGAGCAGACTCACCGGACCACAGGCCAAACAGGTTCTCGGGATTGCGTGTTTCGATGGTGCGCATCGAGCCGTGTTCAACACGCATAACGGGCCGCTCAGCGTGGAGGGGCATGGCTGCGGCGGGCGATATGATATGGGGGGTTTGCAGTGGTGTCCGCTTTCGTCGCTGCGAGGGCGATTGCGTCAGGGCAGGATCGGCTGCGGGCCGAACGATCTGAGCCGCCTGGTCAACACCGGGCGACGGCACACATGTGTGCTGGGAGAATATGGGCGAGGAAGGGTGATGTGTGGGAGAGTGGTCGTCTGGAACGCAGGGAGCAATTCCAGGAGAGTCGGCGTGTGTGGCAGGAGCACTGGCGTGGGCCGGTGGAGTAGTATATAGGCTCGCAGTAGTCTCTCTATGGGCGCGGGCGGCACCCCAGCGATAATAAATGCTTGGGCTACGCACCTGGACACTCATCACAGCAAGAGCCGTCGCAGCGGGAACGGACCCCTGTCGGCCAAAACGCCTCCAAGCTGGCCCGCGCAGCGCTCCTAAACAGGCCAGCCGGAGCACGCCCGAGCGCAGCGCCCTACCGCGGCCGCCCATCCTTGCACGCCCATATCCATGCCATGTTCACGGCCTTGCCCATGCCCATGCCCCCTAACCGGCGGCTGCTATTGCCAGTACCAATGGCCCAGCGCGCGCTATCGTCCAGCTCGCCCATGGCGACGTTGCAAGCGCGCCCGTCGGACATCACGCTGCCGCCAGACACTGCCAGACTCTGCCAGACTGCAGTGTGCCCATGAGATGAGTCCCTCCGGTGCCTCCACGCCGTGCTCGCCACCGCGACTGGCCGTCTCCGCGTGGCAGCGCGCCCATGCGTCGCCCCCTGCGCGGTGACTCTCCCTCTCATGCTCTCAAACACACTCGCGGCCTCGGCGTGGGGAGAGTCGCAGCACATGATGCCCTCTGCCCCCGGCCTGCCCGTGCGCGTCTTCCAGAACACCCCCGGGCAAGAGGCTGACTCGCTGCAGACGGCCATGTCGCGCTGCTCCGCGCCCTCGCGCGCTCCCTGTACATTCATGTCGCCTCCCTGTCGCCGCTCGCAGACCGACGAGCTGACTCTGGTGCGGTTCCACGCCCATTACCACGCCCAGCGGACGTGGTTGTGCACATGTGCCGACATCGTTCCGACGGGCGTAGACGTGGAAACACGACCGTTCCAAAGCTCCATGTGCATGTATTTTTCAATACGCCTGAGTCAGCCGTAATGAAAGAAACCCGTCACCTGACGCTGCAGGGGTGCGCTTTCTGTGCTCGGAACGAGTCCAGCCAGCCTCCGCCTTCGTTGTTCTTCCAACATCCTGGTCGTCTGGATGCGCGAGCGTCGCCTCGCCGGCACTACTCGACACTGCCGTACGGAGCTCTGGGCCCTGCGCGCCCTCGTCCTCACCGTCCCCGCTCATCCTCTCCATGCCAGTTGATGGATATTGCTCCCGAGCCCGACGATCGTCAGAGCGTATTCCTGCGAGCCTCACTCCAGATGAAAGGCGCCGCTCCACTCTGTGCGAAACGCTCCGCTCTCTGAGAGACGTCACATGGCCCGCGACTTTTCCCGCTGGCGGTCAAGACAGCCTCTGCGGTGCTGGTGACATGCCCCTTTGGGAAGGCCGTTTCCGCCACCATCTGGAGGAATTCCGCTCAACGCGTGCCGCGCAACTTCTCGAGCCCCCGCGATCAGTCTGCAGAGCACGCAAACATCCGGAGCCATTGTTAGCCAGGTTCCGCGTCGCTCAGGGCGTCGTAAGGGCTGCTGGCACACGAGGGTCACGCCCGGATGCTGGAACTTCGCCTCCAGATGTCGACGCGAGAGCATCCCATCGGATCGAGTCGCGCCTCTGAAACTAGGCAGTATTCCCTCTGCCGTTGACTGCCGTCAGCATTTGCTCGCGGAAATCGCAAGTGCTACGCCGACTGTTTACAAGACGAGTTCTCGAGGTCATCTGGCGCCCCCGCGTCGAATCACTGCGCCGCACAAGAATCATGTGCGACCGTCCCTCGTCCCTAAATGCGGCGTGATGGCCGGTTTCATGCGTTGTACAATTTGCGAGATCACGACCTGCCGGCAATACTCGCAGCACAGCATGGCTGTCGTCCCAGTGCCTGTCTCCAGCTTACGACTGGCGATCGCTACCGCGCTCCGGGCTCGCTCCACCGCACCACGTCGTTGCAGAGCGTCACGTTGGACTCCCACGCCGTCGCTTTACGGCCCGTCATGTTCAGCCAGCAATCTGCTTCTTCAGAAACCATCAAAAGTCTCTTCGCAAGTCCTTGGCTACTCTCCTCGGGTACTCGTGACAGTCAAAGACTTGTCTTTGTGTAACACGGACCGCGGCTCCGGATCGACTGTCGTGGGCCGTCCCCCACAATCCCACAAATACCCGGCCAGCTTCAGAATCACCGCAACCCCAGATTCCGTTCGTCCAGTCTGTCAAGCGCCCTTGTTATGTCTCTGTCTCTATTCGCTGCCCGACGGCACTGCGCCGCCCTGAAAGCGAGGCTGAACGTCGGGGCCTGGAGCTGTCTCTCTTCAGCTGACCTGTCTTCGTTCCGGTTTCGGGTCTTTGTATGAGCCAGGTCACTTTACTCGCTTCCAACATTTTACGTACTGCCATCGCATACATCTGCCAGCTCCGCGACGTACAGCGTACTCCAGGCGTCATCCCAGCTTCCGTGGACTAGCTCACATACGTGATTTCACTATTGCACTTCGACACCATGCTTCTGTCCTGCCTCGCAAACAAGCCGCAGGTCCGATGGCGCTGGACCGATCTTGCGTGCTTCGCTGGCTGTTGCACAAAAGCGGAACGCAATGTGACTTAGTGGTTGAACGGAATGCGAACTACTTGCAGTATGTACTCCTGCACCAACCGCGTCGGGTCGGCTCCCTTTGCAAAGCCCAACATCAATGTCGTCCCGTCGACACCGATATCCTATCGATACGTTATCTCGTCGTCGAAAGTTACACAAACTATTCGCTGATGTTTGCTTTTGCGAGTCTTAGAATAGGCGAGGCTGACGCCCCGTAAGAAATCCTTTTTGCGAAAAGAAACGCCTCAGCAGTCATTTTATTTTCCGGCTGCAGCGCAATCGGGAAGGAGACAATGTTATCGTATCGCCGCCGTGTGCGGACGCTCGCCCCCACGTCCCGAGATCCTCTGTGTTGGCCACGTCGACCGTGCGACAACGCCTTTTTTTTTTTTGCAGAAGCGCTTCGTCGCGTGTACTAAGATGTAGGCGTTCGAAGATATGCCTTAGAGGTGAGCGAACGATGAACGCAGCCGTGTGCGACTTGAGATGGATCTAAGGCGACTTCGGTGCACCCCACAAAGTTGGCATCGCAGCTGAACATGGGGGACACGATGCACCCACGAAGGCGGCGTGCGAGTGCCACACCACCGGACACTTGGCTCCGCGGCAGCAGCCCGACCGTTTGGTTCTGGCGTTTGGCTAAGACCGTTTCGGCAACAAGGCGCTCGCGGGATAGGCCGCTGCACGAATCGCGTGGCTCGCCATCACCACGCCCGTCTGACATTCGGCACGCTCCCTCGGCTGCTCGCAGCAACTGGCTGTTCCTCCCGTCGTGCTTACGACGGAGAAACACTCTACAGCACTTCCTCAGGCAATGCTGACTTCACATCGCTCACCCATGCGCGCAGCACAAATGCTTCCTTATGCTGTAATGACGCGTTTGGCGCTGGCAACGCTCACCGCAAGTCCCTCATGACCATTTGAGATGCGACCCTCATCACCGCGCAGGGAGGCGTTTTAGCCATGGCGCTGCTCACGGCATGAACCACCCTCACTCCCGCATGAGGGGGTCGCGGTGTTATCTACCGAACGCTCGGCGACCGTTGCGAAATTGGCTTCCCAGCCTCCCATGCCCTGCTGAGATGAGAGGCTTCAGTCCGCATCGAGAAGCCCCGTGTTTCTGACTCTCTAGCGTACGGGGAGGAGTGTTGGCTTCCGCCCGCGTCCCCAGTCATTAAAGCGCACGATTCAGTATGACGTTTTGGCAGCTCGATTCGTCATCAAACCAGGTCAAGTAGGTTTGTCTCCCGAGAATAAGGCCTTCCGGGTGCCGGGAGAGCTTCCGATGCGCTTCCACGATGTGCACCAACGTTCCCAGTCCGCAGCCTCGGGCATCCGCTCTCGTTGATTCGCGTGGTTTTCAGGCGCCAAGCATCGTCTACTGCCCAACGCGGATGCTCCAAGCGACGAAGAAAACAAGTCTTTCCCGCGCTCATGGGCCTGGGACTGCCCCAAAATGAAGGTACCGCGGGTTCGCCAATTTCCACATGGCAGCAGCCATCGTGGTCCCACATGGGGCAGATGGGACTGCAATCTGCAGAAGCGACTCCGGTCTCCGAGGTTCAGAGATATACGGAGAGGGGCGAGCAGCCGCCGGCCCGAGCCCATGGCAGCTCTCGCCCACGTGCTACCTTCCTCCCGTGGACATTGTTGATGGAATCCTTTAACTCGTCTTTCCATTTCCCGCGCACTAGACTCGAGAAGCCAACAGCAACCTTGAAAGTCAAGCCGCATGTTGGGGAAATGCTCATGTGGACAAGCCCGTGCGTGGTGGAGCGGTCCACGAGTGGACTTCCCCCACGTGCTTATCAACGCGACCTTCCCATGAACCGCAGGTGGGGATTCCTTCTCCGTCAATACGGCTCGCATGTATCGACAACGTGGGCGGGTTTACCGATAGAACTGCAGATTGCGCGCACGAGTACGGTAGCCGACCTCCATCGTGCGCATGGTGATCGGCGCGTTCAAGCTACGGATTCGTCTACTCTCTTGGGAAAGTAAAACACCTTGAACGATAACGGACGTTCAGCGTCACTTCTCGGGATTCCTACCCCGATACTCTCCAAGACCTTCTTCTTTCGGGAAGATGCGACATTTTTCTTGATGCTCCCTGAGGCGGTGTGCACTTCTTTCGACTCCCGCACTTGTTAATCACATTCTCGCACTCTGCTCCCAGCTCGCCTTGTCAACTCCGCCATGTTTTTCCATTTCGGATTTGCATTCGGCACTTAGCACTGGTGACACTGCGTTGCTTACTTGTCAGCTGGACCCCTCGTGCTATATTATGTCCTCCCTTTAGCGTACAACATCTCGAGAGGTTTCAGACGCAGACTCGATTGGAGCGACCGAATAGGTGGTCAGCGTGAGGGTTGGACTCCGCTCCGATATTAAATGCACCCACCTTCGGCCAGGATCGCCCGTGTTTATAGACTACAACCACGCTGTACCAAACCTCCGGGGCGGTCTCACCTACTTTTCGGGTTCCAAAGTTAGACGCTGCGCTGTCATTACCGCAATGACCCGGACAAAATCGTCGTCAGTGTGGGTTCACAAGGGCTTGCTGGATCTTGCAGGTCTAATCCACGGCCTCCGACCTTCTACATTTCGCCGTCAGCCATTACGAGGTGCCGTAATTGGCGTCAGCATGTTCTTTTAATCAACCGATGGTCAGCATATCGCACGCATATCACACCATGGTCTCGAGATCATTCTCTCGCGTTCGGCGACCCTGCGTGCCCCGAGACGGCACACCTCGGTGAAGCCAACGTTCATGGGAGCCTACCGGGCCGAAGTGGCTGTCTACGATCGGAGCCGAACCCTGCAGTTCATGATAGGATAAATGCAATTTCACCCTGGCAAGCAACGCCCGACACAACTCAATACCATGAGGATGCTCATCCTTCACAGCTCTGCCAAACTCTAAGAAGGCATGAATCGGGCCGTGACGCGGTCGCGCGTCCCGCTGAGCCCTCAATGTCCGTTAAGAGTCGATAAAAGCGTCCGTTGCCACCTCCACAATTGGATTCCGCGTTGTATTCGACCAACGACCTATAATATGGCGTCTTAAGACCCCAGTCACCCGCCTCACCTCAGCGCATCCGGCCAACGGTTCCCCAAATTGGGAATCGTCCGTCTGCTCCGTTCCCAGTACCCCAGGTTCTCCGCGGTGATCCCACCGAGTCCCAGTATCGCACCTGCCAGTCCCACTTCCCCGTCTTACGCTTACGCGGTGTGGATTGAACACATCACACGCCAGGTATCATTGGCGAGTACGGGTGGCTGTGAGATACAATGCTTACTCCATCCGTTGCATCTTACTTATATCGCACGATCGAACGGTGAGGGACGGAGCGAGTGTCCTTACGGCCCGTCACACGGCTCCTCTGCCACATCCCCAAGACCCTGGCCCCATTGTGCTGACGGGATGACCTCCTGCTTACTGCTTGTACACGTTGCTGTTACGATGGTATCCTAACATTTGCGACTACCGAGTTTCCCTGTTTCGGATCGCTACGAGGTGGGGCATGAACGTCTGGGGCCAACGGATCACGAGTGCCGTTGCCTAACACCCGCCATGTTTCCAAATGTTTCAGCTACGTCTAGCCCTATACCTGAAAGCAGAATATGTTCTTCAGACCTGACAGCGTCGCTGAGGCCGCCTTGACGATCTTCATGACTGCACAGGTGTGCCTTACAGCAACGCCCACTGATGTACTCGGCACATGAGTATCACATGCATTTCATGCATCCCTTCGCACCGCCCTTCGCACAGGCTCGCTTGTTAATTATGTTCACGCAAAATGTCTTAACGCGCAGAATAATTCAGACGTTCAAGCTTTACCACTGGTCGGATAAAGCGTATTAATATCGAAAGCGAAGCGCCCCTACGCCGCGCTGATGCACCGAACATCGCCGACCACAAGCACAGAAGCAATCCGTCGTGTCCGGATGACCATGCTTGCATGTTACTGTACGAGAGAGAAAGTGACGGAGCGGCAGGGCGCTTGATGAGCGAAGATCGGTGAGGACCGCACCGTCACCTCCCCTTCCCCGAGACGCCACCGTGAATCCCTCTCGGTGCAGTGCGCACCGAAGTCCAAGTCAGATTGTAGGATGGTTGGCCTAGGCGTCGACTACGACCCAGCGACCCTTGACACCGCGTCGTCGCTACGCCCCAGACCGAATGCGCAACCTCAGCTCAAACCAGCGAACTCACATGCTCACGCACGCGACACCCCAACGCAGTCCCTGCAGGATGCAATCCATAACTCTAGGATCGTACCCATTTCGGTGGTCAATACGGAGTGCTTGCACACTCATTCCACCCTATCCTAGCTGAACCAGCGCGAAAGAGTAGATTCCCAACCCGCGGATATACGCGCACGTTCTACTCTTCCATCCCGTCATTCATCCGCACCTACATATCCTTCGACTGCATAGCCGAAGTCTCGGATCGAAGCTCACAAATGCGTATTTAATTTAGGTGTCGTCTTCAGACCCGGTCTAAGTATATTGAGTGCAGTATCGGGTTCCGACGGCTTGGGATGCTTGGGATGGAAGGGTCTGTAAGCGCCGCCACTGGGGCGTCTCGACATGGCAGATGCTGCTGTGTAGCCCTATGATAAGGCGGTGCGGGGCGATGGCGGCCTTAGGGTGTAATGAGGGGTGGTATGGTGTACGCGGTGTCGCCGGTTTGGTAGTGCTGCTGCTCTGCAGTGGAGCGATCATGGAGTCATCGACATCACCATCATGGGTTCTTACAGTATTGACGAGTTTGCAGGTGTGTGCGGCGCGCGACGTGTGTTTTTTGGTCTGTTTATCCGTTCGAGGGATTGTCGACGCTATTCCAATATACGGGTATTTGGAAAATGCGCTTTGGCGCTGGTCGGAGCGCGAAACACGGTCCTTGTGTAGGATAAGATCCGAGAGGATCATCCGGGGAGAGAGAAGGTGAGAGTATCGTATTCGGCTTCGGTTCTGGGGCCGATTTCGGTGTCGTATTCTGCTGCTTCTGCGAAGGTTTGCGGTGATCGCAGTGCGAACTGCTTGCAGATTTTGATGAGTACTCTGGTGGTCGGAGTGTTGGTCTATACCTGTTCAAGCCAGCGATGTGAGTAGCTTCTAATTTTCTTTTGTCACAGTCTCATGGTTCTACCACCAGGCAGGTTTCCGTTGTTTTCGTCAAAGCCTTTCTTACGTTCGCTGTGTAGTATCTTCAAAGGACCTGCCCTGATCAGTTGCAGGTAGGTAGAGTAGGAACGTTTCTTCGATCTCTTCCTGTCATTTACCAACTTCTATACGTCAGCCACGTTGATATCGCAGTGTCCGCTCGGATCATACAAGTTCATGTCTCCACAATATTACAATGACGATGCGAGCATCTAGTTATACGAACTAGGAAGCGGAGAGCTATACTGCAAGAATTGCACCTAAAAGGAATATTATTAACAGCCGACTTTGACACGATTCTGTACATCTACGAGCCTTTCGTTCGATATAGTGCATGTGTGCTTTATTTGCGTATAAGTATATAAACCTAAACGCCCGCTTAGAGCCTGGGTCCGCTTTGATGCTCTTCTCTAACACGGAGCAACTAGGGTCCAGAATGGTTCTGTTCATAGCTTTTTGATAGGAGTCAGGGGGTATGAAGCATTAATGCCACTTCAGGTATGGCCCCCCAGTCGAAGACGCTCGTCATGGTCATTTGGCTTTTCCTTCTTGCTTCCATTGAACCCTGCCAGAGTTTATTGCTGCTCGTACCCATGTATCTGCTTTTTTAGGTTGAAACTGCTTGAACGGAGACCTTTGAATATTGTGGGTAGTCTTGCTCACCGCGTTCATGTCTTTCTGGACAGGCCCTCCCCACATTTTGTTGCGATATATCTGTCCCTTATCTTTCCCTTGTTGCAGGTATTGGGCATGCTGCACGCCAGCATTCCTCCAACAATATTAACTACCAACAATTCTAAATCTGCACACCATGCTCACGCTGCTCTTTTTGGTTTGCGAGGTTCATCCTCTCCGAGTCGTGAGTGAGGCAGGCGCAAGCCACGAGGCTGCATCAACCCCACTATGAGTATTCAGCCTCGCGACTCATCACCTCACTGGGCGTCACTCATTCTAGCCGCGGCCGTCGACATGCCTCCTTCTTCAATCTCTTCACATCGGGCGTTCGCGCAACACAATGGCCAATTTCGGACTCTCCATCGGCGACATACTGCTAGTTAGCAAACTTGCGTGCACCATGTACAAATCGAGCAAGCGCGCGGGCGACGACTTCCGGGCTATAAGAGCCGACGGTACGGTAGTGATGCGCCGAGATCGAATGAGACCAAGCTAATGCCAGTTGCAGTTAAATCGCTGCAGTCTCATCTTGACACTCTCGAGGACGAGTACGAAAAGACGAGGTCACTAAACCAACGATCGAGCCAACGGCAGAAGTTAGAGCTTTCCGTACTGCTCGTGGTCTGCAAACACGACCTTCAAGACTTGGACAAGCTGCTCGCCAAGTACCGGTCCTTGAAAACGAGGAATCCACGGGCCTATGCCAAACTATCGTTCACTGTTAGCAGGTAAACCGATATTTGATCCAAGATCGCTACGCACTCTGAGCGTCTGCAGCGATTCATCAGTGGACTACACACCGGTGCGCTGGGGAGATCAAAGCAAAGCTCGATGTTCTTCATCACGATATGCTGGCTAGCAGAAGGGCCCATTTGATCTCACAACTATGGATGACTGGTTAAAGCAGGATCTCATGGATGATAACATCACAGAGACCGATGTCGAACGCAATCGCGAAGAAATAAACGTGCTAATCGAGAGGATGCACATTCACAAAATATCTATGGGTTCCTTCAGGGTACAGCCGAGCGAGAGGAGGATGCTTCTCGACATGGGGAAAGCTTTATGCCACTGGTTGTGCCACCTCAGCCGCATGACAGGAGCTTGGAAGATGCTGTCGAGGAAAGAGCATATGGAAAGGCCGTCGATGGATTTTGGTAACAGAAATTCTCAAAGCGATCGCCATATCTTCCCCTATATGGAAAGAACCAACAAACATCCTTCATCCCACAGGGCCGGGGGTGGGCCTGGAACGTATGACGTTCCGAATGAGCGGAGACGTAGCGAAGTCGAGATATCACCTACAACATGATGGACCACCTCGGGTACTTAAGGGCAGTGAAAGAGCCCCCCCTACCGGCACCCGATATATCCTTATTATTCGTACGTAACTCACAACTTTTAACGATTTTATCCCTTAATGCACCATAATCTGTTTCTAGAATTTAAAAACGATATAGCTTCCGAGATGCGGGCTCATTATCACTCGCACCTAGGGATAATTAGGTTCATCGAGGTGGAGACCGGAGCCAAGATCGGTGCGGAAGAGTGAGCACATCTATTGTATAGGCACAAACACTTCCCTCGATGGAATTTAGCACACAGGTGCAAACGTGTCGACGGTCCCACCACATGCCAAACGCAGGATTGTGGGACTGACTCAGTGTCATAGACCTCTCACATCATCAGTCACACGCATGCGTGCATTTCAGTAAATGCAGCCAGTCGTTGCCGCAACGTTGTTGAGCGCAAGCCGACAACAGAGATTCCTTGTAGCCCAAACTTCTACAGAACTTCGCGGAAAAGCCGAAGACCCCAGACTATCGAAGGTTTCTTTTCGGTTAAGAGCATTAGGTATAAGGTTAGCGAGATGGGTTTAGGGAAGTGGGGTAGACTGCCGAGGGCATCAGTAGGAAGAGCCCGGAAACAAAGCACTCATATGCGCGTGCAAGAAGTTGATTTCCATTCTAGTAGTAGCTGTATAGACAACTTTCTCGCAGTTCCTGCCTCTTCTAATAATTGTGTTTGGTGTATCTGTGAGAAGTATGTGAACTAGAAGTTGCTGATCTGCCTTGATTCTTTGACTACATAGATGACGCTTTGACCAGTGGAGCCATTCATTACACACCCCTACTTCCCGACAACCTTCCCGACAAGCTCCGCAATAGCAATCATCTTCTCCTCCTGCAGTCTCCTCCCCACAAGCTGCAAACTAACATGTGCGCCATCGTAAATCTCAGGATCATCTGCAATATTTCTCGTTAGCACGTCTATTACAACGCCGACCCCACAGCCACATCCAGACCAACGGAAAAAGGAGATACTCACAATCATTTTGAATCTCCCGATCATTCTCGTCAATAGCCTCATACTTCTCCACCACCTTATCGACCCCCTTATCGACCTCCGTAACCGGCACAACCACACTCGTCAAATCCAACGCATTAACCCAAGTGCTATACCCATAGTATTTATACCTCTCCCTCCTCGCCGCCGGAAACGGCGCTAGGGGGCTGATCACTGCATCCACCATCCTCCCGATCCCCGTCTTCTTCTCCGTGCTAACCCAATAATCCAGGTACTCTTTCTTCAAGGTTCTCAAGTTGACGTTAACAACTGCAATCTCGCTAGCCGTCATCTCCTTGTCGATGGAGGAGTAGAAGTCGATTTGCGGCGCCATGGGCTCGCCGGATAGCGCGAAGGCTCTTTTCACGTCGATGCCTGCGTCGAAGGTCCAGGTTTGCATAGAGGCGTTTATGAGGGGTTGGTGCGACGGAGGTGTCCAGTCGATCACTTCATGACCCTGGTCCAGCAATGCTTTAACCACCATATCAACAGCGCGGCGAATAGGTGGCATAGGGTTGACAATACCATCCGATCTCAGCACACCAAAACACAACTTCCCTTCCCGAACCCCTTGCTCTTGCTCCTCCCGCCACGGTATTTCATGCACCATGGGATCGTGCAGCCACGGTTTCTTGTCGAGGAGCGCTTTGATGACAAGTTTGAGGGAGCCGGCGCTTGTGGCGAGCGGTCCGACGACGGAGAGAATGCTGTTTTGGCCGTCCATGGAGTTGGCCATGCCCGAGTAGGGGAGGCGGCCGCTAGAGGGGCGGATGCCGTAGAGGCCGTTGAAGGCGGCGGGGATGCGGATAGAGCCGCCGATGTCGGTGCCGAAACCGACGGGTGCTGAAGATGTAAGTGTCAGTAAGCCGTTCTATCTGAAGCTCCGGGGTGACAAAGGCGAGGATGCGAAGGTGGTGGTCACTTACATGCCCTAATACCGATCAATGCGCCCTCACCCCCCGAACTTCCTCCAGCCGTGAGGTGCCTATTCTTTGGATTAAGCGTATATCCTACGATATTATTCACAGTCTCTCCCGACATGAGCGTATGTGGCACGGAAGTTTTGCAGTACAATACAGCACCACACTCCCTCAGCTCCCTCACCATCTCACTTTCAAATACCTTCTCTTTCTCCGTCCCCGTCTTGCCCTCGAAAGTGCCGATCCAGCCCACATACCCCATCGTAGTCTCAACATCTCTGACATGGAATTGATCTTTCAGGCTTACGGGCAGGCCATGGAGTGGGCCGATCGTCTTCTTGTGCTTGGCGTAGTACTCGTCGAGAGCTTTCGCGTCAGCGATAGCCGCGTCGAAGAATACTTCGTGGAGGCAGTGGAGCTACACCCGTCAGCCGATCTTCTTACATCCCTCCAGCATTGTCGTCCGAAATTATGTGTAATGTACCAACTGATGCGCCAAGGCCGCCCTGTGACAAAACGCCCTCGCCACGTTCTCACTCTTCCACGACCCCTCTGCAATCCTTCCCACAATCCCTTCCGCGGCCGTCTCCGTGATCTCAATTTCTCGCTCGTTTAGAAACTGCTGCACGTATTTCCCTGTGACATCGACCTGCTGGTTCACGGGCGGATTCTCAATACGCCACTCCTCTGGTATAGCGGCGAGGATAGCATTGCGCTTTGCTTTGGCGCGTTCTTCCCATGGCTGTGTCATTGTGGGTCAATGGAATGCGAAGAAAGGATGTATGGTGGAGTGAGCAATGTCACATATGCTAGCTATATTGAGGGTCTTGGAGTTGTTGGGGGTGTTGGAGCTTATGGAGCTGTTGGAGACGTTGGAGCTTTATGTCTATCGACCTCGGCCAATCGTGACGTTTATATAAAAGGAAAGGAAGCTATGGTCGGTCACAAATAGTGGGGTAATCCAACCCACTATGACGACTAACCTTCCCTATCGGCATCCCTACCGCGGCGGGCGAACTTAGAAGGCTCGGAAGCGAGATATCAAGCTTCATGCGGTATACCGAATTCCGGCAATGTTATCAAATTCGTGGCTAAGGTAACAGCGCGGAAGGACGACTGCGGGGTCGCAGTGGTGCCCGGAAATAATCCGGATTTAAGCCGATGGGTAGCCGCGGAATAGAAAGGTTCTACAAAACGGTATCAGGGCGAATGCAGACTCGAGGGCCACTAAGTATTGCCACGAGGGAATTGTCATCCCATGGGTGTTTTCTTGAGGGGAACGTACCCTTCGACGGATATATAGATTCAGACTCTTTCTATACACATTTTTCGCCAGAACTAGCAATCCCTGAATAATACTGACGCGGACAAGCTTTCCTGAACGCCTTGCTATGGGTTTGGGCAAAAGCATTGAGGAACACATGGAAGTCATTCGAGCGTCGCAGAAAGAATATGAAGAGAGAGGCCGCTGGAAATGAGAGTGTGATAACAGTCTATGTGTAGTTCCCGGAGAAGGTATCTTCATAAGAAGAGAAAGAAAATAGGTAGGTATGAGTATGTATGGGGTAGGCTGTGGCTAGTCGACCGTGTCCACGTAGTTGCTGTGCAAAGGTCAGCAAAGGCACAAACTGTGTGCGGAAGGGGTCACAGACCTAGGGAAGATGCCTTCACGATCCCCTATCCTTCCTGTCCACCAATCTGTCTCGCTCTCTGTCTTCTTTATGATTGTAATGATTTCGCCCTTCTTGAAGCCCAAATCGCCTGGTTGGTCTGGCTCGAAGGTGAACTTGGCAATGGCTTGACCAGGACCCGCACTCTTCTTGCTCAGATTGAATTGTGGCTTCGGCGCGGTCGGTCTGCCAGGCCTCCTATCGCTATAGCTGTAGTCGTCGCCAAAGCCGCCGGTATTGCTGCGGGTGCGGCTGTCAAACCGGTCGAAGGTCTCGTTCGGGTTTGCGCGGGTGGAGAAGGATCGATTGATACCGCCTGCTGACGTGGGCTGACGGTCGTAGACATCGTCAGCCCAGGTACTAGCTCGGGTCGGTCTGTCGCGATAGGTGTAGTCGTCGTCGGCGGCGCCCATTGATCCTGTCCGATCTGTCCGCACGCCTTCGCCCATTGCCGAACCCCTGCGGCCGTTCCAGACGACGTCATCGTGTGCATCGTCGTAAACGGGGATGTCGTTGTACATCTGGTCGTCGGCAGCACGGGCGCCTGCAACGCCTGCAAAGACTCTCGAGTTCAGGACGCGCATCAACGGCTCTGCGGCGGGAGGAGGCGGCACCTGCCCGCTCAGAATTTCCCTCGCAGTCCACCTCCGGCCGTACAACTTCTCGTTGGCGTCTCTCCGCTCAATCATGCCGCTGCCCTCCAAACTCACACCGGCGAAGAGACCCTTCGTCTTGCTGTAGCTGAAGATGCCAGCTACACTCCTCAGACTGGCCGCACCCGCCGCTTCCGCATTTCGACCGACCGGGCCCGCCGCTATCGACACATTTCCGCCAAAGGTGAGCGACCCGGCCTGCGCGAATGTTTTGACCGCGTTCGCATCGTTCAGGATGAAGACGAAATCTGTGAGCTCGAAACCGATCTGACCACCGAAGCCAGCGCCAAGCGAACCGATGGCTGAGGGAGCCGACCAAGAACCGTCTGCAAGACGCGCAACGACAACGCCCGATCCGAAACGCGCGGTACCGAGGAATCCTGCATCGAGGTATCAGTATGGATAGTGCTCACACCGTACTTTCACTCTGTGGGATACACACCAGCTTTGAAGACGGTCAAAATGGCAAGACCCTTTAGTTTGCACGCGTTAGAAGCAGCTCCGGGAGCTTCGGAGGCGCGAAGCGGGGCGGTCGAGCAGGATACACACCTTTGCGTTCGCGAGAATCTGCGGCGGGATGATCTTATCGGGGCCAAAGGCTTGTCGCGGGTCGACGAAAGACGCCAGAATCTTGCCAGCCTTCCTGCATTCGCCTGGCAAGCTGTCAGCGACGTCATGGGAGCTCAGACGCAGGCGCCTGAAACGCAGACTTACTCCTCATGGATGAGGGCAGCGGGCTGTTGATGGAGAACGGCGGCATCTCGGCGGTAGTTTTGGAGGTACTGGTGTCAGGGTGAGGGGTGAAAGATGTATGTAGGGGAATATGTATGTGCAGATGCAGATTACTGGTATATCGCGAGGGTCGGACCGGGAGAAAGCACAGGTGCCTCTTCGGCGAAAAGAAGCGGATGACGCGGGGGTTGGCTGTGGCTGAGTGGGCACCAGGGTGCAAGGGTGCGGGCGCAGCACAACGTCAACGTCAAAATTCCTTCGACGCGCAACCACTATGAATGTCCGGACATGTTTGCCTCTCCGTGAAAAAACGGCACGGGCGATCGTTTCTACTGAGAAATCCACCCCGCACCATGACGGCTATGTTTGCCAGCCAGCCAGCAAGCCAAGCCTTAGCATTAGTTGGCATCTCAATAGTCTCTCGCTGTGTTGGTGAACTCTCGATTAAGAACATGGATATTCTCAGGGTTTTAGTATGATAGTATACTAATTGGCCACGACCTAGCCTGCAGAGATAGGGTGCATGGTGATGGTGTTGGATGTGCTTTCTTGTCTGAACCATTTTCGTTTCAATCTAGCTCTTCGGATTGGCGTCATCTCATCGTAGCTGTTGAATGATATCAATCTCACATGTTTCCCTTTGTCACAGTATTGAGCCAAAATGATTCTTTGCTCCCCTAAGAGACCCGAGTATTTGCTCTTTCCCTTCCCAAATCTTCTGACATCTACGATACAAACACTGGTCAAGTACAGCCAGAAGAGATGGCTATGTGGGCTCTGACATCGGACGCGGCTGCCGATACTTCATCGCACAACCCCATTGCCCATGAACATAGACATGGTGCTAAGCAGCCGGCCCATTGGCGAGTAAGGGAGCTGTGGAGAGCGTGACGACTCGTTATGTTCAGAAGCCTTTCAGAAAGCAACAAGGGCGGTGAGAGTAGCTGCTTGGTGAAGCGCCGTCCAAAGTGCTTTCCGTTATCTAGTCGCGACTTCCTTCCTGGGTGGTGCTGATGGGCAGCTGTAACCTCACTTCACCACCACCATGATACCTCCTCTTGCGCCAGGTCACCTTCACCTCACCTTCCCCGCACACCGCTCCCACGCCCTAATTGTTCCCCGCGACCGTATCCCGAGCCACTGGACACCATTACCCCGGGCATCACAAAAGATACCTTAGCTCCGTAACAGTCTTCAGCCATGGCCGGCATGACAACGAGGACTACTACCCAAATATCGTCAGGTCCACCGCATGCCCAATCCGGCAGGCAGGTGACGAAGCATTGGTTTACTCGACACCTCAAACCCGTGCCTCCGACGTGGCAAGACAAGGGCAGTAAAGCAAATGGTGAGCTGCACCGGCGAATCTCACTGCAACGACCACGCACGGCGCCTTCGACCCAAATAGCGACAATGGCCACGCCAATAGATCCCCCGCCCCCGCTCCCTTTGACCTCGATCCGTCAAGGTACTCGGAGCGAAATGAAGGTGCCTCCTCGTCCGGCGCGACCAGACTCTGGCGTGATCCGGGACGTGAATGCATGGCTGGATGCAAGCAAACCGGCCTCTCCGCTCATGGGGGGTCTGTCTTATTGGAGGGACGGAGAACAGGGCTTCCGCACAAGAGAGATGCACGATTTCCAATACGCTATACCCATTGTTCGGGAGCCTGAGGGCGAGCGGCCTGCCACGTCCGGCAGCCAGCAGCTCAAGTCGTTCTGCCGTAGAGCCAAGAAGATGCAAGTGCGAATGCCCTCGCTCAAGCACACACGGTCGCAGCGCGGAACAGTCCAGAAGGCAATCAACAGGCGGTCCAACTCAACGCCGCTGATGGGCATCCCGTACGAAGAGACAAGGGAGGGTTCCCCACCCACATTCCTCACCCGGTTCGGATCCGCTCGTCGACCAGCCACGGCGACCGCCGCTACACACACGGCCTACAGAGGGGCATCGCTCGGATTTGGCCAGGGCTCAGTCGATATGCCTCTCCGCCGCGGAAGCCCTGCAGACACGCGATTTGGAGGATCAGAATGCAGCATGGAGCGGCACGTCAATGCTGTGTTCGGCCAGACCACGAGAACTAGGGGTACTTTGCGGCCAGTTCTGGCGGCCGCATACATCCCCCGTGAGGATTCCATGGGTAGCATCTCGGACGCACCGACCTACTTCACCGGCCCCCCTCCCCCCTCTTATCGGTCGCGCGCCGCCTCTATCCTTACAACATCCTCTTTTGGCTGTATCGATGGCATGAACCCAGAGATGAGACAGCTAAGCCAGCAGAGGGCACAGCAGAAGCGAGGTATGAAAAGGAAGCTCAAGAGGTTCGCGCAGAAGTGCGTTCCCACCAAGTGAAAGTACCGGTAATTAAGGCAAGAGACCAAGAGGGAAAAGGGATCGGAACGAGCGAAGAAGGCTCGTTCAACGGCGTACCAAGAGAGGGAAAAATTGGAGGAGGGTGTTCACATGACGAACGTATACTTCTGGAATGGTTACCCTGATAATTGGTGCTACGCAATATTCCATGCGACACCTCTCAGGCTCTCTGCTAAGAGAGATACATGGCCCATGGCAAAAGCAGCATTCATCGGGGGCAAAGCCGAGGACGGCGTTATGGTGTATATAGCTCTACATGCAAAGATAAAGGAATAAAGAATAAAATCAGGCTTGCAGGACGCGTGATGTTCGACAGAGTGACGTTGGCGGCCCGCGGTCAGCCGAATCCGTCTCGGCTGCAGTTCGGCCCTCACCGCCTTCTCTTTTGTGGTTTGGCAGACACACTCTGCCATCACTACCGACTATCATTGGACCCAACGTGGCAGACGTGTACAACCCCTCCGCTCGCATTCACGCAATTGACGCCCATGGCCCATCGACGATGAAAGCGCCAGTCGCAGGACCTCATCGCTAGCTTCCCTCGAGCCAGTGCGTCGCCGACCCACAGCGCGCCCGCCCTCCCACTACCAATCCTCCGACGTCCATACACAGTACCCACCCGCACGCAGCGCCGCACCTGAGGCCCGCCGCAGCCACCTGCGAAAAGTAAGCATGGCTTCTTCTTCTGCCGACGCCCATTCGCAGCCGCGACGGCCGCCCCCAATGGCCCGGCAGTCCTCGACGTCCTCTCAAGTGTCGCAGTCGCCCTCAGACGCCCCCTACAAAGCCGCGCCCAAGGTCCCGCGCCAGCACGTCGTCGGCCACAGTCGCGTGCAGAGGAATGCCTCTAGCAAGAACCTCACTAAGCTGAACAAGACCAAGGAGCCCCGCGGCGACGATGGCAACGCCGTCAAGCACCACCGCCGCTCCCACTCTGGCAACTCGACCTCCGCCCCCAGCAGCCCGCGCCCGAGCTTCAAGCGCAATGCCTCGTCTGGCGCTATCGTGAGAGCTGCAAACAACCACGGCCACACGGCGATACGCAAAAACTACTCGAGCGGCCACCTGGCGCGACAGGGGGCTTCAAAGCCGGCACTCAAGTCATCCAAGAGCGAGGTAGCTGTGCAGAAGCGCTCGCTGATAAATCCCGAGAAAGCACGCCGGTCCCCGCCAGACGCTTCCCACGTTGTTCACTTTGACGTAGGAGACGACGACGAGGAGGAGGGCCCAGACGACGGTTGGACAGAGGAAAGCGCGTCGCAATCACCCACCACTACCCGTTCGAACACGCGCTCCAACTCAGTCATAATAGATCCACACAGAATGGCGCCAGAAGGCACGGAAAACCTGGGAGAAGTTTCGCAGACGGAAGCTAGCCACCAGCGAACACAGCCGCTACCAAGCGCTTCCGCATATTCACAAATATTACCAGACCGCACGAACAACGCCCGCCAGGTAAACGGGGGCAGTTCGCACCACCAACACTCGCGACCGCCCGATGCAGACATGATCACCTCGCGACTCCTCCAGCGGAGCTCGCACCACAATGCTCCCCCTCAGATGTCTACGATCGCGGCAACGGTCGTGGCCAACCACAACAATATACGGGAACTGAGTCAGAGCGCAGGCTCAACGCTGGTTGATACACCAGGCAGGGACTTGGTTTCGCGCTTCATGGACGGAGAAGGTTCGGCTGGAACACCGAACAACAGCAGCTTCTTACCGTCGCGCAACTCACCGCAAGCTGCAGGGGGAGAGATGGACAGGATGAAGAGAAACAAGTCGATGCCGAACGTCGCAGGCACAGAGACAGCTGCCAAAACACCGTCTCGCCGCTCAGGTACAAGCACGCCTACTGACCTTCCCGTGTCGAGGACACAGCAGAAGCTAATGCTTCAGCGCGCGTCGTCAAACATTGAGCCGCAGAAACTAGTTCCCGTCATCCTACCCCGGGCGGGCGGACCCACGTTTCTCCACTCGGGCATGGCGTACAGCGCCAACGGCGAGGGACGTTTAGACCCGCGCCTCCAACAGCAGTTCAACCACGTGGCGGTCGAATACAATGTAGTGCGGAGGTATCGCAACCCCATCGCTGATGCGCTCGTACGCATAGAGCAGATTCCCGGCACGCCGCGCAAGACTCGGGTGCCGAAATCGGGACGCACGAATGGTTCTGTCAGTGCACACGGGAGCAGCAGCCTGAGCACAAGTTTCAGCGATGAAACGGAGCGCCAGCGGTCGCGAGTCAGCTTTGAAAATGCCCGTGGTAGTCGCGATGATGGTGACCTCGAGGGCAGACAGAGTTTCGAGAGCGACCACGGCAGGATTCGGAATGAAGCGGAGGAGATTTGTCGGCGGCTGTGGGAGAGTGCAGAGGCGGTTGAGCACGACTGAACGACTGATGAGCGCCATACGCTTGGCGGTTGCGATTGCATTGCCGGAGATTAAGTTAACCCCCACATTGTGCTGCCCTTTTTGTTCTTACGTCGTCTCTGGTATACGTCGTGAGAGACGTCGTGTTATGGGCGGTTTGTTGGAGGAGCGGAGTTGAGGTTTGATTTGGCTGAGGGGACTTGTGCACGCAATATGCGGCCTGCTCAACAGAGCGCATTGCCGGGTACCATATTCGACGGGCAGGCACACTGTCTGGCATAGAAAGAGTTGGCATTATTCAGGCGTCTGCGGGCACGAGGGCATCACTGGACGGCGGGTGGAGGTCTGTAAATGGATTTGCAATAGGCCAGGGACTGGCTATAGCCAACCAGCGTTATGAGCTAGGCCGGAGTAATGGTAATTTCTTTCTTCCTCCTTTCCAGCATGGCATATGAGCACATGTCTTCCCGGCGTTGATTTGTCGCGAGCGGGTATGAGCTCTCGATTGGGCGCGGCGAGAAGGAAGCGTAGCGCAGACGGAAAATAGCAATGGACGATGACGAGCCAAACTTGGAGCCTGCGAGTGGCTGAGGCACCTATTGTAAGACGCTATGGCCCAGCGATGCTACACACGGCGCGCATTCGCGTGCCGACACGTTGCGCGCCGACTCTCGGAGGCGATTGGCGTGGACGCGCTGGTGTGCCGCTGCGACATTCACGGTTTCTGAGCTGCCACGTCGAGCGCAGAGTTTTCGGTATGGGCCGACGGCGCACGGCGCAAACGATTCGCCAGCAGCGTTTCAGTGAATCAGCGCCCGAGCGGACGTGGATCTGGAGAAGTGGAAATGTGGAGCGTGCAAACGGCGGGGCCCAGCGAGTCTGTGTTGAGGAAAAAGGCTTTGCAAGATTTGTCGCTTCGGCAAAGGTCCAGCAACCATGTGGGCTGCAGACTGCATCTGTCGGCTGCGGAGATTTCTCACTGGGCAGAGACAGAGTCAGATCTGCAGGCACACCCGGCGTGCGCTGGGCGGACTCATGCTCCTGTCGGCAAGGTTGACGAGGCTAGCGCCCTGTAAGCCTGTGCTGCCACACTGCAGCCATGCCATGGCACAGAGCCGAAATTGGGCCTACGGGAAATTGCGCCTCATTTAAGGATCGTGGGCCCCAACCCGCCGCTGTTTCTCCTCAAACGCTCGTCCACACCACGCTCGCACAGCAACCCAGTCACTCTTTACATTTACAAACCCACAACCTCTCCCGCTCCGGCAGCCAGCCTCGCGCATCCACTCTTTACCGTTACCGCTCCACTTCCAGCTACCCGCTACCAACAAACACTACGCGCTATCAACAGCTCGCTCTTGCAACCGCAAACAAACAAACCCTTCGGCCCACAGCACGCCTGTCGCACTCGCTGCACCTTTCAATTCCTGTCGCATTCGATATCAATTACCTTCACTTCACACGACATCAATTCGGCACTATGCGCTCCTTCCAGCAGGTCCTCGTCTTCCTCTTCGCGCTCGTCGCATTCGCCTTCGCCCAGGGTGACACCTCGTACATTGCGACCACCACCCTCACCTCGACGGTCCAGATAGTTCTCACCGCCACTGTCTCTCCCGGCGCATCCTCGACCCCCATCTACTCTGTCCCCGGCAACGGCACCGCCACCGCGTACCCCACCGGCACCGCGGCGCCAACTGTCTCCTCGCCATCGCAGCCCACCGTCACCGACTTCCCCGGTGCTGCCTCGGGCCTCTCCGCCAACAGTGCCTTCATCGCCGCGATCGCGGCCGGCCTGGGCTACCTCGCACTATGACCGCTCTCCGGCGCAACCCAAGTTCTCTTTGCGACTACCTTCCGCTTCTCGCATCATCGACTGGTGCTCGTCTTTGACACATGCGCTCCCCTTCTCCGAAGCGCCTGGCCGAACATTGAGTACTGCGCCTGGTCATCACGTGTTATGAGGATATCAAAGTCCTTTCTTTCGAGATACCTTACCTGTTTTTCCCTTCGACTCACGTACACCCACTTTGGCATCCGGATACTTTTTAATTCCCTTCTTCGACGATTTACGAATGTCCGGATGATCTACATTCTCTCCTTGTTCGGTTCCGAGTCCAAATCTTCATAATTTCTAGTCGCTCATTCACACACACACCCTTTTTGTTGGATATCTTGGTCAAGGGCGCGACAGGAGACTCGCTGCTTGCACTTGCACTCGAACTGCCTGCAAACCTCACATACCCACAACCCTCCGGTTGTTTCTGCGCATGCGATTGGACGATCACACACCCTGCACTCTGTTTCTAACAACACTTCTCTGGTGGAGCTGGAGTTTGGAGATACCCCCTTTTTTGCATTTACCCCCTCTGTTCTTGTTTATGGTGGCTGCGTTGGTGGATTCGGTGTTATATAGGGATAAGGATGGACAGGTGGATCAAAGGCTACGGGTTGTCGTGGACTTAATGCGCTGTTTGTTTCCTGGTCGGGCTTTGGGATGATGGGCGGAACAGCGGCGCATAGTATCAGGGTGGGTCCATGACGAAGGCCGTACTCAGCCTGTAGGAGATACCAAAGAGAAAGATGAAAATTGTAACAATGCGCTCGACTTTCGTTCTCTGTGATGTGCAAACCGAGATATTCGACTGTCACATTGCGCTATTGCCGGGCGCTCTTTCGCCATGCTCTACCAAGACCCGAAAAACCAGCATCGCCATGCAAGCAGTGCCAAGTGCCGAAAACCATTCCACCCCGTCGCCGACGAGGGCGCGAGACGTACCAAGGCACCAACAACCAAAGTTTTCGCGCCGACGTCGTCCCGCGCCAAATCTTTCAACCGAAAACATAACCATCTGACAGCCAACAAGTGGCACCCGGCACTTAGTTGCTCGCCTTCCCGAAGATTCTCTTGTTTGCCGACGCGGTGTCGGTACGGCGTCTACACACATGGTCCATCTCGTTCAGTGTTGGCAGTCGACTGCAGTGGGGGCATCTGGAAGGGCCTCGCCTACCCATACTCATCTGCGGGATTTCCCACGGCGCCTCCACTGACCAGCCATAGCGTCTGCGGCGTACTATGGTATGGTATGGAAGCGCCGCCCTTTTCCACCGTTGTTCTCTCCAAAAACTCTGCGCCGAATGGCACATCACGCATCCGTACTACAAATCACTTCACCTAACGCGAAATTGGGCAGCCAGTCGTGCCTGCCTGCCACGTACGAAAGCTCGCGGCCCGTGGCGCCCTCGCCACTCGTCAACCGTCAAATTTCGCAAATTCCGGAAGAAGTGGCTCTTTGGTCTCGCATTGACCGTGTTGCCTTGGAACGTTCAAATTGAGGCTCGGACATGGCGATATTGGCCATGAGTAATTTTTCTTCGTTTTCCCGGAGATCAGCTTCCGGGTTGGGGCGTTGGGGTGACCCTGTCCGTTCGCAGGTTGGCGTGGTTGGTTGGCCGCCGGGGGCCGGGTAATTGGGACCGGAAAAGGAGAAGGGCCGGTCGTCGGTCGTGTGCGACTTTGCGCTTTTTATCTGAACCGCACACATACGATGCTTTTGTTCTACTCCGTACGGAAGAGTGAGGAATGATGAACGCTTCGTACTCGTCGGGAATTAATGCGCGCAGTAAAGGGTGGAGCTGGCCGCCTCGCGCTCACGATTCTACATCAGATGACGATAAGCACCCAGATGGCAACGGGCGCTAGGCGTAGACGTTGGCTGACGGCGCGGGCGGAGTTGGGACCGTCCCGCTTGGAAGATCTGAAATGGCTTCCGTGCTGACGGCTGCATGCGCTGTCCGGAGCTGGGGAAAACGTGGTGATGACTGATGGGGACGGGGCGGAGGCGGTTCCAGAGTGGGCTCCGGGGTTGCTAGGTGGTTGTAGGCTGCTGGGTGGGTGAGTAAGCGGTGGTGTCCGTTGGAGGCTTGCGGACAAGACGGACTGCCCAAGGTGACCGTTGGTGATAAGGTCACAACATCTGGTTGAAGCTAACATGCACGAAAACTGAATGTTGATGCGACACGAAAGGAGGCTTTGCCCGGAGACAACGAGATGGCTATGCAGCTGCAGTAACTGTACCAATGAGAATGGGGAACGAGGGAAATGCTCAAGAAAATAGACTCTTGTTGGGAAGACAGCGAGGCATTGTCGGTATTGAGCAGCCTTCGGGCCACTTGATCCCGACTTCCAATTGAGCAACATCTGCTAAATCCAGCCTGTATCTTACCTCATCGCTGAATTTTCCAATCAAGGATTGTATGAGGCAATTTCCCTCCCGCCTCGCTACACTATTTTGCCAACTCTAAGGAAGCTCCCGCTTCCTTTACAGCATCACGAAATTCTTTTTCAAAACCCAGGGCCGCACCACAGAGCACAATATCATGCATCCCATCCTCTGTCTCCACATATCGCACTCTGTTCCCCTTACACCCTTCATTCTTTCGACGAACATGTTGATTTCATCGCGTAATAGTTCAACGGACCAGCGTTCACGAAGATTGGGGTTTGAGTGCGAAACGGGTGCTCGACGGGACGAAGATAATGGTCGGCCTCCTCGGTGCGATAATTCGACAAGGGCTCGTAGGCATCTTTTCCTCAGCGCAACAGGTCGATACCAAGGATGTCAATACGGAGATTCTTGCTCTTCGAATGCTGTGTGATGGCGATGTCGGTGACATCAACCCAAGGCGACCAAAGCATCACACCGCGTGGGGAAAGTAGCGGCTTTGTGCTCTCGATGTAACGTATCAAAGCGATAACAATACTTCCGCCAGCTAAGTCACCAGAGATGACGATATTCTGGGGCTGAACTCCTCGATCGAGTACAAGTTGGTAACAGCCCACGGCATCTTGCAGGGCCGCCGGGAACCGGGACCAGTCATTCCTAGCGACCCTATATTGCGCGTTAAAGGTGGTCGCGTTCAACTCTTAGGTGAATAGCTTGGCAGAAATTCGGCCGTTCCGTGCAGGATCAAAAACTAACACGAACGAGCCACATTGGAAGTGGATAACGACTCGTGCGGACTCGGGATCTGATAGGACGGCGGGGAGTCATACTGCTGGTATAGACGTTGGTTTAATAACGTCGCGCTGAAGAACATCGGTGTAGAGGGAGGATGGGCCGGGTTGGACCAGGACGTAGCGCTCCTTCGGCTTCGAGATGTTGGCGTAGGTAGGTTTTATTCGGATGTGCGTTTGGAATGCGAGGGCGAGTCGCATGAACTCGTTTCCGATGGCCTGTTTGAGCGACCAGGTTGACACGGGTCGGCGACGTTTGAAAGCGTAGATGATGGAAAGAGTGAGGAGGTAGGGAGGTGCGAGAGCGAGAAACGCAAGCGTAGCATAGGCGTTGAATGGGTGGATCGAAAGGAATGGGTCTATTGTAAAGGTTTGAGGAGGTGTAAACTGCGAATGTTTGATTTTGAGTAGCTTGATGCTGAGACTTCCTGGGTTCGACTGGAGAATGCGCTGTTGGTCGCAGAAGGGGGCAAGGGGTTCGGGGTAGCTTCTTACACTACGCAAGGTCACAGCGATCAACCGATGCACGAACAGATACGCTGCGTGTGCGCTACCATCATATAGCTGCGCCGGGATACCAAAATCCTGGCAATGCACCTCTGTTGCCGGATCTGCATGACTGCGTCGAGATTCCGCATTGCTGGGACAAATGCGGCGCAGATGGGTAAACAGGTCCTCACAACACGGTCCTGAGAGCCTCGCTGTCAGTTCAACGTCAGGCGTACTCAAGAAACTGGTAAAACATGAAGTCTCGTTGTACGAGTGACATCGCTCAGGCCCATGAGCAAATTGCACACAGGTAGGTAAGAGACTTCGTTCACGGTGGTAATGCAGGAGCCTTGACTGACCGTTGGATTTGGCCCGAAATTGAATGCGGCATGGTTGGGTACGATGACGTGGATGTATTGCCAACTAGAACTTATCGGGTGGAAATATACAGAATTACATATTGCAGCACAGTAGGTCAAGAGAACACTCTGCACCTGCAAGTGTCGTAGCTTCCACTATCTACTACGGCACATCTAGTCCCAGCCAAGATTTGTGCCATAGTGCCTCCTTTGATTATCGTCACTGAACCTCATCAGCAGCCTCAAACACAGCCAACCCAAAAGGTCTCGACCAAGTACTACCCTCGCTATCCTGGATCGAGACTGTGAGTCGCTCAACCCCAGCCTTCGACGCCGTATACATAGCCTTCGAACCAGAAACCTCCACAGCACCAATTTCAACACCCGAAACCGCAAACGAAGGCTTCGCAAAACCAGCAGCAAGCGCAGCAAGATCAATCTCCACAGAAGAATCAGGCGCAACGAACGCATGCGGCTCAGCCATGAAGTTGAGATACCCCTCAATAGGAGTATACCCGTCTCCACCGGTCGACCCATCCCACCAGTCCGCGATACCATCACCGTCTGCGTCCCAGCTCGCATCCCGTCTGGCTTCAGTAAACTCTTCTAACCCGCCAACATCGCTGGGGCTATCGATGATGCCCAGTTTGCCGCCCTTGCTACCCTTGTACGTCGCCGTACCTCCAAACGTTTCCCGCAAGATCCGCTTGTCGTGGTCATCCTGAACAGGCTGCGAGACTCCGCTGTCACTTAGTACGATCTTGTACGCTTCCGTAGCGGTTTGCGTCTTCACGTAGCTCTCGAAGAAAGGCTTTTCGACGAACTTCTGGTAGTTTACGCCATCGATAGTTACATCGGCATAACAAGCAATGTTCTTCGTCTTGCCCGTACCGTCTCCGACGTACTGCTCGCTGTCCTGGGTGAAAACGCCTGGCATGGCGTTGCCCGCGCAGTAGTACTGTTGTGTCCCCGGAAGTCCGTCCTCGTACTGGGCTCTGAAAGCGTAGGTGAGGTTTGATGCGGGGCCTCGCTTGTAGAGATTTGAGACGAATTGTCCTTGGTGACATCCGCCGTCTGTTACCCGACCGCCGAAGTTGTACACGACGTTGTTCCGGATATCCAACAGGCCCGCGAAGTTCGCCGCATCATCGACACCACCAGCCATACTCCAGCTCCGCCCTTCAGCATGCGCGATCAAGTTGTGGTGGAACGATCCAACAGCACCGCCGATCGAGGCAGCATATCCGTGCATAGTGCCATTAGGATAATTCTTGTGGCCTGCTATGTTCAGTGGTTCGCTGATCATGCTGCGCTGCAAGGTGATGTTGTGCGCGTCGCGGGAGGAGAAGGACTCATCAATCGTCCAGCCCATGCTGCATCGGTCGAAGATGGCATGGTTGGATCCTTGCATGCCCATCCCATCGATTGTCTGACCCGAAACAGTTCCTGGCCGTACGCGGATATGCCTGAAGATGATATCTGAGGCGCCAGTGAGACCGAGAGGATAGCCTTGAATGACAATGCCTTTCCCTGGAGCAGTCTGGCCCGCGAGTGTAACGTATTGAGCATTGACTGACATGCGCGACTTGGTAGTGATGATGCCAGAAACATCAAAGACGATGATACGCGGACCTGTGGCTTTCGTCAAAGCGTAGCGGAGTGTTCCCTCCTCTTCAGAGTCCGCGAGTGAGGTTACATGGATAACCTTTCCACCTCTTCCACCACGAGCGAAACGTCCATATCCTTCGGCGCCTGGGAAGGCAAGCTGAGCAAGTCGAAATGTCCAGACACGACCGATGTACGTCTCGTTTCCAGACATCACGTCAACGCGCCAGTAATACGTGTCCATAGTGTTCACACCGGAGAACATAGCGCTGGTCTTGGTTGACCCGGTGGCAACTCTCTCGAGATTGGCTGGCGAAGTGCCTAGATACACGTTATACGTGACGCCTCCAGTTCCAGCAGCTCTCCAGGATGCAGCGACCCCAGCTCTGTTTCCGGCCCTTTCTATCCTCTCGTCGCGGTGCGCCGGGCTGGGAAAGCCGATCTGATTTTTCAGAGCGGGGCCATCGATCTCAAACCCGTTCAAATAGGCTCGGCCCTCACCTCTATTGTCCGGTGTGTAAACGATCTCAACAGTCTTCCCCTCAGTTGCTATAAAGGTAACATACGACGAAGCAGACTCCCAAATATTGTCGGTTCGTACGGACTGCTTCACGTTCTTGGCCACCTCTTCGCCGCCAACCGCGACGTTGAGCAACGCGGTCCCATTGATCTTGTCCCAAGCATTGTGCCATGTAAGCAGAGAATGCTCGCCTGTAGCGAGACCGGAGATGGTCAAGGTGATGGCGACGCCTGCCGCCTTATCGCCGGCATCTGTCACGGTCGATATCCCTTCAGCAATGACGCGCTCACCCAAGGAACCTATCATGCGCCTGTACACAACCTTGTTGTAGTTGCCATTCAGTTTCCCGCTTGCAGCGGCGAGTGCGTAGGAAATGGATCCATTGCCTTTGAAGGAAGCCGAAGCCGCATTAGGTACAGTCCACGTTACAAAGTCATTGTCTCCCAAGTCGCGGGTACTGGCTGGGTTGAGTCGCACACGGACATTCGAGAAAGGTGCTGAAGGCGCTGTTTCGTTTTTGCTCTGGCCACGAATGACGTGAACGGGTGCTGCGACTGCGCTTGCCAATAGCCACCGAGTAAATGTCAAAAGCTTCATAGCTTCGATGGCGGAACGAGGACGACGAGTAACATTTCGCTCGAAAGCGAAGAAATGAACGAAATTTGCTGAAAAGCCTCAAAGACAGAGAAATCAAAAAGTGCAACATGTCGATTTCGCTATAACATTCTTCCGGAAATAAATTGTCGCCGTAGGCCCCTTCATATATTGTACACGGTGATCGACGGAAGTGACCGATGTAAGGCCGGATGTAAGGCCGGATGTGGCGGGCTACATGCATGAACTAAGCGCAGCCCTTGCGAGAAGGAATGCGTCGTAGAGAGCGCTGTGTCGGGTGCGGGAAAGGTCGAAACTTGCGCCTCGTAGATGGTCCCAGGGGTCAGCTCAATAGCGCTTAAGCTCAACCTCGATCTTGTATCTTGGTTGGGATACTCAAACACATCAAGAGTCGTGGACACTGAGCAAAGTCTCGACGTTGCTTTTGCAACAGGTAGCTCTCTGAACAGTAGCTTCTGGTCGCAATACAGATCCTGAACCTAGCTACCAACTGGGGGTATCGATGTCCAAAAAGCTCCCCTTGAAAGATACCGAAACGCCATGCTTGTTCCCATATCGTATACAACGCCGCAAGACATGCTATATCCAAGGAACGCCGTAGTTTCCTTGTCTTCCACAGGTCTCAAAACCCCAAGCATCCGAATCGCGTGTCAGATCCGTATCAACATCGAACGAGCCACCGCCCGGTTGCTGCGCGAAATCAAGCGAGCTATAAGGAAACAGGTCCCTGACATTCGCCGGTACGAGGTGGGGCGAGAAGGGCTGCTCATTCTGTTGCACGTCCAGAACCTTCATAACGATTGGAACAATGCTCCGAAAGTCGGCAAGGATGCGTCGAGCAACATTCGTGTGTTGCGAGAAAGTGTGTAGCATCTCCAATGCCTCCCGGAAGCCGTCCCGGTACACTTTGCAATTATCCTGCAAGCCGAGCGAGGCGAGGTCTCGGACACAGAGGGTTGACAAGATAAGCAATGCGCACCCTAGGGAGGTAGCCATGTGAAAACGGAACGAGCTGAGGGGGGTAGTCTCCCCGCCATGGTCTCGGATGCGCTGTACGATGTCAACAGCGAGATCGCCGCAGACACGGCCGCGTTCGCCGTCATATCTCAGAGACAACATATATTGGCGGAAGATGTAGAGTCGCAGAAGGCTCAGACGAGTGTGTATGAGGATGTACTGTCGCAGGTGTACGAGTTCAGGGGGGCGGTCTGGTGGAGGGAGCGGAATGCTAGGGAGAATGACCTCGGTCCAATGCTTGATTTGAGCATCAAGAATGAGAGAATTTTCGCTGTTGATACCGCTTTTGATCACCGCCGCATCAAAGAGACCGTCCCAGACGTCGGCAGAAAGACGACCCCAACAAGCCATGCCGTTGAGGAACATGTTTGGCGATCTGGAGAGATTGGGGTCTGGGAGGGGCTGATCGGGATGTATGTCCTTGTCTGTGTCAGTTGGGAATAGAAACCGAGCGTATTCACTTACACAATCAGAGATATACGCGGGCTGATCGATATCGATCCCTGCCTCGCGTATGCAATATGGACGCCCGCAGCTTAGTGAGATCTTACGATCCAGAAAGTACGCCGTCCAAAAGATGCGTTGTCGCATGTGTATCTCGAACGGGGTATAGTTTCGCCAGGATGACTGTTGGTGGAGGCCAAACTGAAAGCATAACCGGCAAGCTACTCCGATGGCGTTATATGCTGCATTCGGAACGTCGGCATACGTTAAATAGGCGGCCTTGAGGATGAGATATTGTATCAGGCACAAGTCGCCTTTCCCGCTTATTTCTCTCTGTCCGACCAAATCGCTCGCTACCTGGAACCATTGCCAGCCGGGAGGCTTGCTGTTGACAGCAGCGGGGAATGAGTCGACGGCAATGTCGGAGCAAGCGAAAACGATATAGTGTAGTGCCAAAAAGCAGATGTCGCTATGGTGTATCGATGGTGCCACAAGCATCTGCTCGCTACGCATTCGAAATTCGGCCTCGTTGATGCAAGGATAATACGAGCTTAGGTCGTCGAAGAGGCAGTCCATGTGTTTCTGGTAGTCCACGGGGTGGGGGAAGGGGAGGTCGTGGGAGCCTACGCGAATAGTCGCTGGAGAGTCAGCACCGTTCGAGCGACTCATGACCGCAATGGAATGCCGCGTCCGCTCAGGAGACTCTAGCTTGGAGCTGGCCCGCCGTGCTCGGGAGAGATGCGGACTAAACACCTCGCCCGCTGCCTGCATGGCCACTTCGCTGAGAAGGCTGTCGCAAATAGCGTCGTCGCGCTCCATGCTGCCTCGCGGGGTAACCGTCACCCCGCGCTCTTGTATGAGGGACTCCATCATGCCCTCGATGCGGGCCATGCGCGCCTCCATGGACATACCAAGCACACTGGCATCGCTTGCCCTCCGCTCGATACTGCCGTGCCGCGGCTGTATGTTCCTCCGTGCGAGGCCATTGCCATTTGTTCCGTGGGCAGTCAACGGCGGCTGCACGGGGGTTGGCCGGCTGAGGTTCTGCAGCGCCTCGGCGGCCGTCTGGTCCTCTGAGTAGAAGCATCGCTTGCCGTTGTCGATGCACCGCTGGCACGGGTTCTCGCCCGAGCACTGTGATTCTCGTCAGCCTGCATGCGTTGCCACGACGCTGGAGGCGTGTATCGGAGTGCTTGTGAGTCGCGTACCTTGAGCTTGGAGCGGCGGCACGATACACTGTGCAGTCGCGTTAGATCACGGAACGATCGGAATGCGCGCTCACGAGTCGCCGAGCAACTCACCAGGCCTTGGGCGCGTATTTGGAGCGCACCTTCTTGCGCTTGGGCGACGAGGGCGTGTCGTCCTCGGGCCGGGCGGCAGGCGACCGTTGATGGTTCATTGGCACTGGTGTCGTGAAGTTGTCGGGAGGAGACGAAATGTTGCCCTGCCGGTGAAGCAACGGGGCCCGAGCGCGCTTCGGAACAACCGTCGACGCGCATCATTCGATGTCCGGGGAACGCAAGCATGTGTCAGACCCTTGAGCATCGGTCCCGTCATGTCATGTTTGGTGAGATTGCCCGGCACGCGAATTAGCTATTTGACCTTCCAGACGCGCTTTCAAATGCTGGTGAAATTGGGTCATCTGTGAGCCTCGGAACTCGACATCCATGAATCACGTTCCGAGCGGTGATCGCGTGACCTGTGAGGTGAGTAAGACCAAATGGCCTAGAAAATATCCGTATACATTTATTCACGTACTACATTTTATATAAGTATCCCAGTGCACCGCTGGAAGGCCTTGAGTATGACCTCTTCAAGAGCCTAAGCCGTGTAGGTGCTAGCGTCTCAGAACCACCACAATAATCCGTTATCAATCGTCGTCGGTCTTCCTCAAACCCACGCGAATCTCTAACATTCTGAAAGTGGCGACCTCGACACAACACTACAACTTTGTTACTGCCGTTTTTGCGGGGAGCAACAGGACGGGTCATAGAGCCAAGCACGCGGCTTGACTGCCCTCATACTTACCGTCGAATTACAGCGCCCTGACAGAAGTTTGGACTTTTTTTTTTTACCAGGGAAAGGGTCGACAAGAATGAAATGGCAGACAAGCACGACATTCCGTCCCAGCCTCAAATCAGACCTCGGATCATCATCCACGGAGGGGCGGGCAACATCACCAGGCAATCCATTTCAAAGGACAGATACGACGCATACCAGACCTCGCTCCGGAAAATACTAGCCTCATCCGCTGATGTTCTATCCAAACCTGGCGCTACCGCTCTCGATGTCGCCACCTACGCCGTGTCGTTACTGGAAGATGACCCCCTCTACAACTCCGCAAAAGGCGCCGTCTTCACCCGCGACGGCAAAAACGAGCTCGAATGCAGCATCATGGTGTCAAGCGGGTATCGCAAACGTAGCGTGGGATGCATGATGATAGAGCATGTCAAGAACCCCGTCAAGTTGGCGAGAGAGCTGCTGATTAGGGGTGAAACCGATGATGGGGATGGTTCAAAGGATCATTGCCAATATAGTGGTGCGTTTGTGGAGGGGCTGGCGAAGAAATGGGGTCTAGACATTGTGCATCCCAGTTACTTCTTCACGCAGCAGAGATGGGACGAGCATAAGCGCGGGCTCAAGGAGGAACAAACGCAGAAAGAGAAGTCGGGCGAGACAGACATTGCAGAGGTGAGTGATTGGGGGAAAAAGAACTATGTTCCTCTGGGAACCTGCAGAGCTGTGGTGCTCGATAGCCTTGGGACAATATGTGTCGCGACTTCGACAGGAGGCTTGACCAATAAAGTGCCGGGCCGCATCGGCGATACTCCTACCACGGGCGCTGGCTTCTGGGCAGAGGAATGGTACGAGACCGCGTCTGGGTCTCAGATGCAGTACAGACCTACCTCACCCGGTCCTCTCGACCATCTTTCTCGTGGCGATATCCGTAGCCTGGTCGGCGACTGTCTTCCTACAATCGCCGCATCAAGCCACACACCAACCAAGTCTACATTACCAAATCGAACCGACTCGAAGCCCTCTCGCATCCGCCATGCGGTGGGTATTTCTGGCACAGGAAATGGAGACTCCTTCATTCGACTCGCGGCAGCCACCACTACAGCCTCAAAATCGCGTTTCACTCCAACATCGCTTTCGAATGCTCTCACGTGGATGACGGGTCCCGGCGGTGAGCTGCAGAAGTCGGCCGGCGATAGATGGGACCACTCGCATGAGGGGACCGGAGGTATGATAGCAGTTGAGCTGGTGGGGCGGACGGGAACTGTTGTACAAGACTACAACTGCGGCGGCATGTTTCGTGCATGGACGGAGGAGAACGGAGAGCAAAAATGTCTGATCTTTCGGGAGGATCGGTATGAGAGTGGGCCTAAAGGATGGGCGGCTCGATGAGCACAGGAGTAATAGCATTCACGAAAATTATTACTTCGCGAGTAGGACCGCCATGCCAAACGCCACAAAGCGTGGCGGTGTTATAGTACTTTGCACCTTTCTTACAAAGACTTCCAAGATTATTCTTTTTGCCGCAGTCAGGCATGTAGACTCACTTCGACTCATCCGAGCTAAGACTTGCAAATCCGCTTGGCACACGCATCTCGTATCCGTCTGTCGACCACCGTTTTCGCGGTGGCGCTGGCCCCTTCCAATCGCTTCTCGATACCTCCGAGCCGGTTTGTTATATCAAGCCGCGGCTCACCTCACCTGCAAATTTGTCTACAATTTCCTATTTTCAGTACGAGCGTGTTTTCGGTGTCGCGATTTGCTTCTGGACTCTGCAACGATTATTTGGGTTTTGTTTACGGTTCTGTGAGATGGTTAGGAAAGGCAAGGAAGTGGCTGCTCCCGTGGAGGAGCACCCTGGTGGTGGACATATTGTGGTCACGGCGCAGCAGTCGAGGTATGCGCTTGATGCCATCGATGCGCCGGCTTCGAAAGAGGTATTTCATATCCTTTGGCCCTATGCACTGTCATATCGCTCACACTGGCTTAGATCCTAATCAAAGATCTCTCAATCAGCGTATCAAACCGCGAATTGCTCAGTCATGTAACTCTGCACCTTGTGGAGTCTCGACACTACGTGCTCGTGGGTCGCAACGGGACGGGGAAATCTACGCTACTGAAAGCCATTGCCGATGGGCTGATTCCTGGGATCCCGTGGAGCACGAGGATTCTACTTCTTGGACAGACGAGAGAAGCTGGTTTTGAGGAGCTGGAGGGTTTGAAGGTTGGGGAGGAGACGGTGCTGCAGTATGTTGTGAGGAGTGATCGGGTGCGAGAGCGGCATATGCGGGAAGCAAAAGTCTTGAGCGATGCGATTGAGCATGCGACCGATCCGATGGCGCCTGTGCGAGCATACAGGAAGGTTTCTCACGAGCGGCTTGCGCTGCAGCTTAAAGAGGCGCATCGGATTGCAGAGCGGAGAAGTGGCGCGAGGGGAAAGTTGGCGAGGAAGGAACTCATCAAGTTTGAAGAGCGCTTTGAGGAGTCGAAAGGGAGACTGCAGCAAGATGAGGCTGATATTGATCCTACGCAGCTAAGCGAGGAGACGCATGCAGCTACAGACATGCTTACCAGCATTCAGTCTGCTCTAGAGATGATGGATGCTTCGGAGGCAGAGGCAAAAGCGAGAACCGTCCTACTAGGTCTGGGTTTCAAAGACGACAAGATCGACAAACCCATGTCGGAGCTTTCCGGTGGATGGAAGACGCGCTGTGATCTTGCTTGCGCGCTCTGCCAGTATGCTGACGTGTTGCTGCTTGACGAACCGACCAATTTCCTGGATCTTCCTTCCATCATTTGGCTTCAGGAATACATCCGCAACCTGACAGGCACAACAGTCCTCATGACTACGCACGACCGAGACTTCGGAGATGCAGTGGCAGAAGAACTGATTGTCCTTCGACACCAGCAACTCGAAACCTTCCGCGGAAACCTCGGTCTTTACGAACGTGAGCGTTACAAGAAAGCCCGCTACCTTACCAAGATGAAAGACGCGCAAGACAAGCAGAAGAAGCACATGGAGAAGACGGTAGCCAATAACATCAAAGCGGCGAGGGACAAGGGTGACGACAAGAAGCTAAAGCAAGCCGCATCCCGCAAGAAGAAGCTGGATGAGCGGATGGGCATCGAAGTCGGACTGAAAGGTGGCCGATTCAAGCTTAACCGCGATCTCGGCGGATACCATCTTACCAACCGGGCCGAGATAGAGATTCCGGACTTCGATCCCCCTGTCAAGATGGCATTCCCACGCCAACCTCCTGACTTGCGGTTCCCTGGGGCGCTGGTGAGCTTGGAGAAGGTCTCGTTTGCGTACCCAGGACGCAAGAAGACTCCGGTGTTGACCGACATAACTCTGACCATCCATCCCGGTCAGAGGGTAGGGCTTGCGGGTCTCAATGGAAGCGGAAAGACAACTCTGGTATCGCTGATCATGGGCAGCGGAGAGGATGCTGTGGGTGGGCTTGCGCCCGCATCAGGTACAATTAGTCGCCATGCTCGCGCAAAGTTTGGCCGCTTCTCGCAGCAGTCAGTCGAGGAGATAACAGCGGTGGCCAATACGAATACGAAGCTCACGGCGCTATCGCACCTGAGAGAGCACTGCGGTGTCGAAATGGACGAGAAGGACGCCAGACAGATACTGGGTAGCCTTGGGCTGCAGGGCCAGGTCGCCTCGGACGTTCCACTCGCGCTGCTCTCCGGCGGCCAGAAAGTCAGAGTTGCGCTGGCGAAGCTCCTGTGGCCTCCGCCCCAGTTGCTCATCCTAGACGAGGTTACAACGCACCTAGATGCCGAAACCATCCTGGGACTAATCAACGCTTTGCGGGAGTATGACGGAGCGCTCCTGGTGGTGACCCATGACCGGTTCTTCATGAGGTACGTTTCCGGTCCGAACGATGAGGCAAAGATGGTGTTGACAAAGTTTACAGGACCGTGGTTGAGGGTGAGAACCCGCATAAGTTAGCGCCAGGGGTGCATGCGGAGGAGCCTGAAGAGGAGTCGTCGGACGAGGAAGAGACAGGGGCGGCTGCAGGAACCGTTTATCGGCTTGTCAGGGGTCAGTTGAAGAAGCTCGACGGCGGCATGGACGAGTATGAGGCGATTGCCGGGCGGGCGGCGGCGCGGCTGGCCCAGAAGAAGACATTGTCGACTTGACGGGGTATTATCTCTGTCGATCGGGGAGAAAAGCTGGGTGTTGGGGGGTCGCGACGTGTTCGCCGGGGCCGCCTCTTAAATGAAGCTTGAGCCCATACGCGTCTTTTGCGGGCGGAAGAGCCCACCCGCGCAAATCGCAGCGCACGGTCCACAGTCTTGAACGCCCAACGCGTTAGGGCAATATTATTGAGCGTCCTCCTTTTTGCTGGAGGCCATCTAATAAAACCGTTACGATGCTGCTCTGCTTCTGGCTATACCTGCCCACGGCCATAATTATGCCTTAGCTGCGACCCGCGCGTTTGCATGAATTTTGACGACGTTTCAGACGCCCGCATACCGGTAGCCGTGCCGTCGTTCCCCTGAGCCGCGAGCTGTGAGCTGCCATGACCGAAGCTCAAGCTACCCCTCGCGACACGCCCACCTCGGACCAACAGCAGCAGCAGCAGCAGCACTCGGCGCTCAAGACGCCCAAGGACAAAAGCTGCCCGTTCTGCGGCCAGTCGTTCACGTCGAGCAGCCTCGGCCGCCATCTGGACCTCTACATCCGCGCGAAGAACCCGAAGCCGTCCGATGGCGTGCACCTCGTCGACGAGATCCGCAAGATCAGGGGCGGCATCACGCGGCGGCAGGTCAAGGGCGCGGTGAAGAAGGAGGGCACACCCGCGAAGAAGCACGCGCACTCGACCGTGAGCGAAGACTCGCCGGCGGCGGGGAGCCCGCCCGAGGACGACGACTCGTTCGACCTGGGCCTGAGCGTGGGCAAGCAGCGACAGCCGTTCAAGGACGTGAGCTGGGGCGGCGCGCGGAGCCACTCGCACTCGCACACGCACACGCCGCGGGCGCTGGTTGCGAAGACGTCCGAGGTACGGCGCGACGTCTCGCGGATGGCGCAGAAGGCCGACTTGGAACAGCGGCAGAAGACGTCGGACGAGGCCGAGACGGCGAAGGCCACGGAGCTCGCCCTGCGCGAGCTGCTGCGGAGCGTGAAGGAGGCCAAGTAGGACGCCCTCATGACCATATTGACAAGCAGGCTGACACCCCTCCAGTGCGAAAGCAACGGGCTCTGCGCTCTTCGACTTCGACCCCTACACGCTCAACTTCCCTAGCCTGTGTCTGCAGATCCTCCTGCCGCCGTCGACCCTCTTCTCCCCGACGCCCTTCCCCACCAGCGAGTCGTGGTCCATCCACCCGCCCGGCCAGAAGCAGCTCGAGGCCCTGAACCGACAGGTGCGCGAGCGGCTCCTGGCCCACCAGCGGCAGCGACAGATCAACCAGGCCTACCCCTCCGGCTCGCGCTCCAACCCCTCGTCCGGCCCGAACTCGCCGCTGCCGACGCCCCCGCTCTTCGAACCGGACCCGCAGAAGCTGTTCTGCCACATCGCGGATGCGTACAACCACTGGACCCTCCAGCCGGAGCACAAACGCCAGGAGTACTGGCAGCTGGAAATCCTGCGGTCGTTCGCGCGAGCCAGAGACTTGCGCCGGGAAGCTGAGACCAGCCTGGAGAATGCGCGACGGGAGATTGAATACTTGAAGTCGAACCGGTGGCAGTCGGGCGGGCTGGAGCTCTCCCCGGTGAGCATCAATCTCGGCACCGAGACCGTGAAGGAGCTGGGCAAGCATGGCATGGACTTCCGAAACTGGGACTACGACCGCATAATCGAAAAGTGGAAGTCGATTGTCCGGGACAACAAGCATGTGGCCAACGGCATGGCCGCGCAGAAGCCACTGCCGGGCGCGCCGAGCACGCGGAGCTGTTCGATGGCTAGCCTGCAGAGTCAGCCTGTTGTTACCGTCAACAGCGTGGGTTCAAATATGAAGGTCGAGCAGATGCCCTACTCTGCTCCTCCTACCGTCATGGGTGCGGAGGCGAGCAGCGACCAGGTGGATGCAGAGGGCGAAGACGAGGACGAGGATGTCGACCTCGACGTTGTGTCTGCTTCGAATAACGTGCCGATGGAAGACCAGCTCCACGGCCTGCCGCTCCAACCAACACCGGTCAATCCGGCGCAAATGCACGCCCATCTTCAATCGCAGGCTCACGCACATGCTCAGGCACAGGCACACGCCCAAGCGCAAGCGCAAGCCCAGGCTCATGCTCACGCTCAGGCACAAGCGCACGCGCAGGCTCAAGCACAGGTATGGGCCGCTGCACGACAACACATGAACCAAAGCCGAAACCAGCATCACCACCCACATCAGCAGCTATCCCCTCATCCGCAGCACATGGGCTCCGCCAACAACAGTCGAAGACCTTCCGCTGTGCTCATGGATCCTCATGCCATGAACACGGGTGGAATGCTTCCCATGGATGGCATCGAAACCCATCAAGATCAGTTCTTGGGGATGGACATGGGCCTTCCCACCGGCTTCGTTGCGTCCAACACCGATGCCGTATAGCGATCTGTCTGCATACAGGGCAGGCATCATACTTTCCTTGGGTCACTTTCATTTGTACAGTCTCCTTGCATACCCGATACCCCATGCTGCTTCAGCATTTGCGTTTCTTTTTCTTTCTAGCTGGACTCTTCTATGTAGGCCACTTTTTGAATCTTCTTCATATCTATTTAGCATCGCGTGGAGCGG
Source organism: Lentithecium fluviatile CBS 122367 (assembly GCA_010405425.1). Classification (NCBI taxonomy): domain Eukaryota; kingdom Fungi; phylum Ascomycota; class Dothideomycetes; order Pleosporales; family Lentitheciaceae; genus Lentithecium; species Lentithecium fluviatile. Next base: position 294,784 of record MU005594.1, on the reverse strand, counting down.
AGCTGTATCATACATGTTGTTTCCTTGCATTTACTCTTTATACCCAGAGTCGCTCTATGGCGCTCATAGAATCTGACCTCCTTCAATGGATTTGGGCGGTGGCTTTCTAGCCAACTTGTTGCGTTAATTATATGGGGAATGGCGGCTGGGTTGGGAGAGACTGTGCTTTCTGGTTTTCGCGTCTCTCGTTGCAAGAGACGCTTTATATATACCAACGTCAGGCGCTACGAGTCAGGGCGCCTCGGTGAATATCGTAGATATGGATGGATGGAGAGCGTATACCCCACAATCCTCTGTTTGCTCATTTCCGTTCTCCTAGTTGCGGGTCAGACCAGCGCTGTGCTTCCTCCGTCATGTGATTTGTCCATTCACCTTTTCACCCACCACTACACTTTCCGCACCTCATCCCACGCTATCCCACGCTATCCCATTCCGGCTTAGTTTCATGTTACCGCAAAACAACTACGGTCACTTCACGACTGCCCTTCGTTTTGAGTTTGTCCATTGTTCTATTGACACTGCATTCTCTCCATTGTCCGAGACCCTTTATTGTACCCCCCGACATCAAAGACAGACCCTTCTCGCGGCCATCTCGCCGTCCTCAACTCCACTACACCAGCTTCGAAGCTAACATCAACTCGATATCTCGAAAGATCTCTGCGCAACAATTACACTGCTACGCCGCGCCAAGCGACCATCACAAAGCTTTCGAATACCTCCACACACCTGTTCAGCAAGTCAACTCAAATTCCACAACTGCTTCGCCGTCAAGGTCGATTGCATTGTCTTCGCACTTGGACATTGTCAAAAGACATCGAAAAGTCTTCGAACATATCTACCAAACCATCTTCTTAGGGTCCGCCAACATACTACCTCTACATCACTCTCCGCCCTTCACCTCATACATACCAATACATTCCAAATATCCACCACAATGGCCTCGGACAACGTTGACGAATTCAGTAACACCATTTGGCCCGAGGTCGACTACCGCCCCACCCCATACCCAGCCCGATCCGCCTCTGCAGACTTCCAAATTCCAGACATCGAGCCCCTCCCACAAGCATTCGAGCAAGCATACTTCTCGCTCCAAAGGAAGGTAATCGACGACGAATTTCGAGGCCTAACCAGCTCCCTGCGCAAGCGCCGCCGCGCACTAGAAGACGACGAGCCACCTACAGTCCCCCACAAAGTCGTCGTCACCGAGCAGCTCCGCGTCCGCGACAACCCCGTTGCCCGCTGGGTCCGCAAGGCAGTGTGTGCCCGGCTCCGCCGCAAATTGGTGTACGTCTGTACCGAGCTGGTTCGCGCGAGCGATGAGAACGAGGCGGAATGGAAGCAGTTCTTGAGAAGGGCGGCTGTGAAGCGAAGGAGGTGGGAGTTGCAGCAGCAGCAGCAGCAGCAGCAGCAGCAAGAGGGGCTTGCTGCGCCGGTGCCAGTGCCAGTGATTAGTGTTTCGGGGCTGGAGGGCGAGCACTCCTCATCGCCTCCAGAGGAGGAAGAAGTAGTAGGTCAGCCGAATAGCTTCTCGGTGCCGGACGACGAGTATTTGTCGTACGAGAAGGAGGAAGGTAGGAGCGAGGGCGACTTAGCCTTCGCCGAAGACCACGTCTACCCAGAGTATCCCAATCTGGACAGCTACCGGGAGCTGTACCCTGGCGATTCGCGCCAAGGAGCGTTTAGATGTGAGCACTGCCTGGAGACCTTTAGGGTGACGAGGGAGTTGCGGCTGCATGTTGTCGATGAGCATCTGTTGATGACGGGGGGAGCGGGGCCGGCGGGCACGCTTGAGGATAGCGAGGAGGAGGAGGAGGAGGAGGCGTAGAGGAGTTGAAATGGGTGGATCGTGGAGAGTTTGTGCCGCACCGGTCGCCGGCGAGATTTCGGTTGCTCTTTTGTTGTATAGATGGATATGAAATGCATACCGTGTACAAATTTCTCAAATGTATTTACCCTACTAATGTCGGCGCAATGCGCATACTATTCATTCACCCTCTATCTGATCCCCCCTGTCCATCCACCCATATCCACACCATTCCCACTCCCCTTCCCCTTCATTTCATGGTTAGTTTAAAACCGCATCCCCATCCATCCCCTTACCAAACCCATCCCAAACCGCGCTCATCCAACACCACACCAAAATCGCAACAAGCCGTAGAATTAAGCGAAATGCTCTAAAAGCAACAGCCCAGGCTAGCTATAAGAGCAGCTGTCGTCCTTTGAAACGGCGATCCTATGCATGCATAGCTGTGAAATTTAGGAGGAAGACGATGGCTGTTACATAAGTAAGCAAGACAAGGATGACGACGGTATCGCGTACAAACTTGTTGTTGCGGACAGTTGTGGTGAATTGAGCAAGGAAACTACCCTGTGCGTGCATCAGTTCCTGGGCATGCAATTCCTCTCGCTCAGTACCATCAACTTGTGCGTCCGGCTCCGCGGAAGATACGGATCCGATGGACCCCCGGCGATTTGACGGACTAGTTTCAACCTTAACGTGAGCCTCTTCCGCGAGTGGTGTGAAGGTACTAGCCCTTGAAGCGGCTATATTGCGTTGTTCTGGGGATTCTGGACTAGATGCTTTACCTCCCAAGTTCTTGCTCCCCGGGCTAGGCGTCAAATGACTTAGAGTGCTACCACCTGCTGAGCGAACGCTTGCTTTGTCTCCAGATGGTGCTGGTAAGGCTGCCGCTCCACCTTTGTGAGAAGTCTCGGGAGTGCTCAAGATAGTCATTTGTCCTTGACCGAGGCGGGAAATTGGTCATGGGGTATTTTCTGACCTCCTCCTTTAATGGGAATTGATAAAGATGCTGCGGTATCCGGAGAAGGAGGGCTAGTAATGGCAGAACTGACATTGTCTGAAGGAACTTACGTCGGAGCCGCTGGCGGTACACCTCTGTTCCCAGAAAATGTGAGGTGACCAATACTGTCTTCCTTGTTGCTGAAGGTGCCATAGCGCATCTCGGTAGCCGAATCATTTTTTCAATCCTCAGTGTCTGAGATGTGGACCGTCGGCTCCGAGCATTATTAACCGCAGAAGAGGGGGATGGTGACTTTTACAAGACAAAAACACAGCCAACGCCAACGACAGATATGCGGAGATGTGGCTTATCTGTGACGAAAAAGGTAAAGGAAATGCAGAAAGACCGTGTTGTGATAGTTCGGTGCTTCCTTCCGAGATGAAAGAGAGGTCGAGCAGTAGACATATGACGTAATGGAGATTCTGAAGAGTTCCTCCATCTTTGCTGAGGTAAAAGGAGTGTAGATTAATGTCGATAGAACGCTGGAAGGAGTAGAGGCCTGCGGCCTGTCGCCTGAGGTGCGCGATCAAGACTGACCACCAGCGTACACAGCGAAATTGCTGACGGATTAGGCATTACGCGGCTCCAGATAAGAAGGGTCGTATTCGTTAAGTGGTAGCAACATGGATAGCAACATGGACACTGTTGTGCACACAGGTTTGAGCACTTCGCAGTCCTGTTATGGGTCGAGGCATGGCGCGCTGCAACGGTGTGCTGGGTGATTGGTACGTTGGACGGCCTTGTCGAAGTGTCGTTGTACGAAAAGGGCTGTTTCATGTAGAGCTCGTGACTTCGCAGGCTCACCTTCTTGACCCTGAACGCGCCGAATTGGTATTTGCAACGGGTGTTTGTGCGAGTCGTTGCAACATCCTGCTAGAAACACTGCGCTGGCGTGTCTCTGGTAGTCGTGATATCTTCAGGAGTCAAGACTCAGGAGGCGCTACGTTGCCGATTCTGCCGGGAGATTTGCTTTGGGTTGCATCGGCTGGCCGCACATTGTTCCGAAGAGGCGCTAACCCATTCAGGACAGACCGCGCGGAGGTGGCCATGCTCGACGCCTCCGTTCAGAAGCTTGTCATACACATGTAGGCACCGCAAACCACAAAAGCTGCCAGCATCCGGAGGTTCCGCAGAGGGAGTGGACCGGCGTGTACTGTGCCCAAAGCCGTTCAGCACACGGAGCCACACACAAGCATGCCGATTTACGCGGACGTACCCTTGGCGGCTGCGGTCAGAGGCGTCCCATAGGCGCGCCACACACAGGCCGGCACTGGTCGAGTCCGAGCTTTTGCCCTACGAACAAGGGGCACATCCACGGTCCACGGCGCTGAAATGCTGATGTCGCCAAGCGGTAGATTGCGCTTGGCTCACTGACTTAAAGCTGCTAGGCCCCCGTTGTCTCCTGGCGACGCCGCCTCCCCGCTGAACCTTTGTCTGAGTGCTGGTCGATATGATGCTGCCTCCGACCAGTGCGCGCAGCCCCTTGTTCGCCCTCGCGGTGACGGCGGGCGCCGTGCTCATCTTCATCTTCGGCTTGCTCGCCTGGCAGAGCCCGGCCCAGGTGTCGTTCCCCCACGCGTCTGTCCATGATGAGGTGTACGTACATGATCCATCCCGTCTCACTTGGGATGGGAAGCAGAAATGCAATGTGGGCGCTAACCCGCGTGCTCAGCGTCACCGATAGCAGCAGAACTCCTGCTGCCCACGACGTCTTCCGCCTCCTCTTTGCGCCTATGAAGGTGGAGCCCGCCAATGCCACATTCACCTTCTACGATGAAAACATAGAGAACCTGACTACGCTGCGCTTGCCCGCGAGGCCGCGCTATACCAAGAACATGGGCAAGGACGTGCTCGTGCTCGACCTCGAGACTCGCCCGTTGGAGTCGACCAAGCAGTACAAAGAAGGCCAGTACGACTGGACAAAGCTCAACCACGTCTCCGGCGGCGTTTTCAGCCACTACACGTATGCCCAGGTCCACGGCTACGACTACAAGTTCATCCGCGCGCACGAGTTCGAAGATCGGCACGCGACCTGGATCAAGCCCTCGGCGCTTGCCCAACACATCAAAAACTACAAGTTCATCGTGTTCCTCGACGCAGACGCAACATTTCGCTTCATGCATCTTCCCATCGAGTGGATGCTGAATTACTGGAAAATCGAGCCGATGCACAGCATCACAATGGCTCTTGACCCATGGTCGGTTGAGGAGGCCGATTACAATTCCGATCGCTTCAACCGCACATACGCCAATACGGGCTTCATGGTGGTGCAGAACAACGCAAAGATCATGGAGATTTTGAAGGCGTGGCACGAGTGTCCGGATGATACGCGCTACCCGGGCTGCTCATACTGGAAGGAGCCCAAGTTCCACGAACAGTCCGCCTTCGGCGAGCACATCCGCTACGACTACGAGAAATATGTGAAGGAATTGCCTTGCGCAGAGGCCAATGGCTTTCCTGGCGTTACTGTCTCCGACTGTCAAGGCAGATTTGTCCGGCATTACTGGTTCGACAAAGCAAACATAAAGAAAGATTTCCGCGACAACGTGATGAATGCCCTCACACTACCAATACAACGCATGTTCGCTGAAAACGCCGGTGGCATCATTCATGAGCAGGTGGAGAATGTGCTTCCATGAAAAAGTTTCACGAATTTAAAGAGGCCGTGATGCATGGTGGATATACCCCACAAGATTTAGGAACACGACGGCGAACCATCGCTTTTATCGCATAGCATTGCATCGTACGGCGTTTGCACAGCTTTGGGTTCTGGGCTTAGGCATTTTTCGGCTGGGGCAATTATGGGATGTTTGGATATTCCTGCCTTTGAGCGCGCACGAGAAGATACCCCAATACAAGTCTGCTTTTGACGGCTTGACAAGAATCTCCATCGAATATCTTTCAGCTACATCTTTCCTCTCCAAATTCGGCGGAGCGTCACTGATGCGTACCTTCTTCCGGCCCATGAAGCACGCTCACGATTCCAAGTCCACATCGCAGCACCGCTCCCTGTCTCAACTTCAAACCACACACAAATCCGCCTCGTATCGTAGCCTGACCTGATCCTGAATTCCTCCAACCGCAGCCAGCTGAGCCACGCATTTCTGAGCCACTTTCCATTTCCAGCCAATCAGCGCCGCCCCGCCGATCGACAACGCATAGCCAAGGCTCGTGATGTCAGCGGCCCATGCCTGAGAGGAGAATTGACGGCAAGCGCCGTTTTTCCCAGTCTAAGCTGCATGATGCAGAGCCGACATCAGCACGCACCGTGATCCGACCTATAGCTTCGTCGATGGATAAGCCCCGCGTCCCGCTGGAAGCTTGCACGAATGGCCAAAGGATGGTTGACTGGAGAAAGATGATGGGTTCGCGCCATGCTTCTGCACTTGGTGTCCAAAGGGCTCGATATCGTCTTGAGTGAACGCGCGGTCTTTTCAGTCACTTTTTCGGTCGATGGCTCGTATGATGTCGATCTTGCGAGCCCCGAGTTGGGGGATTGTGCGCGAAGGAGTCTAGCAGGGCTGGGGTCGGACTGTGAGGGGAAGTCGGTATGGAGGGGTAGCGCACGGTTGGGGCTGTGAGGGATTGGTGAACTACTGCGCGACAACGACATTTGTGGTGTAACGATGAAAGTTCTTTGCGCTAGGCGCTGGCCTATTGAAGGTCGCGGAGGTTAATGGCATGGCACACGACAGAACGTGCGGGATCAACGCCGCGACACCATGTCTCGAATCGGACTGTCTAAATACCATTCTGAGTGTGTCAGTGTTATCCTGCGCTGTCATGTAGGCGCCGTTGGATAACGAGGTCATCTGTAGAGTCACAACAGGCCTTGGACCTGTCACCAAACTATGGACCTCCGAAATCACCAAACATTATTATTCTGTTTACAACTCCCGCTTGTGAGCAATGTCGCTGCCGATATCTTCCATGTCTATTACCTCCTGTATTTTCCTTATACGCTCAACTTAACTCGCATCACCGCTCCTCTTCTCAAAGCCTTCGTAATATCCACCACATTCAACATTCAACGTATCCACACTCGCCCCCGCGGATTTACTCCCCATCTCCTTAACCAACCCTGCATCCGTCATTCCCAGTCCGTCCACTGACTTCCACGGGCTCCCTTCCTTCGCCCCCTTGTCGAAAAACTGCGCCGAATTCGGCTGTTTAAGTCGAACGATCGGGTCCTTTGGACTACCCGCTTTATTTCCGCGGAATGTGTCTAACCGCTTCAATCCCTTTCGCTTCGGGACCCCCGAATCCAACGCTTCAGGGCGCTTCTTCAACAGCTTCGGCGAGCGCGGGGTGGTGGCGAGGCTTCCTTTGGGCGATGTCTTGGGGTTCTTGGGGGAGGATTCTGTGAGGAGCTACTTCCGGCAGCGTTCTTGATAGCTAAGTATCGCGGCGGCGATGATGCTGCAGGCCGCTTGCAAGGCGGCGGGTACGGGGATGCTGCTAGAGCGGACTGAGTCGGCGTTTGAGCGGGGGTGTAGGATGCGGTGAGTCACATGGGGGGCTGGGTAGTTCTTCAGGTACCGTAGGTAGGTCTTTGACTGGGACTGCGTCATCGTTGAATGTTTTTTGCGTGTCGGTGATATCGCTTGTAGGCGTCGTAGGTTCTGGTGGTGATTCTGGCGAGGGGGTGGAGAAACTGGCATCTACTCCCTCTTCGAAGTCTTCGATGTGAGGCGAGCGCTCGGAAACTATGCCGGGTGCCTCCGCGCGATTCTCCTCCGAGCCTGAAACCTCCTTTCTCTTTCCCCGAAGCCTCTCTTATCTCTCCATGTATGGATTTCATTAACGGGGTGCGATCGGTTCTACAGCGACACACAAAAACCAACAATACTCGTGTCGAGATTCGCTCGAGTCATCTGAGAATATGAGTTTTGGTGGCTGACTCATGTCCTCTTCTATGGCTATGGGATGCCGATGCATTTGTATCGCAGCAGTGCTGAGAAAGCGAATTGAAGGTGCGGAACGAAAACTTGGTCGAGGTGGAGGGGTCCTCGGAGGACTCGAGAAAAATCCAGGACTCTTTGGGAGGATGGGCTTGTCGATGCGCTTTGGTGGTTCCGGCGGCGCTGAGTGTGGAGTAGGGACGGGACGCGACGCGACGGTCGTAGATCGTGCGACTCTGCACTATGGTGCTTGATCTTTCTGATGCTGAGCGATTGAGGCTACGCTGAAGCATTGTCAACCTCGTAACTACTTCTTTCTCCGTGACTGTCATGGCGTACCTTACGTGCTGGTGGCTCGATGCTCAGGGGAGTTTGCACTGTGGCGGCCTGGTACCGTTGTTGGTTGCGCTGGGACCTGCGGCCTAGAAGTTTAGAAGGACCGGGATGCGGGTTCCAGAAATCTTTCATGAACGCTGGATGGTGATGTGAACGTAAGAGCTAAGATGTAGAGTGGAACTTCTTGGGGGATAGGGTGGAGGACAATGTTGTCGATGCTTGGTAGCACGGACATGACTCTTCTAGGTATAGGACAGTCAAAGCAGCAGTAATATAACACCCTGATCCATCTCTTTCGCATGCTGTTCTCGTTCTTCGTCCGATGCTAGTACCTGTCCTGAGGTCGAAACCTCGTTCGGGTTTGCAAATCCCACCTTTGCTAACTTCCATCTCAGACTCTCCCACTTCCAGTCCGCACCCACGTTACTGCGAGGATCAAGCTACCACAAACTATAGCGAAGCAGTGCTGTTGTTTTTCTTGTCGCTACATGGCCAAATGAGGCTAATGAAACAAATGCTGGGGAAGATCTATTAGTTTTTTATCGCTTCCTGAAGGGGCCGCCATAGTAGGAATAACGGGTATTTGTACAGACGATACTCTCCATTGGTATTCTCTCATTAGTACGGGAGCGCTACGCTAGAGGGGTAGGCATCATCATACCGCTATTGCAGTTTCCCACACGGATAATTCCGGTGAGCACAAGACGACTCAAGCCAATCGTGGTGGAGGCTCACAAATGAATCCACCTTCCCATCCACGTCTCCACAACCTGCTTCGCCTCATCTACAAGGCCCATATCTAGCAACAACTGCGTCGTCCCTCTCACCGCTGAGTCCAACGCAGAAAAGATCCACGCATGAGTATAGCTGGTATGTTCTCCCACAAAAATTGTGTTGAACTCAGTGTTGTAGTACGCAGGGAGATACAACTCTTGCTGCCCTACTAGGGGAGCCGCCCAAGCACCCGCCTGATGCTCATCCACCTCCCAGCATTGGCGCTCGAATGCTCCGGTAAATTGCTCGGCTGCGATCTCACCGTGCACTTCGATCATAGCCCGCTGCACAAGACCTACATGATCGGCGGTGCTGAGTGCGGCAACCGAGCGTGCAGGCGTGCCCGACGTATAAGAGGCGAGAATGACTCCAGGGAGCGAAGAGTTGATCTTGTAGGCCGGGTAACATACTGAACCTATCCCTGCGATGTCCGTCGCACCGCAGCCGCCGATGATGGGTGGATCGAGCTTTTCCCAGAACCGCGTCTTGTAGTGCAGAGCAACCTTGCAAGACTGTTGGTAGTTCATTGTGCTGATGGCGCGGGCGAGAAGGGAGGTGTACTTGGGCAACTTCCAGAGTCGGACTTTAGAGAAGGGCACGGCAACTACAGCGTAGTCGTAGTCCTCACTCTCGGGATTTACAGCCAATGGATCGGTACGCCAGGAAAGCGACACTTTTCCGGTAGCATCGTCATATGCCAGGCCAGTGATCTTACGACCGAGCGTGAGGCGATCTTTCACAAGCGGGTAGAAGGCTCGCGGGAGCGATTCCAGCCCCTTGTCGATAGTCCGCCATGTCGTAGCTGCGAAATAAACATCGTCGTACAAAGAACCCCAAAGCGGGCTGCTGCCGGCTCCTGCGACGTAGTCGACGGTATCTGTGCTGAAGTTGAGATGGTATTTAAGATAGGCAGCTTCGGACCACTGGAACATCCCATCTTCGATGGCTTGTTTGTGAGCTTTGAAGATGTTGGTCGAGATGTTGCGAAGCTTTTCGGGCGAGGCATCCAAGAAGGACTCAGTTGCATCTTCTGCGAGCGCGGCAGCATCTGGATCTGAAGGTTCTGCGGCAGGATATACCAAAGAAGAGTTGGCTTTGATCTGGGCAGCACTCGGTATACGTCCATTGGGAAGTCGATAGCCGTTCGAATTTGCTGGTAAGTTGGGGCTACTTTGAATCCAGGGAATGAAATTTACGGCCACTTCGCTCTTGTTTCCGTTCAGTTTATTGAGAGTATCGGCAAGCTGGAACACCATTTTGTGGTCCTGAATATCCAAAGTCTCGTTCGTATCGGCATATTTGACCGACACGGGAAACCGCATGGGACCCATCTCCTGGTATTGATAGTCGTTATATGTAGTGTTTGCGAGGTACTTGGTCCGTATACGGCCCCCAACTCGTTGAGATGATTCGGTAATGTGCCAATCGTGGATGCCCACCGAGTCGAGCAAAAGGCTCGTCAAGAGACCGGACATGCCTCCTCCTACAATAGCAATTTTCTTGCTCTTCGCCTGGGCAACGAAAGAAGCGTTGTTCTTCTTGGACTGCATGTAGGCAACTCCATCGAACCAGGGTCCGCTAACGTCTGCGACTGCAGCAATATCCTCCCTCTTTCTCAGATTCCGCCTCACGATTACGGGTGCAGATCTCCCAATGAGAAGGGGGCCGGAAAAGGCATGCAAGCAGCCGCCGTGGACAGCATCTTCAGGGACAACCCACACAAATCGTTCCGGTCGTGTCGAGTGCCGTAAGAAAGTCGATCCAACTTCGTGGTGCCTTTCGTGAATGCCTTTCATATCACAGGAACCGTAGACGACGCGGATTTCACCCTCAAAACCATCGTCGGCGTAATCGACATAGATGTTGTGTACGGAGTCCGTAGTGACGGCTGAAGGCTCGAAAAGGACGACGTTGGAGTGACTTGTCAAAGGAGTCGACGAGGCAACTCGAGCTAACGTGAGCGCGGCCGAAGCAGTCGCAATAAGACCTTTCATCGTAACGATTGGTTGGTCGTCGATCGGAGGCGAGAAAGCGTAGCTGCTGAGGACAAGGGCGATCCGTCCGCCTTTTCAAATAATCGTTCAGCGTGGAAACTTCTTATCTGCAACTTACGCACTCGGTCATCGCGATTGGGATGCTCACTCCATCGGCGTTCCTCGGATGCTGCACTTTGCTGCCTACAACCGTCCGGAGATGAGCTGGAGGTTTCGCGGCGTTTGCGGCGAATAGAAGATCCGTGGCATGTTGGCATGGCGATAAGAGCCTTGGTTATCCGTGTGAGTAATATGTACTTGGGTGGATTTCCTCAAGAATGGGGTTTGCGTATCGCAAGCCGTTTCCTAGTGACCGTTTACTTCCTGTGCAGTCGGGCTGCAGTAGCCGTAAGCCACACCGGGACTGGTGTGGAGAAGGGTAGTCAGACTGACCGACATAGTGATGCCGTCTCACGGGGACGAGGGCGATGCCTGATGGTAGCTCGCGGAGTGAAGACGACATATCTGGCGTCGACGAGGAAACTCGTCGCTCGTCCCTTAACCTTATAGGCATTCCAGAACATGATACAACTTGGACGCCGTTTGATGCAATTGGGGGTGGGGTGTGAGTGGTGGCATGTAGCACGGCAGCACATGCAGGGTGGTGTGCACAGACTACGCTAGGCGAACCGACCGTCCGCTCTAGGAAGGTCCGACGCCAGAACTCCACACTGCACTTGGGGCTACCTTATCTGTATCTACACGTACGTCACCCTCGGCTTGTCAAATTTTCGTTCAACGTTACGTCTCAAGCTTCCTGGAGGCTTGTGAACAATCAAATCTTCGGGCTACCGTGACTAACTCCGCGACGTCGTCGTGACAAGGTCTGCTTTGCCGGTACTCGCGGCATCCACTACCTCGTTGCGCTCGAGCGATAGCGAGGGGAGAAGGTGCCGCGAGTCAATATCCGACATCTTGACCGCCACGCTCGTTCATCCGACCAAGCGCACTATGCGCCGGCACGACCCGAGTATATTGCCGTAAGGCATCTCTTCGAACAAAAAAGACGGCACGAAAATAGGTCCCTAAACGCCCCGCATAAAAGAGAGAGAGCAATTGCACCGTCCCGCCCACTCGCCACTGCAGAAAATGGAGCACTTGTGTTCTACGGCTACATGTCATGGCCCCGCAGTTCCTTCTCGGTCCACTCCCACAATCTCTCACCCAGCTTGCCGTCCTTGACAGCATCGCTCTCGCCGCCTCTTTTTCCAACCGGGTCATAGAAAGCCCCGTTCTCCACCTCTTGCGCCGTAGCAGCCCAAAGACTGTTCTTCGCGCCCTCTTCCACCGTTCCACCTACAAAGGGCACTACGAACCAGTTCAAGAATCTTATCACCCACCCTCCACCCTCAATACCCTTGGAGAACAGCGCCGTCTTTACCTCCCCAGGATTGATCGACGTAGTGGTGAATTCCGGGTAGCGGTGTGCAACAGCAGCTGCGTAGATTGCGTTCGCGAGTTTCGACTGACAGTACTTTGAGACACCCGAGAGATGCAGCTGATCCGACTTGAGCGTGGAGAATTCGATGCCGTCCTTCGGGAGTACTCCAGATTTGTGGCCCGCGGACGAGAGTATTACGACGCGCGCATCGGCGCCGACCCGCTTGGATGAGGCATTGAGGAGTAGTGGCGTGAGAAGTTTCAGAAGAAGTGCATGGCCCATGTGGTTGGTTCCAAAGGCGTTCTCGTAGCCGTCCTCGGTGACTCCTGGATGGCCTCCCATCATGCCCGCGTTCAGAATTAGGATATCCAGTCTGTTAGACTCGACCATGACCTGCTTTGCGGCGCGCTTAACTGAGGCGAACGACTTGAGGTCCATCTCGAGGAGCTTGACTGATGTCTCCGGCGAGGCAACGGCTTGGATCTCGGAAACGGCTTGGTTGCCGGAGTGAACATTCCGCGCACCAATCCATACCTGAGAGGGAGTGTGCTTCGCCAACTCTAGTGCCGTCTGTTTCCCGATGCCGGCATTGGCTCCGGTGACGAGAATAACTTTGCCAGCCAGAGAAGGAATGTTCTCAGCAGCGTCGAAAGAGTAGCCTCCCATGGTGTTGGAGCGTGTGTGGTTCCAATGAGAGAAGAAAACGGATGGAGAAGAAGGAAGGGAATTGATTAAGGGTCAAGAACATCAGCCGAGTGTGTTGCTTACATTGGCATTGCCAACTCCTTATACAAGTTCCTTCCCCGGAGTTAAGCATCGCTTGTTGACATCAAAATATGGGCTCCGCTTACGGCGATTTGGGTTGCCCAATCGTTTGATCTAGAATCCGACGAAGCCAATCAGCTCCAAGCGACTATTCTGCGTTTGGGTGCAGGCCCGTGCAAGGTGATACCGTTCTGGGGATTCAAAGACATCGATCTGTCACGACACGAGCCTACACCCCTCGTAGCGATGTGGCTATTTTGAGCTTCGGGTGCATTTAAGAAGTTATCGAGCCTACAGAACGCTCGAAACATACAAATGGGCAGTCGCAGTAATTTTCTTGTTCCCAAGATGTCACTCTATGGGACCTCAAACGTGGGATGATCTATCAAGGCTCTCTTCCAGACTCTCTTCGATGAGTGGAGTTCTGTCGCAATTACATACCACTCACCCTGATTCCGTCGTTTGCACAGCAATCGAAAGCTCCCTGACTCATTCTCAGAAAAATCAACTTCTGTCTCCTGAATCCGGCTCTCCACCGGTACTCGAGACACATCAATCTTCCCGGTAACAGAGATGTCTCTCTCCGGCTGATAATCAACGCGCTCGGCACAGGCACTGCTTCCCTCAATTCGAATTACCTCCTCTACAACAGCCACAGCTATATCTGAATTGAAGAAGGTTTCACTGTACATGTGCCATCTTGACGAAAGCAGTTTGGCAGCCTCGGTGCGAAGACGGTGATCCCGACACTTGAGTGCAGTGTAATATAGTGGTGCAACCCAACCACTATCAGTGTTTACCCTTCCTGCTCTCGAGTCTAATTGATCTGTAGGGGCAAGAGAACTCTTGATTCTCAGGCGATCAGCTGCGTCCATGATTTCCTTGGACTGGGCTACCACAGCAGCAAATCTCGAGGCATGGTCGTCAAATATCAACTGGTTGTCGAGAGACAAACAGGTGGCGGCCTTGATTGTCGCCATGGTATGGTAGGGTCGAAGTAGCTGAAAACTGAACACTTCATAGTGTTTACTACGGGAAGATGCGTCCTTGATGGTGGCATCGTAAGTTCGTAGCCAAGTGTGAAGTGCCGCTAGGGTGAAGCATCGATCGCGGTTCAAGGTGTCGCGGTAAGAAGCGGGCCAGGACTCTGGATCAGGAGTGCGATGATACTCGTTCTTCATGTGGTCTATGCCCTCGATGACTTGATCAATACAGGACCACGCTTCGCCCACTGACTGGAATTTCGAGGCGGGAAGCGCATTGCAGAGGGACTGCGTAGGGCTGTCCAGTCGCTGGGAGTAGTGCGCCGCTAACGCACAATGGACTTGCAGTCTCGTCAAGGTCTGCATGAGGCTGTCATCTACTAGCTCAGTTCGAGGAACCACGCTTTTCCCGTTTACTATCGTCGACTGGCTGGTGTTGACGGCGAGTCTCGTGCCGCTGTCGAGATGCATGCGGCTCGTCGCATAGTTGCCTCTCATCATCTCGATGCAGTAGAACAGCAGGCATGCGATCAAGGCCGTACGCACCGAGACCTCTCCACTAGGCAGAGCATGCGGCTTGAGGCACTCGATCGCCTTGGTGTAGTGCCACAGCATGAATCGCTCCTGCCGATCTGGCAACACCAGCGACCGATCCCTCCCGACACCATCGTGCTCCTTCCGTCTATGTGCCGAGCCGAGCGCCAGCACAGCATGCAGAACCACGGGCTCGTTCGCGGACGCCTGGAAAACAATGGCGTTCCAAATGCTGGATCCGAACACGGCGCACAATCTGCGACTGGTGCGGTCTCTGAAGAAATCGAAACAGCTCTGTTCTTCCGGGGTTGCAGTACTGATGAGACTCGCCGCGAATGTCTTCTGGATCTGAAGCTTTGATGGTGTAGTAGACGTGATGGCCGGCGGCGTGGAACAAGATACTGCTGTGGCTCTGGTAGTGCGCTGCTCGTACCGGTTTCCGCCCCCGCCCCAGATGCCGTAGCCGTCACACGCGCGGCCGGTGGAAAGACAGCGCCGACAAGCCGGACGGCCCTCGTCGCACTTGATTTTGCGGATTCTGAGGCGATGAGTAGGATCCCACCCGAGCTGTAGAGCACTCACTTGCAGGTACGGCAGCCGGTTTTGACTTTGTGCCTGCGTAGTTTAATGCCCGTTTGGGGAGGGATGGGGAACGGTGCGGACATGATACTTGAGAGTGAAGGAACAACGACGCAAGGAGAGGAAGAGCGAGGTTCGTCAGTTCGGATTCGAAACATTGTGATTGACATGCTACTTCAGGGCAGGACGAAGTACTGGGAATAAAGGCGCGCTTGAAGGATCGGATGCTCATTGGCGCGTTCGCTTTGCAAAATCTCCGATTGCTCAGTCCTTGGTGTGTCCGTGGCGTAGGAATGGCGCACGAAGTGTCAGCCGGTGTGGCTAACGTATTCCATCAGTCAGTGAGTGATCGAACACGTTAGTTGATCCTCCCAAACCCCACAGCTCTCAAACTTCAGGCGACTGTTAAGCATCCGTGGATGTTGCTAGTGGTGTAACTTTCCAGACCTTCCAGGCATATCAGTTGACAGCAACGAGAAGGTGTGAGAGTAGCCATCTGATGCTCTAAGCTCAGATTAGTCAGCCATGTCGTCACCATGGTCTGCGCTTCCGTGAGCGATGCCCCACGCCAAAATTTCCTACGCTCTATACCACCCAACGAACACCAGCTCACCCTTTTCTCATCCCACTTCCCGCACACACGCAATGGCAGGCGGCGCCTCTACGTACGACGGTGGGCAGCTCTCCGCCCTCCCCGCCTCCGCACGTCCTGACCGCAGCAGAGCCGGTGCGCATCGCCGTCATCGGCGGCACAGGCATCCAGTCGCTCCCAGGCTTCACCCTCGCCGCGACCCTAAACATCGACACGCCCTGGGGCCCGCCCTCATCGCCCGTCTCCATCCTGCACCACCCCTCGCCCACGACGGGCAAACCCATCCCCATCGCCTTCCTGTCGCGCCACGGCCTGCACCATGAGCTGGCGCCGCACGAGGTCAAGAATCGCGCCAACATGGCGGCACTGAGGCACATCGGGGTGCGCACCATCGTCGCCTTCTCGGCTGTCGGCTCACTGCAGGAGGAGATTCGCCCCCGCGACTTCGTGGTGCCCGACCAGATCATCGACCGCACCAAGGGCATCCGGCCCTTCACCTTCTTCGAGGGCGGCATGGTGGGCCACGTCGGCTTCGGGGACCCCTTCGACACGCGCCTGGCCACCATCGTGCGCAAGTGTGGCCACGCGCTCGAGGGCGAGGGCGTGCGGCTGCACGACACGGGACTGCTCGTCTGCATGGAAGGCCCGCAGTTCTCTACGCGCGCGGAGTCGAACCTGTACCGCTCGTGGGGCGGCTCCGTCATTAACATGTCGGCGCTGCCTGAGGCCAAGCTAGCGCGTGAGGCCGAGATTGCATACCAGATGATCTGCATGGCTACCGACTACGACTGCTGGCGCGGCGGGCCGGACGAGGATGTCAATGTGGAGATGGTCATGGCCCACATGAAGGCCAACTCGGAAAATGCGCGCCGCTTCGTGGGCGCCGTGCTGGATGAGCTGAGCAAGGAGGAACACGCCGAGCAGGTGCTCGCGAAGCACCTCGAGGGCCAGATGCGCTTCGCCGGTGCCATGACGCACAAACACGCCCGCGGCACCGTCGAGGCGAAGCTGCAGTGGCTCTTCCCGGGTTACTTTGACTGAGTAGATAGTGGCGCCGCGTGCGGATTGCAGCCACCGGGTTGTGAAATACCATCTTGAACGCAACTAGTGGCCGGCAACGCGCCTCTCCCGTCTTTTTGCACCTTCCGCATCGCGTTAGCCGCCTCGTCAACCACTCGTCTGCTCCTCTATCTTACCACCTAGTCCACGCCCATCATGTCATCGGCTTCGCCGCTACAATTGTCGCTTTGCTGGTGCTGTATTCTATGTGCACAAGGCCAGAATGTGACGCGCACGTTTCAAACAAACAGGCGGGTCCTACCACTGCACAGGACAGCTGTGCGTTGTGCCTGCCAAGACGTCCCCATGGAGCGAACTGGTGCATCCCAGACATAGCACTCGCATTACTGATCCGCGGCACTGTTCTTATCGTACGACGTAGACTGCATCGGCATCTGCGACTCCGCGGGAGGGGTCCCTGTACGTATCCCTGTAGATTATCCGCCATGCAGGGTGTCTCCAGTCCAGGTCCCTATATGAATGAACGGCCGTTTTCTGTTGCGTGCTATCGTCTCCTCGTTGTCGTAACCGCTGCCATGGTTCTTCTTGCTTACTTCTGGAAGGCCTTTGTGGCTTCAACGGCCGTTGTGCCGGTGGTGGCTGGACATGCCAGGAAGAACGCGACACTGCCGTCTTTGCTCGATGCCACTATCGACGAATTGAAGGATGGATTGACGTGTGGACGCTATTCAAGTGTTGACCTAGTCCATGTAAGCAAACTGATCAGTTCCTGACGCTCCTGGAGTTATACTTCGCTGACACCGAAAGGCATACGTTGCGCGCATTCTCGAGGTGAACTCTACGCTACATATGGTCACAGAGATCAATCCCGATGCTTGGAAAATCGCCAAAGAGTTGGACGAGGAGAGAGCTGCTGGGAAATGCAGAGGGTATGGACCAATGGCATTCTTAATTTGACTCCCAAGCTAATACTCCTCAGGCCCCTCCATGGTCTTCCCATTCTCATCAAGAACAACATCGCCACGGCCGACCTGATGAACAATACAGCGGGCTCGTACGCCCTGCTTGGAGCAAAGGTCCCCCGCGATGCCACCGTCGCCGCAAAGCTTCGCAAAGCCGGGGCTGTCATCCTTGGAAAGACCAATCTCTCCCAATGGGCTAATTTTCGCTCCACTAACTCTTCTAACGGATGGTCTGCTCATGGGGGGCAGGTATACGGGGCCTATTACCCGGGCGAAGACCCTTCTGGTTCCTCTTCCGGATCTGGTGTATCGAGCAGTTTAGGTCTGGCAGCTGCGAGTTTGGGCACTGAGACCGATGGTAGCATTCTCAGTCCAAGCCAGATGAACAACCTTGTCGGAATCAAGCCCACCGTCGGGCTTACATCTCGGGCCTTAGTCATTCCCATATCTGAACACCAAGACACCGTTGGCCCGATGGCGCGCACAGTCAAAGATGCCGCCTACCTTCTCCAAGCGATCGCGGGACCGGATGCACATGACAACTACACTTCTGCCATACCCTCCAATGGTACTCTCCCTAACTACGTCGCAGCTTGCAAGCTCGACGCTCTCAAGGGGAAACGGATCGGTGTACCCCGAAACACGCTCGCATGGAGCACACGGACAGCCCCTATTCAAGCTGCCTTCGAATCCGCTCTTACCGTCCTTAAGGAAGCAGGCGCAATTATTGTCGATAACACCAACTACACCGCCTACGATGAATATATACAGAGCAACGCTGAAACAGTTGTTCTTGAAGTGGACTTTGTCGCGAATCTCAAGTCCTATCTCGATCAGCTGACATACAACCCCACTGGTGTTCAGAGTCTGGCCGATGTAACCAACTTCACGCAGTCATTTCCGCCCGAGGATTACCCTGACCGCAACGTAGACACCTGGATCGAGGCTCTTTCTTACAATTTCTCGAACACGTCTCCAGAATTATGGGCCAACTACCAACAAAATCAGTACCTCGGCGGCGCAGGCGGTCTCCTCGGTGCCCTTGAGCGGTACTCACTAGATGCTGTAGTTATACCAACACGTGTCGCTCCTGGCATCTCTGCTATCATCGGGGCCCCTGTTGTGACGGTACCACTAGGGGCTACGCCTGCGAATACGACAGTGCTGCCTAACTCCAGGGGTGACTTGAACGCCACGGGTCCGAATCAACCATTTGGGTTGTCTTTCGCGGGAAAGCATTGGAGTGAGGAGAGTTTGGTGGGGTTTGCTTATGCGTTTGAGCAGAGGACCAAGGTGCGACAGATAGTGAAGCCTTACATCATGCCGACAACCGAATTGGTGGACGTATTTGGATAAGGAATGAGAGTATGGGTAGCAGGTGTTTGGCAAATTTAGGCTGGAGTACTCTAGCTCTTGGATTCTAGCCACTATTGACTGGGACGTAAGTAAGTAATCGAACCCGTTCTGGTCAAATCCTATCCAGACACTCGAACAGCATGGTTGGTCGACCTAGCGCAGGTCCACGTGACAACTCGGTACGAGGCTCATTTGAGCAATCTCGCTAAACATTCTACGGAACAAATTTGTTCGGACCAACATACCTCAAAGCGCCGCAAACAGAAACACAATTACATAAGGACACTCTAACAATGATGTTAACTCCGTTAACCGCGAAATGCTGCTGTGCCTCGCTAGGGTGTACACCGTTGTGTCGGATTTTGCGAAGCGCCGATGTAAGATGTTGCTACAGCCGATGCGATGATTGGCTGCTCTGCGCAAAAGTACGAGACGAGGTTAGCGTCATTGTACAACACCGTCTACACGGTGCTCTGGGTTTGAAGGTAACGAGGCAGGGAGGGAAGTATAAAGAGAAGGACAGAGAATTGAAATTTGCCCAACACCTCCTGCAACGGCTTCCTCTTCTTAATAGCACTTAAAGTAGTATCCATCTCCTGAAGGCACCTATCAATATGTCAAACAACCGAGTCAAGAAAGTCGCAGTCGTCGGTGTAAGTATCCTGCCAGATTCCGCCTACCATCCTCACTAATAACACCAGGCATCCGGCCGCCTCGCCTCCCGCATCGTCCCCGAACTGCTCAAAACTGGCCAGCACACCATCACTGCCATCTCCCGCCACGACAGCACCGCTACTTTTCCCGACGGCGTCCAAGTTGCCCGCGTCGACTACGAAAAAGAGGAAAGCCTCGTCGAAGCTTTGAAAGGCCATGACTTTCTCATAATCACGCTTGGAGCTCGTGTGCCTCCCACTCTGCACGCCTCCATCTGCAACGCCGGCGCCAAAGCAGGTATCCCGTACATCATGCCGAACGTTTATGGCTACGATATCCTGAACGACGGCCTGAACGACGACTTCGTGTACGGCCCGGTGACCAAGCAGGGCGTCAAAGACGTTGAGACCTCGGGGGCCAACTACATAGTCTTGTGCTGCGGGTTCTGGTACGAATGGAGTCTGCTCGCGGGCGAGAATTTCCTCGGCTTTGACATCGACAACAAGAAGGCTGTTTTCTTCGACGACGGAAAAGCGAGGATCAACTCGAGCACGCTCACCCAATGCGGCCGGGCCATTGCTGCGCTCCTCAGTCTCCCAATTACCAAGGAAGATCCCAGCAAGCCCGCCATAGAGGATTGGAAGAACAAGGGGCTGTATATTTCCAGCCTTCTCGTCAGCCAGCGGGATATCCTCGACAGCTTGAATCGCGTTCTGGGCACTTCGGATTCAGACTGGACCATCACGCATGAGAACAGCAAGGAGAGGACTGAGTCGGCGTTGGAGGAGATAAAGAAAGGAAACTTCTTCGCTTTCGCAAAGGCGTTGTATACGCGCGTGTTCTACCCCAATGGCGATGGCGATTATGAGAGCACGAGGGGCGTGGCCAATGAGTTGTTGGGTATAGAGAAGGAGGACTTGGATGAGTGTACTAAACTTGTGCTGGTAAGTCTCCCTTGACTGAGAGTTGTGTAGCTTGCTAATCGTACTAGGACATGAAGGCTAGAGGCGAGGGGCTTGGTGCGTAGGTAATGCCTAGCGTGGGAACAGGAACAGTGATCTGCATGGAGGTGGAAGTGGAGGTGCATTGAGAGCCATAGTACCATCAACTGATATAGCCTATCAAAAACAATAGAAGGCGCAATCATCTACCTATCTCACCTTATCCTCCCGTTGATGCTTGACGGTACATTTTTGACCTAAAGGAACCCCTAGGCACAATCCCTAGTTGGCCGGTCACTGGCCAAAGCACAAATAATCCTGTTGCCTTTCACCTCCCCGTGTACTCTCTTAATCTCAGCCCTCAAATTTACCCAATTCCTTCTCGAGTCTAGAACTGCCGCTGAGACCGCTTGGGGGAAGTTTCTCAGCACCGCCTCCCTCGATGTGTCGCCCTTCCCTACCGCCGTCCCATCAAGCCCCACAGTGCCATGGTCCTTGTTCAGATCATCGTGCGTGATGCGATTATCACAATCATCGCCAATCAAGACGAAACATCCCGTACTGAGTTGGCGCGGCACGTCTGCTGCTGTGAGCGACGTGTTAAGACGAAGGTCGAGAAAAGCCGCCGGAAGCGAGTTGTTCAGGCCTGGAGGGTTGGTGGTGGATATGGGGAGCGAAGGATTATGCGTATCAGCCCAGTTGCTGTGAGCATAGAAGTCTTGGATGCCATGAAGCGCGCGCCCCAGACCTTCTAGCACCACGCATTTCGCCATGTCTTTGGTGTTGTCGTCTGTCCCGCGGTGATCATGGTCGCACTCATCCTTGTCATCTACATCGACCATACTCTCGATAATGACGCCATTGGCATCCAGAAGACGGTTCACTCCTCGCACGGCTTGTCCAAAGCGCATCCTTAAATGATCAACACAGTCCTGCAACTTTTGCGTCGCGACTTCCCGAGACTGCGGGTATCCTGCGACGTCCAAGAAATCTGCATCATCGCAATGCGCCTTGTAGTCTTCGGGACCAGGCTGCAGGTCGTCTGGCGATCCTACCATGCCGTTATCGCCTAGACCAGGGATACGGCCGACGTGGAAGCCGGCGAGGTTGTCCAGGGTGATGGGTTCAAAACAGTCGTATGGAGGCTGCGACTTTGTGTTTGCGGCACACTGGAAGGCGACGCGTGTGATCATTTCGTGCTCGTTATTTTGGCCTAGGCCGTTGATTGTGCCGAAGGGCGAGCACGCTGTAAGAATAAAAGAGGAGGATAAAGCTAGGAGGATGGCTGACGTTGAGAATGACTTGTAACGTGTCAATCTTGGTGGTGCGGACATCGCGTTCAAAATTTCGACCAACATGTTCGGCGGCATAACGATGGTTTCTGCTGCGAACCCTGTCGATGTATATGTTATGATGTACTCGGACTGTCGGAGATTGAGTCGGACAAATAGCGTGCAGGACCGATCGTGAGTAATAGGCTTATTTTTAAAGTCCGACGACCACTGCCTTTTATAGGCTTCAGCCCCCTGAAAGGGCAGCTCAGCCGCCTGGAACCCGATTTTTCCCCGTGCAGGCGCAGATGTCAATACTGCATGTGAAATTTTGACAGTTTTTCATACCATCAGTCAGCAACGAGGCAGGTCGTTACGCAGTCCGCCGTTTTGATTAACGGGCAAATAGCCGAACGCCAAGATGGACTCCGAAATAAGAAGGTAGAACGCGCAGCTGGACCGGGCGGATTCGACATGAGCTGAGTTCAGCAGCTGCTTTGCGATCCCAGTAGGCACACAAAAGCCGAGCGCTGCGATATGCTCGAAAGAGCCGGGCACATGTGGACGAGGTAACTCAGCCTGTCTCAGCTAGCGTCGATCTTTTCCTGGAAACAGGGTGGAATTAGCTAGCCACAAGTTTGTGTAGGTGCGAACGGTGTGGTGAGATAAATTGAATCTCGTATGCTATGCATGTCGTACTCGGGATCAAATGGGTGGGAACGAACATGAACGGCAACGTGGTGAGCAAAACGGGAGCGCTGCTCACCGATAGACGAACATACCAATTGACAATTGCAATTTGGTGGTAAGTCGTTGACTCCAATAACCTAGAACCCTCCCTGGCCATACAGCAGTCGCGCGAGTGAGGCCTGATACACGCTCGAGAAACCACTTTCCTCATCGTACGAAATACCCCTCTCCTTGAGCGCATCAAGGAGACCCGGTACTGAGCTTCCCACTGACTTCCCGTTTCTCTTGCTCTGGACATGCACGTGAGCGAGGTTCGGCAATATACTCTGGCTTTTTCTGATCATATTGACGAAAGCTTCGCAGTCTTCGTCGTCTGGTTCGACTTCGACATGCAAGGCTTCTAGGGAGCGGGGCAAGCGGTGAGCAAGGTTTTCGAGCCGTCCTTGGGCAGAGGTCTTATTAGTGTAGAATTTGCCTCCGGGCAGTGGCTCGTCCGGCTCACTCCATTCAGGCTCTTCGACCGTGATCGTGGACCAGCTGCACCTCAAGGTTCGGAGTTTGGCAAATCCACGCAAAGAGACACGATCAATCTCCCTATAGTCATCCATCTGTGAGACTGTCAGCGATATGCTTCATTCAATAGTGGTGAAAATGCAGCTTACTTCTTCACCCTGTTCATCGGAGAGTATCAGCTCCTCCAAGGAATGCGCTGCATACTTCAACAACGCTGCTGTGACTCTTCGTGACGCAAAACATCCCTCTTCACTCACAATCGCTCCTCCGTCCTCGTAAGAAAAACTTCTCAGCGAACGGATTCTGCCGAGGATTGCTTCGAGTGCCTCAGGATCGAAGAGTGAAAACTGAAATCGGATATCCTTGACGTTCGATTTCGACTCCTCCCACCACGGGTCCAACGAACCACCTATCTTATCCGCCGCGAACCCCCGAAGTGAGGGAAGCGATATGAATAAGTCTGCCCATCTCGCTTTACAGCATCCCTCGGTATCTTCACACGCAATGGCAGCAAACGTCAGGTTTTGGAATGGCAATGAAGGTGGTTTGACGGGGTCCGCGGAGGCGAGGACTGTCCTCTGAACCAGCTCGAGGAACTCGTAGTTAATGCTGAATTCGGTGAAGCGGAGAGTGCGAAGATTGGTCGCCATGGCGACTAGCAGTGCAGCTATGGGCTCGTCAGACCCGATGCGCATCGTTTGCTCCATGCTCCAGTTCATCCTAACATAGTCGCATTTCTCAGAGACTTCCTGCAAGATAGGATTTTTCATCGCTGCATCAGCATATAGCCGAACCACATTCTCTGGAACTATCGATGGGGTGTTGGGCGAGATATCGCTTCTGTCCAGGTACAAGTCTTCATCCCACACGCTTTGCCTCGTGAGGGGGAAGCTCACATCTTCCACGTATTGCGCGATCTCCGGCCGCTCGATAATCTCATTCGTAACATCCCAGACAAGACGCCCGGCATTGTGGGTGTCGATCGTGTTGTAGCGCGCGAAGAGGGCTTTGTACTCTGCGAGAAGGGATGAGTAGAGACGGTAATCTTCGCGACTCGCTAATGCGAATTTGAAGCAAGTCCTTGCATCGAGAAGTTCTGCAATAGCAAGGCGCACTTCCGCTGGTAGTGTGTGCAGCGTCATATAGTGTTGATGAAGGTTGCGCGTTAAGAGATTTTGGCAGGCGGAAGATGGGCGGTTCGTCTTGCGATGTGTCCTGTGCCTGCGAAAGAACCCTTGGCGTGAGTCCTGTCTGAACAGACCAGCTCTCGCTAACCCGAGGGCACACGAGATCACGTGCGAAGGAGCTGAACTCGGGATCTCGAGATTCGTTTGGCGTGATTAGATTCCATTACTCGTAGAGTCAATATGAGCAACTCATCTAGGCTTTTGCAAGGGTTCTTTTGACCATGGCGTCACATTCGTTAATAGGTATGTCAAGGTAGAATTGAAGACATCTGTTATTGTTCCTATCTATGATGTGCTACTCTGTCAGCACACTACTGCTCAGAGCTTCTGTAGAGGGAACACTTGAAAGCATCTCCGTAAATCCAGGCGGTAATGAAGCATAGATATGCCGTCGCTTTATTTTCCATGCGTGCGCAAGCCACTGGCTCCAACATCAGCAATTGAATAGCGTGATGACAGCTGCGGCCAGTCTAGATGCTGACTACCACAGGTAGGATCGACCGAAAGGATTTATTTTTCGCTCGACCGAATACCCATGCAGAAAATCAATGGAGATTGATCGTGGAGCTGAACAGATTACATGCAGATGCACTGCCGCACAGTAGAAGCCGGCGGCGTGTAGACTGCTAATAGATAAATCCTTCAATGTTTAACTTACATCAATTAATAACCCAAATCTGTGGGAGCCACCCATAATTATGTACCTTCTTACTCAACATAGCATAAACCCAATAGAAGAACCCCTGTACCGTATTTTTGCAGGAGCCTCTATTAACAAGCTAGAATTAAAGACAAGGTTGCTACACCTGACAGTACTCACTTCCTGACATCATTTGTGCCAGGTGTTATACGATGGCACACAATAACATGGTGGGAACACGAGCGCTTGATTGGATTGGTATTTGGTCATAGGCGGCCACTGGCCGGCAATGAGACCAATACCATGTACACAGACCGCCACACGAAGCTGAACTGCAAGCCAAAGGAAGCATCGTCGCCCGCATTTGTGCGACTCTAATATATGTTCAGCACGCCATTGCCCTCAATAGTTGGAATCTGAGCAACTTTTGCACTTGGGGTCTGGACTCGCAAATTTTCCCGGGAAATACGCAGCTGAGAAGTGCGGATCGGAGAGAAATCGGAAGGTCCTTCAGCTCCTCAAGAGGATTGCACGACCCTGTCCAGTTCGGCATGAATATGGAGTCCATACCAGGTCTTTTTGCATCTACTAAGTCAGGCGGGATGAAGAAAAAGTATATAGAGATGCACAATTTCCTGTCTAAACTCCGGCCACAAACCAACAGTCCCGGTAACACCATTGAATCTCAGCTTCAAGCCTTCATACACTCCAAAATTCTCAAATCAGCCCTCCAAAATGAAGTTCACACTCCCTCTTCTTGCTCTCGCAGCCTTCGTTGTCGCCAGGCCAGCCGAACAATCCGAGCAATCCGCACCAGGCGACGAGATGAGCGCCATGCGCATCTGTACCATCAGTTATAACTACTGTGGCTCCGATTTGCTCAACATCGGTAAGTTCCCTCGCCCTAATATGCACGGCACGACAATGTTCCATGCTGTTGCAAACTTTAAAAACACCCCAATGCTTACCAGACCGCAGGCAACTACAAAGGCGATATAACCAAGGCCCTTAGTGTTGCTGGTCAGCCAACCGATGCCGCCCATATCCAGGACAGTCTGTTCAATTGTTATGGTGCACTTGGTCAGATTCAATTCATCCAGTTCTGTGGATCTGGCAAGTGCATCAATGCTGGCTCTGGATCGGATGACTACTGTCTCGCTTGAGCAGGTAAATCGTGTCCCATGTTCAGGAGGCGAGTGGAGATTTTTTGTAAGCAGTATCTTGTGGTGGATCGGTCATTTGAGTGTTCGAGAAAATGAGTTGTAGGAAGAATCTGGAGAATGCTACACACTCTTTTTATGAAGAAAACTAATGACTTACCCTTTGAATAAGCTTGGATCGTGGAGTCCTTTTTACGTAGTAGATACATAGCAGGGATAGGCTTCTGGCGGATGCTCGCCCGCCTTCTCGGTCTGATAAGCCCTATAACCACGATACATGCCCGGTTCTTTGCTCCCAATCCCTAGGTTCCTTGACAATCGAGCGAGGTGTTCCCTACCCTTCCTTTGAATGTTGTCAAAATCTTCGTAAGCAGGTTTAATCTCAAGGAATCTCGCAGTCATGACCCGTATGACCTTTGATTTCGTTCATAGACAGCGTCTGCCCAATGCAATTTCGGGGCCCAAGCTCAAAAAGGACGCCACGCGCCGATCTTGGGAAATAATTCATGCTCGGGTCCCACCAGTCATCTCTCGGGAAGAAATTCTTCCGCACGCGGCCAGACACGCGGGTTCCGATGTGTCGAATGATATTGCATGAGAATAGCTAAGCCGTCCGTTGCAATCGTCACTCCTCTCTGCGTTTTGAGAAAAAAGTCTGAGTTTCCAATGCGCCTTTCTAGCGCCTAGTGTATAGAGACGGAGAATTTCTTTGATTACGGCCAGAGTTAATTTGCATTTGCTGAGCAGTGAAGGATCCTCCTTGAGCTGATGTGCTGTCGCCGAGGCCTCTGGGCTAAACACGTTATCATGTTCATCGCGTAGCTGTGCGAGGATATCCGGATTCTTCGCAAGTAAGTGGTGGGCAAATATGATGGTACTAGACGTAGTATCGTTTCTGGCCAATAGGAATAAATGCATCTGGTGAGTTGCTGTTCGTAGAAAGCCCGTGTTCAATCTTTAGGGAGCTGCACCTTCGTTGCCGGCGATGTAACCTTCTATTGCAAGGCCCATGATTAATTTTCCACCCTTTTTGGGGATAGACTCCGAGCATCGGCGATCTTGTTTGAGTGTTTCGTATCGCTGCTGCATTTCCGACTGTATCCAGGAGTCCACAGTCCGGCCATTATACCAATTGACAAAAGGTCGCAGAGGGTTCATCAAAACCGTTGGATCCCAGAACAAATGTCATTTGATGGCATTTCCCGTTGCTCTTACAAAGACATATTGGTCATAATCGACGCCCAAGAAGGTATTGCTATCTAGCTATGAGCTCTGATATCCCAAGGTTTGTGCCAACATTACTTACAGGCTGATATTAAGGATGATCTCAAATGTGAGCTGAGTGGTGAAATGATTGAGGTACACAATACCCTTGTTTGCCTGCTTATTGAGTCTCTCATAGAACTTCGACTCATGTTCTACAATATTCGGGGCCTGTTCTGCTATACTCTGGTACTGAAACCGAGATTGAACAGAGTGCGCCAGTTCTTCCAATCCGCGCCGTTCATTGAGGGCAAAGTAAGACCTCCAGTGATGGGCCAAATCATGGTTTCGTTTTTCTGTCCTTTCGGAAGATTAAGCTTCTGGCAGACCTTAATGGCGGCTTCAGGGTTGAAGACAACCAATATGGGCTCGCTCAATGCCCAAATGTCGAGCAAGGACATCTCTGCCTCTTTGAAACTGGAGGTCATCTCAAAGAATGCGAGGTTTACACTGGGCAGCGGAGGCAGGCTTCGACTGTGCTTGTAGAGGTAGAGGAAATAGCCGGAAATCCAACTCCATGCTAGAATTAGCTAGTACGATGAGCAGCTACTCAGACTATACAATGGTCTAACCTACCATGCTGTTTTTTTGCAATTGGTTGATCCACAAACGGTGAGAATAGAACTTCCAGCTAATCCAGGCCAGTAACGTGTACGTAATTGTCGAAGCTACTGACGAGAGGGGAATCAAAGCCACTGGGAAGCTGGAGACGCTAGGTGAAGTACATGCACTCCACTCAGTTGTACCGCGGGGCACGAAAGTTCCAAGTGTTGAAAGCCCGTGAACTCCATATATAGCCAAAGCTCCGCAAAAAAGAGTAAACACCTGTGCCGACAGCAACACCGGTTTCAGACAGAGGCTAATACAGCGGGAAGCATAGTGGGAAGAAGCGCGCCAAGACCGACGGCGTTGACAGCGATCAGGCAGACCCATTTGACTGTGCTATCGACGAGATTCAGGAGTATATTCAGGACAAATGCAAGCGTAAGTAGGACGAATCCGCCCGGTTGAATAAGACGGTAGTGTCCAGTTTTTGTCACAAGCTGTCCCGACACGCCTGCAGCAGGTATCAGGAATGCTTCGAAGGCGATGTAGTTTATCCTCTTGCGCATAGGAGAAGGGCGCAAAACGCTTTGAAAGTATAATGGCCATTCGAATGCAATCCAGGTCGTCATAGTCGATTGGAGGAAGATCATAGTGAATCCGGCGACGGAGGTGCGGTTCTTGAAGAGGTGGCTGGGGATAGCGGAATTAGTACAGACGCTAGAGTTCTCGAACCAGAACAAAATAGCGAAGCCAAGGACTCCGAGGACCAGAGGAAGTATGATTCGCCACGAGCTCCGTGGAAACAGGATACCTCCGAACAGGAGGCCGAGCAGGAGCGAGGTATTAGATAGAGAAAATACCGAGGTTCCGATCCAATCCACGTCGTGAAGCGCACGTAACGGCGATGGCTATTTGTTCGTTTTCAATTGTGCCAGGGTAGGCATGATGAGAAAAATGGCGGCCGAAATAGAAAGATTCATGCAGAAAATCCATTGCCAATTCGAATTGGTGATTGCTCCGCCGATGGGCGGGCCGATAATCGCGCCGACAGCAGCAGTAGTGAATACAATCGAAAGGTATTTGCCTCGCTCGCGAAGAGAGATGATATCACAAACGACGCCTTCCATAAGAAGCAACATCTCTCCACCGCCGACTCCTTGAACAGTCCGCCCGGCAATGAGTGCTGCACCTGAGCGATCCGCGCCCGCTATTGCGCCTCCCGCAAAGAAGACAGCTGCGGATGCCAGCAACGGTATCTTGCGGCCAAAGATGTCGGAAACCTGCGCGCAGAGAGGCTGGAAGATGGTACTAGCCAGCCAGAAGGAATTGGCGACCCAGACATAGCTTTCGCCAAGTTGAAGGTCGTTCGCAATGCGCTGGAGAGCGATGATGACGACGGTACCGTCGAGTGACACCAGCAGGGCGAGAAAGCAGGAAGACAACCCAGAAACGCAAGTCTTTGTGCGTGTGTTCGTAGTCCGGTATATTCAAACTTGCGGGAGGAGACCTGGCGGGGATTGTTGAATCTCGGCACAGCAGGAACGCTGTTGGAACGCAATATAGAGTACAGATGCGCGGCTAACGCACCATGGGAAGATTGAAGGAAGGCGACTTCCCGGAGCAATGGAGTGGGTATTCAAGTGCAACGGGATGCACGGTACATATGTATATTAGCGGAGTTGAAAACGGCCAAATGGGGACGTGATGCGGCACGGTCATGGTCCCAGACATATCTTGGAACCAAACAGCTGCCACGGGACCGCCCTAAGCGTGCTTTAGCCAAGCGACCGTCCTCTCTATACCCTCGCTCGTTGACACCAATGGCTCATACCCTAAGCACTCTCGAGCTTTTCCGATGCTAAACCACGCTCCATCTTTCACGTAACGTACATGCAGCCGGGTTAGAGGGGGCGACTTTCGATCCAGGGTGAAGATGCGAAAGAGAACCTCGATGGTTGCTGCCAGCGCCAATACCACCCACCACGGGATGATGACCTTTTTGATGCTATTGCAGTTCTCGTCTCCTGATGCTGTCCACACACTGCGTACAAAGTCCCAAAGCTTGACTGGAGCACCATCGGTAACAAAATAGGCCTCGCCATCAGCGCAGCGCTGCGGCTGCAAAAGGGTGTTTACCGCAAGAACGTGAGCGTGAGCAGCATTTTCAACATACACCCAATCAAGTACAACCTCGTTATTCCCAAGCTGAATGCGTGTCGCGAAGGTGTTTGCTAGAGACATGAAGTTGGTCGCGATGCCACTATCCTTGGTTTCCCGAGGGCCATACACTGCTGGCAAGCGCAGGGTCGCGGTGGCCAATGATACATCGTTTGCCTGTAGGACAAGAGCATCTGAAGCGCTTTTCGCATGGGCGTACCCTGATGGGGCAGTTGATGGCGTGTGTAATATTGCTTCGGTCTCCGATAGAGGCTTTCCACGGGCACCCGAGACATTCTTCATTGCCTCTGCAGACCCAGTATAGACGAAGGCCCTCACCGAGG
The DNA here is from genome assembly GCA_010405425.1 of Lentithecium fluviatile CBS 122367. NCBI lineage: Eukaryota > Fungi > Ascomycota > Dothideomycetes > Pleosporales > Lentitheciaceae > Lentithecium > Lentithecium fluviatile. The sequence goes on along the minus strand of MU005594.1, from coordinate 264,401 downwards.
AAAATTGGGTCGCGATTTGCACCAGGTTCTTCGTTGCAGCATGGTCCTTTCTGTGTAAGAATTCAGGGGCGAATGGGCCTGGTGTGGCGGTATGGATGATCGCGATCGGTTTAATTTGTTCGATGATGGCGGCTACCTCGTTGTGGTTCGTGATGTCACACGGCATGTACTGCGCCTCCTGGTTGCAGTACCTGGTTGGGTTTCTACTGACGGCGACCACGCGGAAACGGCCTTGGGCAATGAGGGCATCCACAACATGAGAACCCAAGAATCCGGAGCCTCCTGTGACTAGGATAGTGTCGTCGTATTTGTCCATGACAGTGGGATGTGTCGTGAGGTATTTGGTGCAGTCCGCAAATTTGGTGCTGTTGTGCTTCAGATCTGTGCTCTCACACGACAAAATTAATAAGCTAGGCAAAATAATAGCCAAATTTGTGTGCTTTAAAATTTTATAATTTACTATTGTTATTTCTTTCTATTATAAATGTAATAAATATAAATATACTTATAGTAACAAAAATTAGAGTATATTATTAAGCTATATATAATAATAGTAAACTACTAGTAAGCATAATTTTTAATGCTAATACTACTAGTAGTAGTACTAACGTTAATAGTAATATTTTATAAATTTTATTTAGTACTACACTAGCTATATATTAATAACTACTAGAATTTTAATATTACTTTGTTTATAACTTTAAAGCTTTATATAATACTTTTAATAAATTTTAATCTAAGTATTTTATAACTATACTATATATTTATAAGGTCTATTAATAAATAGTAGCACAGCCTCTATAGACATACCTAGAGTGCCTTGCTATTGTTTGTATTGCGGAACGGCTTTCTTAGCTTATATCTGTCCTGCGGCACAATGTGCATTAAACGCTGTAATGAAACTTTTACAATTTACTGAGCCGCACACCAGTGCCCATGGCGGCACCGACCAGTACTTAGCGACCCTTCTGGAATGGCAGTCAGAGCCTCCCTTCTTTTAACTAACCGCATGAAGAAGTCGTAACCTTCTCGCGTCCGCCGTACAGACATCAGCGCTGTTGGCCTTTTTCGTCATAGGCCCAGTCCGTCCTAAGACCACAACCGCTGAGCAAGAGCCAATCGTCATGTGGGTTAAGCTGCATGGATTGCGTACTAGTTACTGACAATCGTAGCTTTAACGGAGCAATCAGTGTCCGACACTTGCCTCGCCCGACTCGCCTTTTCAACCTTGAGGTGACATTCGACGACCATCATCCACATATGCAAACGCTCCGCACACAGGGACCGCCCCATCAGTTTCACTATCTGCAGGTTGAATACATTAAGATGCTCGAAGGGGAGCTCAATGTTGACGTGGGAGACAAACGAATTCGACTTAGACCTTCTGATGATGAGTTGGAGATTCCCGCCCGGTGCAGAAATTGGGCAATTCCACTGCCTCCCTCGGAGGACCGCAAGTACACAAAATTCTTGCTCAACGACCCCGGAGCTGATGGACCATACATGCTCGATGCGATCTTTTACGAGAATTACTACAGATATATGGATCAAGCATTGTCTCCGGGAGGTGAGGGGATCAGTGTTGTGCAAGTGTTCTGCGTGAGTCCTTTCCAAATGTGAGACGATATGAGATTTATCATGCATTCGACCTGAGAGCTGACAAGTATATAGATGTTCGGTGCTGGCGGCTCATGCCTTGTGTTGCTGAATTTTATACTATTCAGCATGACTCTCTCCAAGGCGATGACTGTTGTCATCGGTCGGTGGCTGGGCGGTATTCTCGGTTATCAGCCATATTACAAGGAGTGGACGACTGATTGGGAGACGGTCGAGAAACGATTTGCGCGTGGGTAAAATGATCTACTTTCATCCCGCAGATTTTCAATGCTCACAAAATGTTCCTCAGGAAAACTGTTCGTCCGGAGTGTTGATAAGCTTAATGGCCCTGTAACTCTATAGAGTCTTACTAGTAATGTAACTTAGCGGGCTTAGTCGGAGATCCGTGTATGTCAAGGCGTAACTCAGTGGAGAGGGACAGGAAGCGGAAGGACCGGTTCTCTTGGATCTGGTAGTGGAGACGTGCGCATGGGATTGAGCTACTGCGTGGTAAACGAGGGATTGTTCTGGCAATCTGTCGGACTTCGGTAGTGGAGCATTTGTTGCTTCGCCGCAATCACATGCGGCCTAGGACAGAGCGGCACAGACAGGTCAAACCAGGCCGAGGGAGTGTTTCTGGAAGTTCCGTTAAGTAATGTGTTTAGACCAAGCTTAATAGGCGGGGTTCTACACGCGTAGACAAGATACAATGATTCATTTTCCTCGTCAAGGCGCTATTACTCTCTCCTCTATATCACTACCAGTACTAGGCCTGCTAATATTTTACGCAAACCAAAAATATGACGTTCAGCTTTCTTCTCTTTGTTACCCGAAGGCCTACCATTACCCCAGCGGAGTTTAAGACTTACTGGGACACTAAACATGTCGAGCTCCTAAAGTTAATTGCTGGGAAGAACTTTCCACTTACCCACACGCGCCACTACATCGCTCGCCCAGGTAGTGCTGAAACCAACGGCTCCTGGCCTGCTGTCATCCTCGCCGGGGCCCAGGAAGACTTCACCTACTACGGCATCGCCGAGCTTGTTTTTCCAGACGAGTCTGCTTTCCAAAGCTTCATGAGCATTGTCTCGGCACTTGAGGCGGAAGCCAGAATCGCCGAAGATGAAGAGCCCTTCATTGTGCGGGAAAAGATGAAGGCGGTCGTCATGGGCGAGACATCGGTCGCGTCCAGAGACTAATGCAGTATGCCATTTAATATCGGCTGTTAAGCTTCCCACTAATATCCATTACAGAAGCCTCTCTTCAAACCGACAATGAAGTACTTGGGGTTTATGGAAGTAACGATACGAGGGGTCGTTGGCATATGTAGAACTGGATACAGTTACAAGAAGCTGATGGCCCACTCTTCCACTCTTACACTTTGCTTGCAAGAAATGCGGGGTCTGCAGCGAGATTCGCTCGAGTAATGCCCCCAGTACTGAAGCGAATCCAAGATACCATATATGCAATTACCGCCTACCGAGGTGGTTTGTGCCGTGCCGTACCGTGTCGAACCGTGCCGCAGTATAAGGCGTCTTGTGCTGGTGCAAGTTGTCAGCAATTGCAAACCTTCAATATTTGTCCCGCCGCCGCAGTATACCGTGAGTGATTTAGTGGACTGTGGCAAACCGTGCCGCCGCCGTCCTATTTCGCATTACAGGGAGGCTGCCGCCAAGCCGAGCGGGCTCCCTTCCTACAGACACCAGACAGATGATTGTGTCGTGCATTTACCGCGTTAAAACCTACTGTTAGGATAGCTCCGGGATACGCGGTATCACGTGAAGTTGCCAAAATGACGTAGGTGCACCGCCTCACGCCGCTTCATTCCGCTTTCGTGAAGGTGGCGAGGTGACTCCTACACCAACCACGACAAACAAACAACGCACCAGTTAGTTGCAACACATCATGGACGAAGACATTATCGCTATGTGCGTCATAATGGGGCTCCTCCTTATGTTCCCTCTTTCCATTGTCCTCCTCACTACGTCGTGCATCGCCTATGCGCGCACCAAGAAATGGGACAAGGAGCGCACCCTCAAGACCGCCAACGTCGAAAGCGAAACCAACACGCTCCTGGACACCGATGAAGACGATTTCCTCGACACCGATGACGAAGCCGAACACAATGAGCGCAAGGCGGAGGAGGAAAGGGACAAGTCGTTGACCTTCAACCAAATGTGGCGCAAAGAGTTCCGGAGCGTGTGGAACGGCAAGGGCGCGAAGCAAATCGCCAGGGAGAGGGAGCGCGAGGAAAGGAGGAAGCTCGCAAAAGCCGTTGCGAGGGAGTTGGACCGCCGCGAGAGGCGCAAGGCTAGGAAGGCTGCGAGGGAGGCCGGAGAAGGCGACGCCCTCCCGCCTTACTACAAGAACTAAGCGTGGCCTGAGGTGGCGACCCTCGTCGATGAAGCATTGACTGAGGTAAGATGCGGCGGCGGATGTCCCTTTGGATCAGACTAATATTGTAATGCGTTCCGTCGAAATAAACTGCAATGGAAATAAGCCATCTCGTAATGCCGTCCTAAGTGCGACCCTACCGCTACGTGCAGTCGCACTGAATATGGCATGCGTGTTGACGGGATCAGCGATACGCTCATGGTGCAAGGATACATTGCACAAGCTGTTGACGCTTATAATGTAAGCGCTCTGCGTGTGCCCGCCTATGCATGTACACTAATATCCAACGTTGAGAGATCTTACCTGGTTTACAAAGCATACTGCATCCGTGTCGACGAATTAGGCGATACGCATATGATGTTCGCACCCTATCGCGCGCCACATGTGTATTGGTCATCTCCGCTTCTTACGCTCACACGGCCGAAACGCCGAACCACCGATCCTGACTAACACTACAAAGAAAACATACACACTGTGTGAAGACTACTACATGTAGCATGGCAGGTGGTAGAACTCTCGATCTCATATAAAATGGACCACCATCGGGTCAAGTTCGAGCAGAAAATTCATCGCACACATCACCTTGATTCTCTACCACATAAATCCATCCCTTGTCACAATGTCGACCAGAGCAATCCTCGTCACAGGCGCCACCGGCAAACAAGGCAGTGCCGTCATCGACGCATTGATCAAAGCAAACACCAACCTGGAAATCATCGCCTTGACACGAAATGCTCAATCACCCTCGGCCAAAAAATTGCAGCAAAAGTCGCCCAAGATCAACATCATCACCGGCAACCTCGACGCCATCAACGACGTATTCCAGCGAGCCAAAGAAGTCACGCGCGCCCCGATCTGGGGGGTCTTTAGTGTCCAGGTGCGCTACAGCCGATCCTACATGTGTGTGAAAATCCCGCTGTACTGATACTGACATCACAACTGCAGATAGCAATAGGCGACGGCCAGAACGTGCAGAGCGAAGAACGCCAAGGCAAAGCCCTCGTAGATGCCGCCCTTTCCAACGGCGTCTCCCACTTCGTCTACTCGTCCGTGGACCGCGGTGGTGCCACGGCTTCCAACACGACGCCAACGTACGTCCCGCACTTTGCCAGCAAATACAACGTGGAGCAGCACCTCTTCAACAAGGCCAAAGGCAGCGACATGACCTGGACGGTCCTTCGTCCAGTGGCCTTTCTCGACAACCTGACGGCGGATTTCTTCGGCAAGCACTTCTCCACCACTTGGCAGATGATGCTGGCAAAGGACAAGAAGCTCCAGATGGTTGCCACGAGCGATATCGGATGGTTTGCTGCCGAGGCATTTGTCAAACCAGAGGCGAAGGAGTACAGGAATGAGAGTATATCGCTCGCGGGAGATGAGTTGACATTTGGCGAGTTCAAGACCATCTTTGAGAGGAAAACGGGTCAGAAACTTCCTACCACTTTTAGATTGGTTTCGATGTTCATCAATTGGATGGTGAAGGAGCTTGGGACTATGTGGAGGTGGTTTCGCGATGTTGGGTATGGCACGGATATTGCGCGGCTGAGGGCGATGAATCCAGCACTGAAGGATTTTGCGACGTGGCTCGAAACAGAGAGCGCGTGGAAGACTCGTTGAACTCACTGTTAGCATTGTTGGATTGTATGTCTCGATATTTTCAAACCATAGATAGAATTGATGCGTTCCTAAGATTGGCTACGTGAAAACGAGCGAAATCGTGCCGACAAAGTAGACAAGAAGTTCTTCGCCAACCCCCAAATCTCACGACTCTGTTCACATCAACCCTCAGTTTGCAGCAGTCCACAGCGCTGGTCCCGGGATCGGGTACGTGGTCTGCCCAATGTACAGGTTGTACTTGATTCCTGGGTCAGTCTTCGTGTACAAGCTTGTACCCGCCACGCCTCCAGTTGGCGTCACCGAGCCGCTACCCGAAACCTTCAGATTGACGCACTGTTCTCGAATTAGCAGATGGTCTTAAGCGCAAGGTGATGCCCATGTCTCGGACTAATTGGGATGCAAGACAATAGAGCAAGGCTTCAAGAGGCGAAGCTTACTACACACCGGTTAGTACAAGTCGTGATCAATCGCACGGCAGACTTACCCTGAGGATACAGTTGGGCCCCATTGTCGTTCTGGGCACCGTGGAGAGCGATAATCTCGTGGCGAAGGACGTAGTTACCCGGGGCGAGTTTGGCAGGGATCGTAACCGAAGAGGTGAAGTTGTTGGATGGAAGAGGATCGGTAGCCCAAGCACCATTGCTAAGTCCGGCTTGCTGGATCTTGGACCAGCGGAGGGCACCCGGCGTGAGGGTTGTGCAGTCGCCATTGCAAGGAGCGATGTAGTTGATGATGGGACCTTTGTGGCTGTCGCTGGGCCATGTATTCCATGGGACCTGGATGGTCTGTCCAGCTGTGACACTGGCGTACAACTTGCCGGCCGTCGCGCTCTTGTGGCAGTTGATATCCGTAGTCCCCAGGTTATTGGGCTCGACGAAGCCGAGGTCCTGGTTCAGCGAATCCCAGCCTGCTGTTTGGGGCCTGTTGGCAGAAGAGTAATAATACCAGACTGGATCAGCACCGGGAGTCCATGCTGAACCGGCTTTGATGCCCGTGACGAATCCGTGGGCTGAAGCAGTATCGAGGAGGGCGGCGAGAGCGCCGACGACAAGGACGGTGTGCTGCATCTTGTTGGATGATCAACGGCCGGGGGTGACTAATGGAAGTGAAGCGTCCGTATTGTTGTGCTGGAAATTTGGGCGATGATCTCTTCATTCTTATACACTTTCTAGTCGGTCAAGATGTCGTGAAGTCGCACCGCCAGTCCATCACAACTGCAATGGGCCACGGATCTTTTGTTCCGTGGCGTTTCAGGTAATCCCTAAGCCTTCCAGAGTAAGTGCAAATGACAACACGCACACCTTAGCCGGACTTGTAGCGACAATGGGAATGGTGGAAATGCCAAAGCATAGCTTGTAGTTCTTGGATTTGGCACAAGACCCGTTGTGTAGAACAAACAATCCTTGCGGTGGCCAAATGACCATAAGCGGAGAGAAACAAATGAAATAGAAATTGCAACTGCATGGGAATCGTGTCTGTGGGGTACATTATAGCGCTTGGCCGGCTACTGTTCGGTAACTAACCCTTGGTGATGACTGGGTTTTGGCGCAGCCACAATCTATTTACCCCGGACCGTTGAGGCTTAATCTATCCTGCCCGGAAACCTGAACGCACAAGCCGTTAGTGGTGTATTTTGTAGAAATCTATCGAATGACACCATGCGCAGGCAGTGTGTTTCGATAATTACGAGGCCGGATTTTCAGAGCCCGGTTGACGGCGCGAGATGGTTCCACCAGACGCAGGCGATCGAGGTCCGAGCCACTTTGTTTGCGCACGCATTTATACGAACAATGCATTGATTTTTCCGCTCAGGCTGTCGAGGGCTTCCAGAAGCGCGTGTACTGTGGGTCCAGAGTGGATCCCGATCGTAGTCGATGTGGTGTCGCATATAACACGTCTGTACCCTTGAAACTCTTCGCCTCGGATTAGCTAGCTTAGCTCCACCTATCAGCAGCTCACTCTCTTATGTAGCCAGCAACTTTAATCAAAGACTCCCCGCATTTTGCTTCGTGCCTGTGTAACGCAAATGCATTGGGCGCCACTGCCAGGTATAGTCTGCTGCGGCGGAAGGGAAACGCAAGAATAGGCTCACCGTGCGATGACTCCTCAACTACCACTGCCTGGAAGCTGACACGGAATAGCTGGCCTAATCTCAAAGCAAGCCCTCAAAATCGCCCACCTAGCTCTGCATGGATAGCCATACCAGACCACCGAATACGGCGATACTCGTGTACAAAAACCACCACAACCTGGTCCTAGAACCAATATCATGCTGCCCGACAACCGAGGTAGGAATATGTCCATAGGTCTGGCCCTTCTGCTCCCCATGCTTCCCCCCGATTGTGTAATACCAGCCAAAAGGTCCTTGAGCCTTGAGCCCCTGTACGCTCTCCATCTCGCCTTCAAGCACCCTGTTAAGCTTACCACTTCTACGCATACACTCTGAGATTTGACGCGCCATTTTGCAGCTAGTGTCGGTACCCAACGCCTCGAGGCCGCGGATGCACCCCATTTGGTCATAGAGATCAACCTCCTGTCCGAACTTTCCCTTGCCCACAATCCTTGTTACCCTCACCTCGAGGCCTACAACAGACTTCCTCAGTAATTCGATAAAGCTTTTGGGTGCATCGTCGAGCTTCCATGCTTCATGTTCGGGGAATCCCATGATGTGCTCCTCGCCATGGCGAGATAGGTCATCTAGTTGCTGCTGTAGGAATATCGAGGTTGAGGAGGCTTTGGAAGACGCATGGAGGGTGAGGGTGCCATACACCTGGACGGAGCTGAAGAACCAGGTAGGCACAACTTTTCCATGGAGAGGTTTAGAGTGCGTGTAGAAAGACGGGCTCACGTAGGATTCCACGGGTGAGTTGAAGAGGATCATGACTTCCCCTTCGAGTGTCGGTGAAGTGGACTCGTCCACCCCGTGACTCGAATTCTGAAGCGAGAGTGCGTGGACGAGAGCTTTCGCATGCGGGTTGCTACGCGCTATGTGTCCACGCAGCACACCAAGCGGTCGTGGGTCTCCATCTGTGGCCGGCGCTTCAGGCGCGTCGAAGACGAAGGGAATGTGCGTGGCTTGGAGCGGCGGTAGAGGGAGAGACAAGCTCGCGTTGTTTGATAGGTGGGTTGCCAAGATGCCGAGCGGGTGGTCACGTATGAACTGGTGGAGGGTGGGAGGATCCGTCACGGCGAATTTGGGCCTCCAGCCGATGCCGACTGCCGAGCACATGATGTGGATGGCTGACGGAGAGGTGTGGTCGGCGAATAGAGGGCGAGCGATCGGTTGGGATACGGCCTTGGGGAGCGGAGGTGCGGGCAGCGAAGCTTAAAGTGGGACATTGATATGGGGCTGAGGCTATCCATGATTTCGGGGGAAATGGAGTGGGTAGTGGCTGTGATAGCGGTGATGTTGGACCGTGAATTCTATAGCTTACCCTTTTTCGTCCCACCGTGTCCCGTGAGAACGAAATACCATCTAATGCCACACATGTTGACGAACCCAGTGCCACACAAGCCGACCTCGCTCGCCCTAACGAGGATGGCCTCGAGCTTATCCCTTCCCTCCACGCCCACTGTGATGGACACCAGACCCTCGTGCAGCCCGTCTCGTCCCGAGACGAAGCCCAGTCGCGCGTTCGTGAAGGCCAGTAGGTCCCGGCTCCGCACGACGCCAAACACATGTTCCCACTGTCGGGCGGCCGCCTCGTGGCCGCGGTCGCCGGGCGCAAGGCGCAGCACGCAGCCCTGAAGGGTGAGGTGGGCGGCACGCTTCATGCTCGCTGAATAGCTGCTGTAGTTGGGACCGCATGCGTGCCAGGGCGAGAAACGGGACAGCAGCGGCGTCGGGTTCTCTGGACTCGGGGCATGCGAGTCAAGCTCGGGCATAGCGCCGCCTCTAATGCCCTTGGGGTGATACTGCACACAGGTGACGTCGCCGTGCTCGTAGCCCCAGACGACCTTTGCTAGCTCCCGGGCCTCGATGTGTGCACGCCGCGCCCTCGCATCCTCGGTCTGCATGATGACCATGTATCCGCCATCGCCACGGCGCTCGAGCAGCCGGCCCGCCGTGGTGTTTGGTTGGACTGGTGAGACCAGCTCAATGATGTCGCCGCCGAGGGGAACGAGAGCGTTTCGCAGGCCGAACTGGGCGACGGCGGGGTCCTCGAAGACGACTTCGCTGCCGAGGACATGCACGAGCTGCTGCGTTGCTCGCTCGAGGTCCGCCGTGACGAGCGCAATCTGCCGCAATCGAGTGGGAGCAGGCCCAAGGGCGTCCGAGTGTTGTGTCCTTGACATGGTGGGAACACCAATTGGTCGACGAGCGTCTACGATCGAGGCGCACGCGTTATGAAGGACGTGGATACTGCGACCGCTTACCCGCCCCGCATGAGCATCGCCTCGGCTTGCTGTCTTCCCCGCATGTGCCGCCACGGGGAGCTCTTGCGAAGAGACCTATTCTGTGAGCCATTTCCAGACAGAACGCGGCATCGCTGCGACCGAGCAGCATCCGTAGTGTCGTGTTCACGGTCAAGCCATGCCGCGAGGTAGAGAGGGACGGAGCGATGCGTCTTTGCATGCTCCGGGCTCGACCAATCAGGCAATTCGTCCGACACGTGACCAAACCAGATCCTACTGGTGTACGTGCATCAACTAATCCAATGATTCAGTTCACACCTGCTGTCTGTTGCACATGACACTGTATCTAGTTTTATCAGATGGTGCAAGCAATAACATCGCTTCATGTCTCCGAATAGATCTCGCCAACACTGAACCCCCTTCCAACCCCCACCCTCCTTCCGCCACAACTCTCAACATTGAACTGGCAAACCAGCACGCTCGGACACCATACCAAGGTCCCGACTTCAAGTCCTGCAGTGGAACCATGTCCCCCAACACCGAGCAACAGACCCAGATCACATCGTCGCTCACCTTCGCACTGACCTCAACGCAGAACACCCTATGGGTCAATTCTCCTTTGTGGGCATCGCCGACGCACCCTATCCGCGCGCACTCCCGCTAGACGCGCTCCCACGTGGCAATCGAGGTCACCCACCATGTCTCGACAGCAAAATGTCAATTTCACCCCCCCTCCGTCTGCAGCGAGCCTGGCAGCGGACTCGAGAATCCATGTTCACCTCAGTATCCAGACCGCAGTATCCAGATGTGCATATAAGCTCGCCCGCTGCCGTGCCCCTTTTTCTTCTCCACTGTACACCCTTCAACTTTCGACACCGAGTGCAGTGTGTACACCCCATCCTCTTCGTCTCTGCTTTTCATTGTCTGTACAGACGGGTTTGTGAGAAGCATCCTTGGTTCCAGCATGGCATATTTCACCATGAATGTCATTACGATGACCACGAGGTAAGATGACGACACCCTAGAGATGGCGACTATTGCTTTTTTCCTTTTTTTTTCTGCTTCTGTTTCTGTTACTGTTTCTAGTCAATGGTTGGAATTGCGTAACTGAACGCCTCACTAGCACAGGATTCACTGTCGCCCCGGAGTCTAGGTCTCGCTCACCCATCGGTGGACAAGGTTCTCGGGAGCCACTTCCATCATCAGACGTACCCCCGGCGGCCCAGAATCCCCCGAAGCCTTTGAAGGGTTCGCGTGGTAAAGGCTCTTCGTCTTTCGCAGTCTACGTGGATCTGGAGTCCAGCTTCCCTGCCCCCAAGAAGGGTAAGCCCCACGAGACTGCGACTCCCAAGAAGAAAGGCCGCGCACCGCTAGGTGCTCTGGGCGACTCGGGCAACTCGACGTCCTCTCCATCACCCCAAGAGCCTGACGTGCCTTTCACGTTCAATCCCTTTGATCCGAACTGGGAGGACAAGGAAAACCACGTTCCATATACGCCGTACACTCCAGCTGCAGCTCCAGTGCCGTCCCGGCTCCGTCAGCAACCTCAATCTCTCACTGGAGCTGAGTCCCGTCCGATTCCCCGGAAGAACCGCCGTCGCGACAACGCCAACCACCATGCGGCCAGCGGCCCTCGCGGTCCCCGAAGCATGGTCTTGTATGATGAGCTCGAGGTCAAGGACTGGAAGGCCTGTAAGAAGGAGATCAAAAAGGCGGTTTATAAGTTAGCGCTCAGAGTCCACCCGGACAAGGTCTCGACGGGCAAGGCTGCAGCGACGAAGAAGATGCAGCGCATTCTGGCTGCAAGGAGTGTTCTTTTGGATGCGGCGAAGAGGCGTCAGTACGATCGGGATGGTGTGCTGCCTTTGACGTGGCCTTGTTGATCGACGGTTGGCTACGAGGAAGCGTCGTGTGTAAAGCTGCTCTTGTACTTGTTGGCCGAGGAAAGCAGCTGCACGATGGCATGACGAAAAGTTCTTATTTCCAATTGTGACTTTTTCACGGAATGGCTTGAAATGGATACCCAGCGGTGTGGTCGAGGTACTTTATCCATTAGTCGTGCATCATCAGTTAGAATAACGTTCGAACGAAATAGGACGTTAGCAATTACATCACCATCCATATAACAAAAATTTCCACCTCGAAGCGATTGGATTCCCATATTCCTCATCTCATAAAGTGAAGTGGCCAGAGAACGATTGTCATCTGATCATACCTTGCCGACCAGTATTATCTGGATGACCGAGCGGTTTCACATACGCTGTTTGGATTGCACAGCAGACGACCCCCTGTCATCCTTGGAGTAAAAGACTACAAGCTGCCTTACAATCTGCTTTGGATCTTCTCTAATGTATCACCCAACGCATACTCGCTCCTCGCAGCCTTCGACCGCACCTTCTCGCCATCCTCTTTCGTCACGTATCGTGCTTCTGTAGCAGGATTGTAATTAAACTGACTGCTCTTCCGGATGTCGTCATCACTGATCTTCGCGTTCTTCGCGCCGTCCGCTCTCTTGTAGACAGTAACGACTACCGCACCTCCCAACCCCAGGTTGTGTTGCAGAGCGACGTTCGCATCTTCGACCAGCCTGTTATTTGCCCAGCCTCGGAGCTGCCATGTCAGCTCCGCACATTGTGCCAGCCCAGTCGCGCCAAGAGGATGTCCTTTGCTGATAAGGCCACCAGAGGGATTCACAATTGGACCTTTCCCGCCATAAGTGATGTCGGCGTTGCGAACCATATGGTGCGCTTTGCCTGGTTCGCTGAAACCGAGTCCTTCGAGCAATATGAGCTCATTCGCCGAGAAGCAATCGTGAAGCTCGCAGACTTTGATGTCCCTGGGTGAAACGCCCGCTTCGTTGAGAGCGGCTTGTGCCGCGCGCCGAGTCATGTCGTAGCCCACAAGGTCCATGGCCGATTTGGAGTAAAGTTGGGGAGAATCAGTGAGCAAAGATTGACCGGCTATGAGAATAGCCTGCGCCTTCAAGTGTGGTCGAGCGTCCAAGAACTTTTGCGATACAACGACAGCAGCACCGGCTCCATCAGACGTGGGAGAGCATTGCAACTTGGTCAAAGGCCAGTGGATCATGGGCGCCTTTTCTATCTGCTCCAGCGTGTAGACATCTCGAAACTGCGCGTACGGATTCCGCTGGCTGTGCTCGTGGCTAATGCGTGCGATCTCAGCGAAGTCACGCGCTTCGGCGCCATGCTTCTCCATATACTCTTTCCCAGCGTTTGCAAAGTACTGTGCGTTTGGAGGGGATTTGTCGACGCCCCTTGTGTCGGCCATCATGCGCATGGATAGGCCCATTGGCGACGGGCGGTCGCTCCAGACGGACTTGATGGATCCGGGCTGCATCTGCTCGAACCCGATGACGAGGACGCAGTCGACTGCGCCATTTTTGATGAGCGTGCGAGCAAGATGGAGGCCCGTCGAGCCTGTAGCACATGCATTGTTTGTGTTGTAGACAGGTATAGAGGTCATGCCAAACTGATAGAAGATCCTCTGTCCGGAAGTCGTGTCGCCGTAGCAGTAGCATGCCACGCCCGTTTCCACATCGTCATAGTTGATTTGCGCATCCAGCATCGCCTTCACGCCTGCTTCGTATCCCATTTCTGGGTAGGCGCGCTGCGCTCGTGGTTTGATGAACTTGGTGAGGCCGACACCGAGCACATAGGCGGGAACATGGTTCTTAGGAGCCATTGTAGTCGTGCTGCTGAGAGGCCGAGATGATACGCCTGGGTGTAAGATGGAAGAAGACAATGCTGGTGATGGTTCTCACTTAGCCGGTACGGCAACGTCAATGAAGCTCCGAGTAAGCATTCGCGACCAACCGAGGTCCGCTGGGAGGAGCTACCCCACTCGTCTCGGGCCTTTTGTCTGCCACCTGGGTACTTTTGAGTCGTCATCTCTCGTTGTCTGCCAGCCTCCGACGGGAAAGAGTGCGACTTTCATTTTCATGAAAATGCGACGTCGCATGTCCACCAGGCCTCTTACGAGCCACCGTACGAGCTAGTACCATTCTGGCTAGTCGATGGGGCTGGTGAGATAGCGCGGCTATTCTCCGGCCCAGCGCATGCGGGCCGAGATTGTCAGCGCTCCGCGAAATTCCAGGCTCCGGATGGTAACACCGCCGTCTGTTTCGAAACAGCAGTTGAAACGGAAAAAGATATCCAATCGCAAGCTAACAGCAGCAAGTTGTTTGGTCCACCTTTATGCTTGCGTCGTCCTCATCTAACTCGTACGCTAGCGGGCCCCACGACTAAGCTTTCTGGCAACTATGATTCAGCATTGCGGTCCCAATCACCAAGATCAGGGCTGCGACTGGGCGAAAAGCCGCTGACAGGCCGTTGACATGCCGATATCAAGATGCAAAGAGCCCCTAGTGCTATCAGATTCTTCAGGTACATATGGGCAGCCGTTCGTCTACAATGGATTAGTATCCCACACTTCCATTCTTTCACTTGCTTTCTCCTTTTTGCCTTGAGGGCATTTCCGTTCTTTCGTAGGCCGAGCCACACACTCTTTTCTTATCACGATGACTCGATCTTTCCTCGTTTCTTGCGCCTTGCTAGTGCTACGGGTCTCAGCGCAGACTGCCTCTCCTTACACGGATGCAAAGAGTGGTATCACTTTCGATGGGTATTCTCATGCCTCTGGATATACGTTCGGCATTGCCTTGCCTGAAAATCCCACCACCGATTTTATTGGGCAAATCGTCGCCCCGGTCACGAACGACGGAGGATGGGCTGGTGCTACCATGGGGTCGAGCATGGTCAGCACCCTGATCATCGCTGCATGGCCTCACGATGGGGCGGTGGTGTCGTCATTCCGAAAGGCTACGGGCTACACATCCCCTCCCGTCGTCGAAGGTAACTTCACTATGACAACGATTCCGGACGGCACCTATGTCAACGACACGGCCTTTTCCTACACCTTCCTGTGCTCCAACTGCATCGGAGACGATGCACTGGTCCTTTCGACTACCTCCAACGTTCTTGGCTGGGCATATGCCACCGATGCACCCACCACTCCATCGGATAGTACTTCCGCATTGACATACCACGACGCTGGTTTTGGTGAATATGGACTAACAATCGATGACGCCAAAAGCGCCGAGTACGATACCTGGGCCGCGCTCGCTACCGGCGGTTCCAGCAGTTCTGGAAACTCCAACACTCCTAACGGCGGCTCCGCAAATGGCACTACCATCGGAAACACCACGGCTACCATCTCAAACTCGACCTACGACTACATCATCTGTGGTGCCGGTGCAGCTGGCATTGTGGTGGCAGAAAGACTTGCGGAGGACGGTGCCTCGGTCTTGCTTCTCGAACGCGGAGGTCCGTCTCTTGCCTTCACGGGGAACAACGACACGCTTTCTTGGAACAGCTCTGTGACCATATACGATGTTCCCGGCCTCGATTATTACCAGAGCAAAGCCGGAAAGCCTGCCCTGTGCACGGATACCGCAGACCAAGCTGGGTGTCTCCTCGGCGGTGGCACTATGGTCAATGCGATGATGTATGTCAAGCCTCAGTCGCGCGATTTCGATGACCAATGGCCTCAGGGCTGGAAGTGGAATGACGTCTCCGAATCCGCCGATCGACTCTACGAGCGCGACCCAGGCCAGAACTACGGCTCTATGGATGGCCTTCGCTATAACAACGAGGCCTATGACGTGCTATCCGAGTTTCTCGCCACGAATGGCTGGACGAGCACAGATCTGATTGCCGGGGATCACAATGCACGAACCGATGTTTATGGCTACCCACCTTGGTTGACATCAAGTGGTCTGCGTTCCGGTCCCGTTCGCACATATCTTCCGCTCGCCCAACAACAGTCAAACTTCAAGCTGATAGTCAATACGAAAGTGATTCGAGCGGTTCGTGATGGATCCGCGATTACCGGCGTGGAAACTGAGACCAGCACCGGGGCCCGTGTCATCTACAACATCAATACCGGGGGAAACGTAATTCTTGCCGCCGGAGCAATGTCGACCCCTCGCATTCTCTTCAACTCAGGGATCGGACCTGTCGAGCAACTACAGACTGTGGCAGCTGGCACTACAGGCGTTATTCTTCCGGAAGAAGCTGACTGGATTGACCTTCCGGTTGGCACACAGATCAAGGACCATGTCATCTTCACGCTCAAATTTACCACCTCCACCCCACTGTACTCACCTCCCACCACCGAGATCATCTCGCCCAACCAGACGGTAGTCGATTTGTTCGCGAAGGGCTCTGGCATCCTAGCGCAGTCAGGCCAACGCCTGAACTTTTGGACGTCGGTCAACACCACTAGCGGAAAGGAGATGTTCATTCAAGGAACTTGCAACGGACCCGCAAACAATACGGTGCAGATGAAAGTATATCTCACCCACGGTCTGACCTCGGCTGGGTCCCTAGGCATCACTGCCGATGGGAATACCGAATACACGAAGGAACCCTGGCTCCAGACCGATGAAGACATTGAGGCCATTACCATATTCATGGATCGCCTTCTCGAGATGACTCGCGCTCCCAATTCCACACTCACATTCCTATCAGCCGGCAGTGTCACGGGAGGGAGCAATGTCACCGGAGCTGATCTGATCAAAGAACACGTCACCGCCAGTCATTTCGTGGGAACTGCGAAAATGGGCACAGAGGGTGATTCCGGCGTTGTGGTCGACACTGACACAAAGGTGTTTGGCACAGACAACCTCTTCGTCGTCGATGCTTCCATGCACCCCGATCTCCCGACTGGGAATACCCAGGCCATAGTCTTGGTAGCGGCCGAACATGCCGCGGCTCGCATTCTGGCTTTGAAGGGTGGCGCGGCGACCAATGAGACTGCTGTACCAACCGTAGTTCCAGTCTCTAGTACTAGTGTTCCTTCCTCGATCTCGAGCGCTACTGGCGCTATTGCATCACCGCTTCATCCTACGCCCACTCGCGATGTTCTGGCTCATAGCTCCGCAGCAAGCCAGCCAAGCCAACAGCCTGGGCACTACGGTAGCAATCCGAGCTGGGGTGAGGGTTCCCACGATGGAAATGGCCAGGGCAAGTCTAATGGAAAAGCCACATCGACAACGTTTTCTACTCGGACTCAGACTCCCACTCCAACTTCTACTCTCTCTAAAGAAGCTGTGACACCTGTCGCCACGCCTCAGGCCGGACAGCAATATGGTCAATTTGGTCAGTACGGCCATTACGTGAGAAGGAATGTCGTGGGAAGGGTGCCGCTCAGCCCTGATGCGATGGAGGACGAGGCCAGGATCAGCCAGAGGACTCGGATGGAACGAGCAAGCTTCCTCGACGCATACAACTCCTAGAAAGTGATGGTCATGTGGAGGAATACTTTCATGTATATATATTTGTCTCACCTTTTCTCAACGCGCCTGTCATGTCGACCCCATTTACATTGGACCTTCTGTATCCCGTCTTTTGCGTTCGACACGTGGTACTACCGATCGGTGTTGGTCG
The DNA here is from genome assembly GCA_010405425.1 of Lentithecium fluviatile CBS 122367. Taxonomy (NCBI): domain Eukaryota; kingdom Fungi; phylum Ascomycota; class Dothideomycetes; order Pleosporales; family Lentitheciaceae; genus Lentithecium; species Lentithecium fluviatile. Next base: position 246,972 of record MU005594.1, on the reverse strand, counting down.
TCATCTACACAGGTATTTGTGACATTCACCAATGATGACGGTTCCATTGCGCCGACTACATAGTCCTCGAGAGCAGCGCAACTCTGCACCGCAACCCTAGGAAAGGCGTTTCTAGAGATGTCACTCGCTACTTTTAGCAGTGATGCGCATCAACAATATTCGATGCTCGTCGATCTTTGTGGGTAACATCCGGCAAATAGCATTGCATCCATGTACGTTCGTATATATAATACCCGGGAACGTTCGTTGGCCCGCGACAGTTGAGCACTCATTTATTTGAGCCCAGTGCAAACAACATATACTATAACTGCACAAGCATGGGCGAAGTTACATGAAGACCAATCAATCTTCATCGCGACTGGTGCCAAATGAGGAACTGTATCCGCTGATCCCTCTTAATTAAAGTAGGCGTCAAAAAAGTTGTAGTCCAGGAGACGATGGTAATGAGCAAGGAAAGTCATATAAGATCAACGATCTCGCGAGTTGCGCCACGAGTTATCTTCACTCCACGGATCAAGAACGTCTTCATCGATAATCGGCCGTATTCCAAGTCAAGATGGTGCGCCAGGTTCCTCTACTGGCACTGGCCTTGGCCTCTCTCTGCAATGCGCTTCCCGCCGCTGACCTCCCTCTCTCAGAGGCCGTCGAAGCGGAGCGCCTCTCCATTTCCCCTCGCCAATCCAACTACTGGAAGCCCCCGATGAAATCCTCCATCCAATTCATTCTAACCGGCATCCCTGACGTCGATGATGGCTTCATCAAGCCCAACACCGGCATCTACGAGCTCGACATGTTCTGGACGCCGAAAGAAACCATCCAGAAGCTGAAGGAGCTCGGCCAAAGATCCGTGTGCTACTTCTCTGCTGCGACGGCGGAGAATTGGAGGGACGATTATAAGCAGTTCCAGAGGCAGGATTTGGGCAAGGAGTTGCCGGACTGGCCGGGGGAAAGGTATCTGGATATCAGGAGGGACAATGTACTTAAAGTGATTAAGAAGCGGATTGATCTTGCTGCGGAGAAGGGGTGTGATTCGATTGAGCCTGATAACGTCGGTGCGTTCCAACCGCACTCTCTATATTTCTGGCGCGATGCTAATGCGTCAATGGCAGATGTGTACTCCAACGACAACGGCTTCACGCCTGAGATCAAGCCCGACGATACCGTCGCATACCTACACAAGTTATCTGCCTACGCTCGAAGCAAAGGAATGTCTGTCGGCATCAAAAACTGCATCGAAATCCTCGGCCCCATCTTCGACGACGTCGACTTTGCTATATCGGAAGAATGCGTGCAGTACCTGAACTGTACCGCCTATGCCAACTTCACCACCGCGCCGCGCCCAGGTACAGAAGGCAAGCCCGTTTTCGAAGTCGAATATGTAAACTACACATATACGGGGAAGTGGTCGGATGACGGCGTCGCGCTCGACCCGTCAAAGTTTCGCACCAACAACGTAAATTTCCCTGGACTGACGAATGAGAAGTTGAGACGGAAGCTGTGTAATTTGGACGAGCCCGGCGCGAGCTTGGAAACCCCGTATTTGAAGATCAATACGATTATTAAGACGTTGGCGTTGGATGGGTTTATTATGTTTTGCGATGGGAGGGTGGAGAGGTCGAGAACGAAGGACGTTGATAATCAACGGGGTTCGAGCATCGCGCGGGAGGATGGTGGTGGTGTCCACGGGAAATTGGCGTCGTGGAACACGGGACTCTATCGCAGAAGCTGGATGAGGGAGAGGATGTGGAGAAAAATGGGCGGAAGACCCTTTGATCCTTAGTGGGGCTTGAAATTGGTTGAGGTGGGGCGGTCAGAATCCGGGCCGCGAAGCAATACTTTCAATGTACCTTCTTCACGTGGCGGAAACCAAGATCGCGTCTACGTATTTACCAGAGAAGTGGTTAGATTTGTCGCGCTGGTCATAGAGTTGCTCGTAAGACACATGAGCACTCAGGGTACGGTTTCACAAGTTTCAAGCCGAATACACACAAGGTTCCATCGCCGCACCTCTCCGCTATATACACTCACGTGTGCTTGTCAATGACATCGGACCGGTTTCCCTTCCAAGGTTGCTTGAACTGGTACTCTCACAATCCTCTGCAACTTTCACAAAGAAATCCAACAGCACCATCTGAGTTGTGGTCATCATAAACCCCCCTGAAGCCTGACCAATAACCACAATGTCCATAACATCGCGCGTAAGGGGTGGAGAACACGAAAACCAGGATGCGCAATCACATCCATCCCAGCAAGCTGACAAAGACAGGACTGATCGGTCAAGATAACGCCCGGCCGCCGCGATCTAACTGGGCTTTCGGGCGCCGTGGGTCCCGCATTCGGACGAAAACCAGCTCGGGAGATCCTACGAACAAAAATGCCTCATTAGGCAACTAATATGCAGGGTGAAAGGTTGTTGGGAAACAAGAAAGCAGGGCCTTGAAAGCCGTAAAGACCCTGTTAGAGCTTGCGGTATGCTGTGGCTTGTCGTCGCGGTGGGGGCTTGCGTGGACTGTTGATGTTGTGCGGTCGCCTTGTTAGCCCAATAAATAGAACACAGTGTGTCAATTCTCGAATCTTCTGGGGATTGAGAGTGGAAAGAGAATTAAATCTTCTCTACTTTGTTGTCTAGATGTGAACAATAAAAAAAGGGCTGCAATAATCCACTGCGCCTCGCCCAACAGAACGGCGTTGTCTCACGATGCTATAAGAACTCTGGCATCCTAAACGCTGTAAGCAAATGCAAAATATACGAAAACTGGTATCAAATCCCGTGCTTGTATCCACAATTCCAATTCACGCCCGTTCTTCCCAAAACTCGTTATCATACACCCACAAATAAACATTATCGCGATGTACTTAGTTCTGCATCATCTCCGTAGAGCCCTCCTCATCGAAAGTTTTGGACTTTGACTTCTGGCCGATGGTGTTTCCGAGGGCAGGGAAGCAGAAGCCCGGGTGGAAGATGGTCATGGTGAGCACTGAGAGTGTGATCATCACACCCTCGAGGGCGATGAAGGAGGGTTCGTCGCGCATCAAAGAACTTCTCCAGCCACCGGTAAGCTCCGGGATACGGTAGACGCATCGCGTGAATATTCCGAGATAGGCAATGAGGATGCCTCCGATAAAGAGGCGGAACTTTGTGTCTTGCAGCAGAGCCAAAGATTGGGCGGAGAGTTGGTCGGCGCGGCGGTACGTTCTGAGGGTGTACTCGACGAGGAAGAAGCCGAAGATGAAGAGGATGACGACCTGGAAGACCACACCGGTGATCATGAGGTTGGTACCGACATCCAGCATGGTGGATCCGTTGTCAGCAGTGGCTGCGATGCCACCGCCGGCGCCCTGGAGAACTAGCGAGAAGATGTCGCCGGTTATGAAAATGTACGTGTACCAAGCAGGTCGAAGGCGCGACCAGGACTCGCCAAACGTGAGCGTAAAGTGCTTGAGGGTAAGGTAAATGCCAGCTGCGAAGAATGCCGGGGCGATGATGAGACAGCAAATCTGTATCTGGAAGCCAATTGTGTCGTAGGGGTTGTTGTTCATCATGACACGGCCGGCGTAGCCTATGGTCTCGGAAGCGCAGCCCAAGCACATCGCGATCTGTGAACCGTGTTAGAGACCTTGATGGTCGTTTAGCTGGAGTGACTCACCATGTACGTCCATGTCTTGTATCTTATGCCGAAGCCGAGATTGAGGATAAAGCCGAGGGCGAAGAAGGCCAGGAAAAAGGCGTTTGCCCCAAGGCTGGGATAGTAGCCGTAGAGGGTGCCCTCGACGGTGCACTCATCGGTGATTTGGGTGCACCAGTCGGGAGAGGGAGGGGGGACGTCGCCGGCCATTGCGAGGTTGTGAGATAGGGGTTGAGGGCTGGAGAGAAAAGAAAGAAAATGTGGATGAGTGTGACAAGCGGGTTTGGCGTTGAACTGAGCTGATGAAGGCCTTCTCCTAGCGAGTGCTTCCGCCTTATATCCTTCGTGTCTCACGTCGAAGGCTCGACGCCGCACAGACGGCGGTGAGCGTCATCCTATTCCTGTCGCACGTACGGTACTGACTACGAACACGGGGCTTGTGTGTCGGAGGAATGGCCAGGCCGAATGCGGGCAGCTGGCGCTGTCTAAGCAGAGCACCAGAGATTCCTGACGGAAGCTTAGCTGTGGGCCTGATAGCACACCTGGCAAGTATCGCATCGTATCTCGCAAGCACAGCCCATCGGGCATTAGTACGATCTGAACTGGTTGGCATGGCGTTTGGCGGAGACGCTCATTGGATCGCGCAGCGAGATATCTGGAGACGGGTGATGCGTCATGGATTTGGGGCGGAGCGACGGATGGGAAGACTGTTGAAGGCTCCTGCGGGGCGGAGTCAGACCGGTCACTGCAGCCCTCTCGGCTAACGAGTTAGCGGCAAAAAGTCCACTACCTCTGCGAATCACGACAGCGTCTCGCGGCTGAAAGCAAGCTCTCCCTGGCGGTCGTTTGGTGTTGCGTGGCCCGGCGCTGTGGCTTGCGCTTGTTCGCATAAGGAGTCGGAGTCGGAGGAATTATCTGTAGCGCAATCCGCCATACCATCTCCCTCTCCGGTTCTGTTGCGCACGAAAAATCACCTTTGCGTGGTGCGGGTTGACGCGGTCGCAAACGTCTTCGAGAGGCTCCGCATCAGCCTTTGTTAAAAGCCTACGCACACATGCATACATACATGCATACGAGAGTCTTGGTTCTCACGGTGTCGAGATCGCAGAGGCGAATTAGATTACCTATTTGGGAATGCACTGCGACAACCTCAGCCTTGCGAGGCTTTGTGCCAATCTCCCCGTCTATTCCTGAAGTCCCCGTGCTCCGTCCGCCCAAACACGTGCGTGGGGCTTCACCCGCTTGGTCTGGCCTTAACGGCCGTAGCACCAGCGACTATCCATCATGATGACGGGAGCTGGCAGGCTGTCGATTTCGCACTCGGTTTCTATTCTCGCATCGCTACCTTCGCCGTTCTGCAGGACTCATCGTTCAGCCGTCTTTCAATGCCTCCATGTCTTTGCGCCCGTCGCAAAATCGGCTCCCTGATAAGAGTGACGCAGATCGGGTTGACCATACGGCGATACGCAACGGGATCCGTTTGGGGCCGACTCAAAGCTCTAGCTGGGATGTCGCTCGACATTGACACAACAGCAAAGGCGGAGGCGGAATCTTCGATGCCAACCCCGGGAACGCCCCAAATAACCTTATCCAGACCACTACTACTAATATCCCGTGCCCACCGGCGAGCATCGAACAACAGGTATCTTCGAACCGCTCCTACCTAAGCCTGAACGCCGGAGAAGAAGCGCACATGATGAACGCAATGAGCCATAATTACGAAGCTGCACCAAGACCACGTTCTCGCCTCAAGAGCCGCGCTCGAACACTCACCAGCTTATAGGTCTAGAGTATGGCAGGGAATATCTTGGTACTGCTGACGCTGTGCAGCCCCTCAACGAATCATCCCCCCCGTCCAAGCGTTGGTTTAATTCTAGACGAACTGGCCAATTGGAACATTCTCAAAGTTTCCGGCCGTAGAACAGCTTCATATGCGCACACTCAACCACGCACGGCCGTGACCCTCCCAAACCCTAGACACCATCAGCATGGGACGACCTTACCTCTCAGACTGAGTCCCTAACATGCCCCGCCGCATCCGATACTCCGTCCTTCGTACATACTGCCAGCGTTCTATGCCGTCTCGCCCCACGCATGGCTCAGAAAGCCCTAGCTCCGGAACCGGCATCCCGACCAAGCAAGATGGATGCGTAAATTCCTTCACTACTGCTCTTGCCAGAGTAAACCACTTCTACTTTACATTTTACCAGAAAACCCACAGACCAGGCTCAAGCTCCAGCACGCGCAGTCGCTTGGCACACATGAATGACCAAGGAGAAGGCCCGCAGCGGTAGATTAGGGCTCTCACGAATCATCAGAATACTTGTGAGAGTCATCCCGCCACTGTATTCGTCCTCTCGTACCCTCACGGAGTCAGAGGTGAGCTCGTCCTGAAGACGTCTATGCTTGCGCTGTCGAGAACAAGAGGATGCCGGAGCGTTGCGACAGCGAGAAGATAGACTGACCAACTGGAGCACTCTCCATCAGTGTTACATGGCGAGCAAAACCATACCACGGACGGAATCTGCCCAATTTATCTGCGCAGCAGAAGTGACTAGCAGTGATCGATCTTATCGATGCTGTTGACAACGTTCCCACGTTCAGTTTCGAACAGTAACTCGACGCCTCGGTCGCGAGATATGCAACCGAGCAATCTACCTCAACTTGGAACCTGCCTAACGCTTTTAGGACACCATAAGGAATACGTAATTACTAAGTTTAGACGGCCAGATGTCGATCAATCTTGCAAGGTCTTTAAGGGAGAGTATCTCTGCCGAACGGCGCGCGACCGCTTGGTTACCCCCGGAAGCCATGTATAGAAATGTTGAAGTCGAATATGTGTTGTCCAGCTAATCGGTATTAGCGCTAGATGGTTTACAGGTTAGTCTGCACTAACCGAGCGCAGCCTCCTGAGGTGATCTTCGTCTTCTCTCTATCCTATCCTCCGTTCCACCAAGATGATCCTCAAGGGAATGCTCACCTCACAGAGCTTCTTCTCACGCCACAAATATTATCCCTCGACCTTCCAGGCGGGAGATCTGCATCAGCTCAGCCGCCAACTTGGCTCAAGCCCATACCATCTCGCTTCCGTCCCAAGGTTGTTGATCCCAATAACCGTATCAGCGCCTCTTCAAATATTTCACCGAGTGCACGACTCTCTTTCGCTTCGCTGCTTTCAAATCGAGCGCCGTTGACACGTCCAAACTTTCGCACCAATACTCCTGTTGATCTCAATACTGCAAATCTTTTGCTTGCGATCCCACATCGGTCAACCATCATGAGGCGATGTTGGGCACCTAACGACTCAAAAGGTGGAGAGGCCGGCACCAAGAGGCTTCAGAAGTGTCGGAGTTCTTTACTCACTCTGAACTGCTCACCTCAGGGGGTCGCTCGCTTCGAAGAATCATGCATTGCATTCTCCTACTCGCTGCTTTCATCAACCTAGCGTGGGCAAAGACAGTCACGTACGATTTCGAAATTGGTTGGGTTACTGTGGGTTCTTTTCGATCAAGCGGGAATGACAGGCACTGACGTTTCTCCAGGCCGCCCCCGATGGATTCTCTAGACCTGTCATCGGAATCAATGGCCAGTGGCCGTTAGTACCGTCACCTGTTCGACGCGATAGACCTAACAACACTTAGTATACCGATAATCGAAGCGAACGTTGGTGACACCATTGTCGTGAAGACTCGCAACTCACTCCGTAATGAAACCACGTCATTGCACTTCCATGGTATGGCGCAGATGGGCACAGTTGTGAACGATGGTCCCGTCGGCGTCACACAATGTCCTATGGAGCCTGGAGCGAGCTACACCTACACCTTCAAAGCATGCCCGGCTGGAACCCACTGGTATCACAGTCATGATGTACGTTTTTACCTAGCTGTCTTCCATCAAGCACCCCTATACTAACGACATCATAGAAGGGACAATATCCGGACGGCCTGAGGGGTAAAATGATCATTCATGACCCCGAATGGGAGAACAGCTTGAATGTCACCCAGCAGATCCCCGTGAGCATGTCTGACTGGTACCACGACCAAATGCCTTACCTCCTTGATCTGTACATGGGAGTCAACAACACCAATGGGGACATACCTCCCCCTAACTCGTTTCTCTTCAATGATACGACCAGCCCTCTAGCGTTCAACTTCCATCCAGGAAAGCGTTACCTACTGCGCATCGTCAACATGGCTGCCTTGACTTGCGGCCAATTCCACATCGAAGGACACGTTTTGAGCATCGTCGCTGTGGATGGAGTCCACGTTCAGGCGAAGGATGCGGACACGATTTTGGTGTGTGCGGGACAGAGATATGATGCGATTGTTACTGGAAAAAGTAACCCTTCAACAAGCGAGCAATTCATCGCAAAAATGACGACAGACATGCTAACGCGCCCTGTACCTGCTGACACTAAGCTCACGGTAATCGGGAGCGCCACGTACCTTAGAATCAACGGCTTACCGATAACCTTGAATCCGAGCATAACGAGACTCTTGAGACCGAACTGGGTACCCACGGCGGGTGTGCTCGACGACACAACCCTCGTCCCGTTAGACAATCAGCCTCTTTTGCGCGGAGTCACCAAACAAATCACCTTCCGGACCAATCAATCATACTACGAAGGCATCGGCACGCGTATCTCGGTCGGCGCCCAGCCCTGGGTTGCTCCCAAGGTGCCTTCTCTTTACAGTGCACTTTCCACTGGCAGGAACGCCTTTTTCCTTTCCACATACGGCCCAGGGGTGGTTCCCGAGATTCTGAAGAACAACGACATTGTGCAGATCTATATGGAAAATCCGCAGCCTTGGCCTCATCCGATGCATTTGCACGTGAGTCCAGCGGAGTGGCTTGTAGTTTAGAGAGTGCTGATGACGTGCAGGGCCATGCTTTCCAGGTCGCAGGAAGAGGTACTGGCGTGTGGACTGGAACGGAAGCATCGCTGAACCCAGTCCCAATGAAGCGGGATACAGGTAAGCGCTTCCCCCCCCCCCCCCCCCCCCCCCCCCCCCCCCCTCCCCCACTGCGTCTTACCATTAACCGTGCCTAGTCGTTATACCGCCCATGGGCTATCTGGTCCTACGCTTTAAGGCTGATAACCCCGGGGTTTGGTTTTTCCACTGCCACATCGACTTCCACGTCGTTGGAGGCATGAATGCGGTTTTCATCGAAGCACCGGACGTCCTTCAGCGCCAGTCCTTGACCGTCCCACCATCCGGCATTCGACTCTGCAAGAGCGCCGGACAGCCTCCTTTGGGCAATTGTGCCGGCAAAACCGGTCTGCTCTCCGCCGCAGAAGCAGAGGAGCAATGCAACACGATTTTCAACATGGAACCAACACCTGGAAAATACGGCGCGAACGACGTATATCCGCGATGAATGCATGGCTGGAGGCGATTCGATGACTTTGGCGACAGATTTCTTGCGTATGTAGCCGGCTTGGTTTACTCGGGTATCCTGAGTTTCATGCATTATAAAGTAAGGGAGCGGAGGGGAGACTTTGACAACTAAAGAGGTTCTATGTTTCTGCGTCCGCTGGCAAGATCTCAACAAGGAGAAACTTTCAAATCGTATTTCCTGTCGCTTCGAAACCTGTCGGATTGATTTCCTGGAGATTCTCAGGCACCCCCCCTCTAGCGTGTTTGATGTGCCCCGGGTTCTGCGGGCAGGCGCAACCGAGTCACTTCCTGTTTTAGCCACCAGCCCCTCTCCCCACGATTGCGCGCCCGATTCTTCTCTACTATGGTATAATCCCATTGCAAATGCTATGGAAACCGCACAGACCATAGGCATTCTTTCAACCGGCCGCTTGCACTCCAAACGCACGCGGCCGCCGCCTCGAGAAAAGCCAGCCTCTTCCTCGCCAGCCACTCCTCACCATCGCTCGTCTCCATCGCATCTCCGCCTTTCCATTGAAACAACGTCCGTCTTGCATCCAAAAAAGATTTCGTCCCGCACATGCCCGACGTTCTGTGCTCAGCTAACTTCTTGTCCGTTTCTGAAAGTGTTTCACCCCTGGCTTCAGGTCCCGTCCCCAATCCCTTCGCGTTTCAGCATCCACATTCCGGTGCCCCTCGCGATGGGCGATCCGCACAGGGTCCGCAGTCGTTTATTAAAGTCGACAGGACCCAAAACATGCCTTAACTAACTCCCCTCATCTAATATATTTCCTTCTTATCTTGCTACTTCCTGGTCGTCGTAGTAGTCCTTTACCATAATAATCCAACCATGAAGAGCGCCCTCGGTCTCACCCTGCTAGGCAGCGCCTACGCCCTCAGCGAGCAAAAAGTCGTGGACATACCCCAACAGCCCCTCCTCTCCGATGCCTGTCCCTCGAATTCCATCCTGCACAACGGCGAATGCCAACCCTCGACCTTCGACCCCTCATCCGGCCTCCCCAACAACTTCAAGAGCAACTCGACCCTCTCGCTCGACGAATCCCGCGCCTCGGCCGAAAAAGTAGCTAATTTCCCCTGGACCTTCTGGCCCGAATGCTACTCGAACGAAAACACCACCGAGCCCGTGTGCGTCTTCAGCTCGCAAAGCTTCGCCAACGGGCGGGGCGTCTTCATCGTTTCGACAAGCTCGCTGGCGTACCAAATGCTCAAGAAACCCGCATTCTCACAACCCAACGCCCTGGAACGGATAAACAACCACGCCAACCCGCCCTTCGTACAACACGACTTCCCCGGCAAAGGCCGCGGCCTCATCGCGAACAAGACCCTCCACCGCGGCGACCAAATCTTCGCCTCCACCCCGCTCGTAATCACAAACCCCGTCTCCTACCAACTCGTCGAGACGGAGCGTCTGCGCCTCGCGCACCGCGGCGTCGACACGCTGCCGCAGGACTCGCAGACGCTGTTCTGGGCGCTGCTGGACCACTTCAAGGGCGACCCCGTCGACGACCGCATCAACACCAACGCCTTCGAGATCGAAATCGACGGCGAGGGCCAATACGCCGTGCTCCCCGAGATCGCCATGCTGAACCATGACTGCCGGCCCAACGCGGCGTATTTCTGGGACGAGGAGACGCTGAGCCACTACGTGCACGCGACGCAGACGATCTACCCGGGCGAGGAGATCACCATTACGTATATTAACAACGAGCGGAGTCGCGCGAAGCGCATGGCGAATCTGAAGCGCAACTGGGGCTTCGACTGCTCGTGCTCGAGCTGCTCGGCGCACCCCGTGTTGACGGCCGAATCCGACGACCGCATTGCGCAGATTGCCGATCTAGCCACTGCGCTCGACGACTGGACGTCGGCATCGTCCGCTACGCCCGAAATGGCTGAGGCCATGATCTCCCTGTACCAGCAAGAACGCCTTTACGCTAGTCTGGGTCTTGCGTACAAGCATGCCGCGGAAGTGTACAGTAGCTTCGGCGATAAGTACAATGCGATCAAGTATGCGCGGTTGAGTGCGGAGCACGGCTACCTGGACAAGGGCTGGAGGGACCGCGATGTCATGGAGATGAGGAACATGGCTAAAAATCCGGAGACGACGTGGAGCTGGAAGAAAAGGGTGGGGCACAAGAGGCTAGCGGGCGAACATGGCTGTGGACATAGACATTGAGATATGGACTTGTAGTCTGCTGGGCCGCAATTGCGGAGGGAAATTTGGTTGCATATCGCCCTAGACATGGAGTTTGGGATATGACTTGCAAGCTAGACTCGCCAACGTTGGTAGTCTTCATCCCATCAAAAGGTCACTGAACTGGCGTCCGTTCAACAAGGGGAATGGATAACGTATGTTCTATGAATAAAGAAACGCCCTATACAAGCACATCCGATGTTCCACATAGTCCCGGGTATCTATGCTCGAATTCAACCACTCTAACCTACTCCCTTGTTCTCATGGCAAGATCTTCGACAATGCCTCTGCCCTCTCCCTATACTCCGCCAGTGGCAATGCAATCAATCCCGAGTACCCCACATCGCCTTGTGCCTTTTCCAACTTTCTCATGATATTTCCCACAATCTTTGCAATCCAACGATCATTCGCAACAACATTGACAGTGTTAATGCCCGCTTTGCGCCATCCGTCTTTCATCTTCGCATTCACGCCCTTGAATGTTTGATTCATGCGGGCGCCGAAGGTAGAGCTGCGTGGGGAGGCTGTCGAGGACTGGGACGCGATGGTGGCGGGTTCAGAGTCCAGGCTGTCTGCGCTGGCGTTGCTGGCATCATCCGAGGCGGCTGTTTCAGAGGCGCCGGATGCAATCGAGTCGGTACGCCTAATCTCCAATTCGAGCTTGTCCGTTGCCTGACGCTTGAGGATGAGCTCTTCGTAGCCCTTCTCTATCTCGATGACCTTGGTAGCTTTGACCGTCGCAGCGACAAAGTTGAGCAGCTCTTGATCAAACAGCGCCGGCAAGTGTCCATGGGCTGAGATCTTCATACTCGTCTCGTCCCTTCGCTTCCGTTCCAACTCTTTCGTCAGCTGCACTGCCTGCGGGGTTCCTTCAGCCTCCTGTATCTCCTGTTCAAGCTTCATTTCCTCAAAATCCGTCAGCTTTGGAGGCATTCGGTGCTCATGGTGAGGAAGCAGAAACGACGGCAGGTTGAATGTAACATCCGCGCCTCCGAGGTGGATGACTTGAGTGAGTTCTACTGTCCCAGGTATCGTTCGGTGTGCCATCAGGTCTCCAATCTTGAACTTGCATTCAATGTCGTAGTCCGTGTCCATGGGAACATGACCCGTGCAGTAGAGCTTGCTGAGCCCAACAGTGAAATTGGCATCAGCTAGCCACGCTGAGATCCGCCCTTCTAACCGACGGATCTCGGCGTCTGATGTTGAGTAGTGCTTGAAGAAATGATTCTTCATGAGTGAGACGAACCATTTTCCAGATCCCGCGGTGGTGACAGACTCGATGTAGATGGGGTGGAAATAGCTGACTGGGTTAAGCAGTAGTCGGTATAGGAAAGGCAGGCGATGCAGAAATGCTTTGATTTTTGGGTGGGAGTTATGCCGAAGGGTACTGAGCCGTACTGACTTCCTCGGCGGATGAGCAATTGTTGGCTGGTCATGGACGTGCGCGCAAACGGCTGCTCTTCGGGTCGTGTCGGTGTCCAGAACGCTGTCAGTCCCACGTTCGGCAGCGATCTTCTTCAACATCTCGCTAGAAAAGTAGCTCGTGCTCGTGTCGCAGATTTGGCGGATAGTTTCCTCGTATTCCTTGCGAGCCTTGACCTCATCCGGTGATAGTCGTTTCACTGGTTTGTCGGTTTTCTCGGGCTCAGACAAGCCATCAAATTGATATCGTGCTCTCGAAATGCCGTCCGAGGCGGCTTTCAGGATAGGCGTATCGGTAGCGATGAACTGATCCTTGGACATGTCACGTTCGTTCGGGAAGGGTTGGATGGCGCCAAAACTCATCTCATCTTTGCCTTTGACATTCGCATATACGTCGCCAATCTCTATGCGTCGAAAAAGCTTGACAACTACCTTGTCCGTCTGTATCGCCAGTTCCATGTCTTCGGAGAGCTTGACGCCCACTTCGATGCCATAGGCGGTACCTGTAAGCGTTGACCACGAAAACGTCAACCCGCGAAGAACGAACAGGCCAATTGTGTCGGTGTCGATTTCAAGCCCAGGAAGATCAAACAATCCGATCGTGTCTTGGATAAAGTGCATTCGGCGTAGCATTCTCCTGCAGCGGCGGCGCGCAAACTGGCCAGCCGTATCGAATTGGAACAAACATGATAGCAAGAGGGCCGGGTAGCAGAAGGCCGCAAACACCCAGTAGAGTAGCCATGAAGTCGCAGCCACGGCGTATGCAAAGTTGAGCGAGGTGAAGATTGCCCACAGCGGCATCCAGGGAAGGACACGGTAACCGTTCGTTTCTCCGAGAAAGAGTGAGAATAGCAGGAGCGGGGCCCCAGAGAACATCCATCGCCAGCTGCACAAGACCGTGCCCAGGAACGTCGCCGCGACACAGACAAGGGAAGTAACCGATGTCGTGGTCTTTGCACGAGGCGGACCCGGGAGAGGGACTGGTTTTCTATGAGGTACCTTGGAGCATTCGGCGTTCGCCGGGGTAAGAGTAGTAGTGTCAGAAGTGGTGTGCGTGAGGCCAGGAGCCTCAGATGAGTCGTCCATCCCTGCGCGTGTCGTAGGATCTCCTGATGTTGGGTTTGTGCTTATCGAGCGTCCATGGTGTGGCTGAAGTGGAGCAGTAGCAGGTAGTTGGTCTTTGGGTGGTGCGACGATGTTCCTTGATGTGCTAATTGTCTGCAAGGTACGGTGGTATGACGTATCGTTTTAGCGTCCGTGGCGCCTTGGTGGGGCAAGTCGACCCTGCAATGGTACGGCTGCGACTGCCGTTCTTGACGCCATCTCGGTGAACTCTACGGAGGAGCCCGTAACTTTTAAATCACCACACTGAAGCCCCCCACAACCTCTATAAACAATATCTTCACAACAACAAAATAATACTCTATAAGATTAACGTAAGTAACTCTTTAGGGGTATAAGAGTAAGTATACTTAATATTATAAAAATACTCTAACGCATTGTTGCAGAGGAGGCGGGCGTACGGCCGTTGGTAGAGAGTTCTGTACGAGGTGACTTGAAAAATATGAGCCGCTTCGTAGCGTGGTTTATTTCGCATGTAGACTATGTATCTGCAGGATTTTGAAGCAGAAGCGGTCGACATGCCCAAGTTGTCTACGAATGACGTCACGCGGTAACCGAAGGGTGTATGATCACACCGCAACATTTGAATGCATGCGAACCATATGTACAGTATGCCTCCATAGACTTCCAATCCTCCTAGTACTCCATGGCCTCCTCAAATAAGCCCCTCAACTGCTCCTTCTCCGCCTCGATATTCGACATCTCCAGGCTAGGCGCAAGCATCAACACCCTAGCTTGCGGGATCGTGCCCTCCACTAAAGCATCAATGTGCTCCGACCCAAAACCCAGGTGCTTCAAACCCCTCGGCTGGTCCCCCAGCTTTATCAAAAACTCAGCCAGCGCCTCACTTAACACTTCGCCCGCGGACTCCTTCTTGACCTGACTCACGTCAACACCGAAGCATTCCGCAGCTTGCAGGTGGCGCTCGGGGTTCGACGCGCCGGTAAATTTGAAGACTGCGGGAGCGGTCACAGCGACGGATACACCGTGCGGGATGATAGGGTTCTCGATTTGGTATCCAGGGTGTTTGTAGCCTGGGTTCTGGCCGGAAATGGGGTATGACATGCCGTGGCAGAGATGCACGCCTGCGTTGCCAAATCCGACTCCAGCGAGAGTTGCGGCGAGCAGCATTTGAGACTGTGCTTCGTGGTCTTCCGGGTCTTTCACTGCCCGGGGAAGGTATTTGACTGTATCTCGTAGGGCTTTCAGGGAGAAGATGTCGGAGATGGGGTTCGCGCCTTGGTACGCAGGACGGTTGATGGGATTTGTTGGACGAGGAACTCGCTCGTAGAACGGAATGGCGGTCCAGGACTCGAGAGAATGGCAAAGGACGTCTAGACCAGAGGACGCGTGAACAGCAGAGGGCATGGTGCGCGTGTTCAGGGGGTCAACTATGCCTAGCGTGGGCTTCAGGTTGCGATGTGCGATGCCAGTTTTGGCGCGTTTGGAGACGAGATCAAAGATGGCGGTTCCCGTGGTCTCAGATCCAGTTCCCGCGGTCGTGGGCACGGCGATGAGGGGGAAAAGCTTCGAAGGTATGGGCAGTCCTTTGCCCAGCGGAGCGTTGACGAAATCTAGAAAGTCGGCCTCTGCAGCATATCAGCCCTGTCGCTACAAGTCCAAATGGTGAACCATACCAGGGAACGACGTATACAGATTCATGAGCTTTGCCGTGTCAATTACACTCCCACCGCCCACAGCCAAAAAAGCATCCGGTCTGTACGACTTCGAAAACTCGTTTGCCTCCTTGATGCTGCTGTCCTTCGGCTCCACCCGCACCTTGTCGTAAACTTCGTACTGCACTCCTTCTCTCTCCAGCGCCTCCACGGTTTGCTTCATCGCCTCTAGCTTCCGCACGTTGCCATCTGTTACTACCATTACCCTCTTCGCACCCATATTCTTCAGATCCATGCCGACTTCCTTTGTGCAGCCGGGGCCGAAACGAATCGAGGATGCAGCCATCTCGAAGGCGTATTCTTTTTGCTGGCTGATATCGACCGGGGTTGCGAGGGCTCGGCGGGCTTGGGTGATGGTCTGCGGGCCATGGTGATGGTGCGCGGGATTGGAGTGGCAGGGACAGGACGGAGGGTGGGTAAATTGGACGGTCCGGAGGAGGTTGAGGGCGCGGGTTGCGCGCGAGGGCGATATGCGGATTGAGGTAGACAAGGCCATGCTGTGTGGGGAGGGGTGAGCGAAGCGCCGAGCAGGGCAGCGGGCACGACACAGCTGGAGGGTGAAGTTGGCCTTTTGCTGTGACTGTTCCAAAGCCAATTGACAAAGTGTAGAGTCTCAGCCGAGTCGCGAGGAGACGCGTGGGGGAAGGTGGTGTATAGGAGGCACGGAGACGTGGAAGTCAAAAGCCATTGTGGGTGACGGATGTGGGCTGCGGAGAACGGCGGTAGTTGGGGAAGCGCATCCGAGGCATGACAGACGCCGCGGACGCGCGAGTGTGGGGTAGACTAAATGGCAGATGTGGACCGCATTTCGGAGATATCATCTAACCGCATTGGACATCCCGCCGGACGCTCCCGATCGGGTCGTTGTATGCGAAGACAGGATTGTGTACAGAATAGACAATTTTATTTGCAACAGGGGCGATGACTTTTATATTCCCAGGTGCTCTCGCGAATTCAGATCTTCCTCCAAGCTCAGTGTTTCTTGAGGTACAGCACCAGCCACCCAAAGAGCCGATATCCGAAAGTGATGACGAGCATATACCCCACGTACTTCCCCACGTTCCCTGTCCCATACCCATAGCTCTCCAGCACCGCCTTCCCATCAATCATGCACTGGTCCTGCAACGAGCTCGGATACATGCAGTAGCACCCGCCATCAGCCAGCTTTTCGCAGGAGTAGCTCCTTCCCCCAAACTCGTTCACCATCATACCGCGGAAGACGTACGCTTGGTAGTCAATGTAGTGGAATACATATCTCCAGAAGACGTTGAGGGTCTCCGGCTGCACCATGAACCCGTTGACACACATCCAGAGCCCGTTCGCAAACGCCGTGGCAGCCAGCGCAACCACAAAGATGGGAATCAGCGAGGCGAGGAGGACCACGAGCGATTCAGCGGCTAGCAGGTCGAGGAAGAGCCACATAACCCAGACCCAGAATCCCTCCGCGCTGTTGCGCATATTGCTGAGCCAGTATGCGATGATCGAGAAGAGAATGGTGATGAGGAAGAGGTAGGGGATGCCGATGAAAAAGTTGGCGATCATGAAGGCGGTCGGGCCGTAGAGTCCATTGGCGCGTTCTTTGGTGTAGAGTTGGAGGTCCTCAAGGTATGCAGGTATGTAGGCAACCGCCATGAAAGACATGAAAGCGCCGCCGAAGAAAATGGCGTTGGTGAAGGCATTGATGTTAGACTGGGTTGGCGAGAGACGGAGCCAGACCGTTCCCATCATGATAGCAAGGCCTATGTACATTGCGATTCGGATTCCATATGCAACAAGGTCGCGATACGATTTTATGAAGGAGCGATGCATGAGAGTAACCGGAAGGAGGAAAGGATTGGCCGACTGGTGCACGAAATCCGGTGATAGCGGCGAGATGTTTGATTTGCAGTCTTGTATCTCGGCTGCAATGGCTGCGGCATTGGTCGACCGTTCCCAGGCTGCGTGCAGGCGGGTTAGGTCTGTCGGCTTGCCTTGGACTGCTGCAAAGTCTGTGTTGACTAGTTGAATGATGTATTCTGCCGGATTAGTGTAGAAAGGCATATCGTGCCCTAGGCTCGCAAAATAATCACGAACGTCTGCGACGGGGCCGTTGTATGTGGCCTTGCCACGCGATAGCAGCAGGAGCTTGTCGAAAAGTTCAAAGGTCGTTGTGGAAGGTTGATGGATAGAGGCGATAACCAAGATCTGGTATGCAATTAGCTGGAGCAACACCGTTCCGGAGTTTCTCCACTCACCCTGTGCTTCTTTGCGATGTCTCGAACGAACTTCATGACCTCGTAGCTCGCAGCACTGTCCAATCCGCTTGTTGGCTCGTCCAAGAAGAGTATCTTCGGGGCTGTAATCAACTGGCTGGCCACGCTGACCCTCCTCTTCTGCCCACCAGATACGCCTTTCCTGATCGGCGTTCCAATCAGAGTGCTGCGTTGACCAGTCAGGCCGAACGCGGCCATAAGGACTTCAATTCGGGCGATCCTTTCCGACTTCGTCACGAAGCTGATGGTGGTGGTCAGCCTTGCATGCTATGGCGCACCGTTGGGCGTACCTTGGAAGCGACAGTCGTGCGGCAAAATCGAGCGTTTCGCGAACAGTGAGGGATCCAACCAGTGCGTCTTCTTGCTCTACAAAGCTCGACAATTTTCTGAAGTCCTTGAGATGGGTGGCGACACCATTGAGGTATATTGACTCCTTCGCTGAGCTGTTGGTTGCCCGATGAGCGAGCACGTTGAGAAGCGTTGTCTTCCCGGAACCACTGAGCAACGTTAGTTCTACCGTAACGTGCTGTACTGGAGACACGACAAGGCGTACCTTGGACCCATGAGGGCCAGCATTTCGCCTGTGCAAATTGTATTAGTATTGTACGTCATGCGGTAGTGTGGTAGACATACCAGCCTTGACGGTGCCGTTGACATTTGATAAGATTTCCAACGGCTGCTTGGTTTGGCGGTCTTTCACCGTGACCGTTATGTCTTCCCAACAGAAGCTGTGGACAGATTGGTTGGTAAGGTGGGCATAATCGGAGCCGGCGTCTTTCTCAACATCAAGAGATTCAGAAGTAGGCTTTGCAACATCGGTTTCAGTAGCCGGAGACATGATTAAATGTGTTGGAATGAAGAATAAGAATAAGAATTATATCGATGAACATGTACAGTGAAGCGAGTGGAAGAGTAAGGCGGGTGCATCCTGAAGACGATTTTAAGGGAATGATAAAGTGTTCAGAGAGACCATCCACTGTGCCCTCCATCCTGGCATGAGACATGCAGTGCAGGAGTAATCGGCGAATACAAACAGTAAGCGGTGCCCAAGACCATCCCGATATCCCTCTAACGATAATACGCGAGTGGAAATTAGGCGGAATCTGTCGTAGTGCGCGATTGTTGGGGCCAAGTTCGGCTGCTAGGCGGTGTTTGGCTGTTATTTTGGGAGCTGAACACTGTCGGTGAGGCTGCGGCTGAAAAGTAGCATAGCACTGCACGCGCACGGGCCTCCACCTCGGCGACCATGTGGAAAATCGAACGTTCATAAATTTCCGTTGCTTTATTTGGCAAATGGGTATCGCAGACGAGGCGGCTGGACCTAGGTCGAAGTGGAGTTGGTACAGTCAATGATGTAACCACAGGGTGGGAGCCATTTAGTCTTCCATAGTGGCATGATTTTCCGCGAATCAATCGTGACAGCATTTGACCCCGAGTTCTTGCTAGGAAACGAAGATATCAGGTCCAAGCCTAGATGCAGCAAGTGGTGAGCTTCTCGCGTTCAATCCCACATCTGGCGAACGTTCAGGTTCACCCTTTTGCTTTCCATCCATCCTCTCCATTCTTCATACTCATCCTCTCCAACATTTACATCCCCAACGGGCCACCTGCGCAGGTATGTTGGGCAGGTACCCGAGATGATTTGCGGCACACCGTGCCATGCAAAGCGGGATGGGCCGCTCATATACACGGCGCTCCCAGAACGGAGTCTCAACGTGACGATCCGGTCTTCTGTGCCATTCGAGGAGGGCTCGTCCAGTTTATGACCAGACGAGAGTGTAGCTGAAGATGTCCCGATAACGAAGATGGCATCGCAACCCAAGCTGATGCTTATTAGACCGGTCGAGCTCGACTCAGCGACATCGCGATGCACACTGAGGGTGTCGCCAGGCGAATACAGGTTCAATATGGCTGCTTCGGCCCGCGTATCCGCGAAAGCGCTTTCCAAAAGCAGCTTGATGTCGGGAGGGAAAGCTGGAGGAGTACCATCTGGATAACGCTTGCGCGTCCAGTCGTACTGGCCGCCCAGTGTCATCCAGCGCATCTTCTTGTGCAACAGCTGGGATATTCCAAGCGGACGATGCACAGAAGCATCAATCGGGCGTGCAACGACATCTGTAGAGCTTGGAGACACGGAAAAGAAAGAAGCGCCTGAGGGTGGGTAGGAAATGTTGTAATGGGTGTGAATGTTGGTAAGGTGAGCAGGCTGCGATAGGTCGCGGTGGAGCAGTCGGGACAGTAGCGCAAGCTGGATCTCGGGTGGCAGCAAAGAGGGTATCATGTGCAGACCTACCTCTTGTCAGGCTCCGGACTTCAAAGACTTCAAAGTTATGCCGTTGTATCCATTCTATCACCCTGCGAACTATATTGGTGAGACAATTTAGAATATTTTCTAGAAAGGTGATTGTTCGATGGCAACTCGTGAGAAACCCAAGGGCTGCGCTGGCAGAGCAATAAATGCAGGCGAGAGAATCAACGACCGGTACTGGCAACAAGGTGGAGTGAGAGAAGAACCTACCTGGCATATCCTCGTGTTCGTACACGGCTGCTCCTAATGGCGCTTCCGGTTCGACCTCACCGTCTCCAAAGACGCGGAATGCAGCGGTCAACCGGCCAGCCTCTACTTCGCCCACGACACGGAGTCTGCTTTTTGGACCTGTTGTCGTGTCTCGTGACAGATCTACGATGGCAGGGTCGGCGTCTAGATGCTGCGGGCTCATCCGCTGGTACTTTTTGTAGACACTGCGAATGGTGTCTGGAGGACGCTGGTAAGGGTCAAGCGGCTCCATGACGGCTCACAATCACCTTGTTGTAAAAATTCAATGCGGCGAGGGAAGTTGGCGGAGGGGGCTTAAAAGGGCGTTTGAAATATGCCGGCAGGCTTCGCGTTGGGGGCGCGCTCGGACCAGGGGCTTGGCTTGTTTCTGTTTGTGTACCTGTCCCTGCGCGACGTGCGGTGCCCGCCCACGGTCAACAACGCAGATGTCCTGAGCTTTGTTGCCCCCCTTCCGCGTTCCCGAATTCCTTCACTATCCCGTTCGCGTGGTGGACCGCCAAGAGTACTTGATCTTCGACCTTGAACCCGAACACTCACAGGATCAAAAGCAACGATGGAGAACTACCAGAAGATGGAGAAGATCGGGGAGGGTATGGGCACGAGCGCTCTCCACACGCCGCACGCTAACCCAGACGCAGGCACCTACGGTGTGGTGTACAAGGCGAAAGACCTCTCGACCAAGGACCATCGCATTGTCGCCCTGAAGAAGATCCGCCTCGAAGCTGAGGATGAGGGCGTCCCCTCCACGGCCATCCGAGAGATCTCTCTCCTCAAGGAGATGAACGACCCCAACATCGTCCGCCTTCTCAACATCGTACACGCCGACGGCCACAAACTCTACCTTGTCTGTGAGTACCTCGACCTGGACCTCAAAAAGTACATGGACGCGTTGCCCGTCAGTCAGGGTGGTCGTGGCAAGCCTCTCCCCGAGGGGTCGGGCCCGGCACTAGGTTCGTTCGGTCTGGGTCCGGACATGGTCAAGAAGTTCATGCGCCAGTTGTGCGAGGGCGTCAGGTACTGCCACGCCCATCGGGTGCTCCATCGCGATCTGAAGCCGCAGAACCTGTTGATCGACAAGGAGGCCAATCTGAAGCTGGCAGATTTCGGTCTGGCGCGCGCGTTTGGAGTACCCCTGCGGACCTATACCCATGAGGTGCGAAATCTCCGCAGACATTGCGTTGGTAGGAGCTGATTTTCTAGGTTGTCACCCTGTGGTATCGTGCGCCCGAAATCCTGCTTGGTGGCCGACAGTACTCGACAGGGGTGGACATGTGGTCCGTAGGCTGCATATTCGCTGAGATGTGCACGCGGAAACCACTCTTCCCAGGCGACTCTGAAATTGACGAAATCTTCAAAATCTTCCGGTTTGTAGTCTATTACACCTTCTCGAGCAAGACTAATACGGCGCAGGATTCTAGGAACCCCGACCGAGCAAGAATGGCCCGGTGTCACGTCGTTTCCGGACTTCAAGTCATCGTTCCCAAAGTGGCAGCGCACAGATGTCGCCACCATTGTGACGAGTCTGGACGACTATGGTCTTGATCTTCTGGATGCTCTACTTGTGTTCGACCCGGCCGGTCGCATTTCAGCCAAGCAATCCGTAGTACATCCCTACTTCACGGGCTTGAATAGCCTCGGGGGGAATGGCAATGGATTCCACTGAGCACATGTCCCTGGAGAATGATATGACGTTACGGATCTTGGAAACAGCATGGGAGGCGCCGAGGATGGGGCATATTATACAAAAGACCAGCAGCGTCTTGGTGGCTTTCCTTATAATGGCATGGATGGAACTACTCATTCGGGTTGGATGAAAGGCGTTTAGCAGCATTTACCTGTGGTGGGTTTCGATATCCAGGAACATTTTTCGAGAGACCAGTTTCTCAGGCAAATTCGCCCTGTGCATACATACTGGAAACGTTGAAGTTCAAAGTTCAAAGGCGCACGTTCAAACGTTACAACGTGCGCGCAATGGTCACGATGCCTCATGGTGTTGCGGGGATTCTTGGGATGACGCAACCAATCCCATCACCCAACCTGCCAGCCTTGCCCCACCTCAGCCCTACAAGACCCGAGGGGCAATGTGACCCGTCTCGCAAGCCTCCCTCCAAGGCGCTTCCCAACCCGACAAGACCGCCCTTCAGCTAACCTCAATGCCACCGACGCCTCCCAAGCTCCTCCCGGCGTCCGAGGGCCCTCGATTGATCGTCTACCACCAAACGATCCACGACCAAGCAGGAAGCTACCACTCGCTGCTCCCGCTTCTTACCAACAACACAGGCATCACCCACATCATCGTCGCCGCCATACACCTGAACGAGGGCCCGGGGAACATCACACTCAATGACCACGCGCCGGACGATAGGCGATTCGAGCAGCTATGGGGAGAGGTGAAGTGGCTGCAGGGAAGCGGGGTCAAAGTCCTAGGGATGCTGGGTGGTGCAGCAAAGGGCAGCTTTGAGCGGCTGAGCGGGAGCGACGAAAGCGTACGACCACCTCCCCTTCGCCTCCTCACGAGACAAAGATGTCTGCCGGTGTAGACTAACGGCCGCACCAGTTCGAAGCCTACTATAAGCCCCTGCACGCCCTCGTCTCCACCTACGCGCTCGACGGCCTGGACCTCGACATCGAAGAAGAAGTCCCTCTCCAAACCGCCACGCGCCTCATCTCCCGTCTGCGCACCGACTTCGGCCCCGCCTTCCTCATCACCCTCGCCCCTGTAGCCACCGCCCTGCTCCCAGACCCCAAGATCCCCCCGCACCAGCGCCCCCCGCGGCCTATGCTAGCAAGCGGCCGCACGCCGAACCCGCTGTTTCCCACACTGCCGCACCTCAGCGGCTTCAGCTACCCAGAGCTGGAATGTAGTGTGTACGGGAAGGAGATAGCGTGGTACAATACGCAGTTTTACTGTGGGTGGGGCGATGCGGGGACAACGCAGTGGTACGACGCTATCGTCTCGGCTGGGTGGTCACCATCTAAAGTCGTCATGGGCGTTGTGACGAACCCGGGAAACGGGGCGGGCCATGTGCCTGTCAGTAGACTCCGCGACGTTGCGGCCCAGCTGCGCGAGAAGTACAAGAATCTAGGGGATGGGTTCGGCGGGGTGATGGGGTGGGAGTACTTCAACTGTGGCGACCACGAAGAAGACCTCGTGCACGTTACTTCGCTGGACTTGAACAACGAGACCGTGCAGGCGGGATGGGTTGCCGCGCTGGGCAGGGTTCTGCGTGTGGAAGAGCCTCCGCATCCGCACACGGGGAGGCCGTTGATCGGCATTACACCCGAGCAGATCCGCCAGATGGTTACGCAGCTTCCTGAGGCAAGGGCGCCGTGGCCCGAAGAAACGGTGCAGAATTTGGTGGTATTGGGATTCTCAACCCAAGAAGCGATTGCAGCGCTGAATGCTACCGATGGCAACGTGGAGCTCGCAGCAGGCTTCTTGTTCGAGCAGTATCCGCAGTAGAACTCCACGTGCCCGCCTAACAGTATAAAGAACCATCGCACTCCGAAGGAAGGTCATCAAACCGATCGACCCACGGAAAGCAATCCTGTCAAGATCTTATCTCTCCCATCAGAGGAGCCCACACCATACAATCACTCCCCAGATCCGCAGTTTCACAAATCAGATTCCCCTTGCAAGCCCCCTGCCATCTTGTCATGTCAACCTCGGCCCAGCTCAACCCTGGCCGAGCCTCATGCCACCCCCGCCAAGCAGATGGGCATCGGCCGATGCCGTAACGTACCACGACGTCGGACCCCGCGCGGCGAGGCCAGTGTCGATCCAGGCGGGAGCCGGCGCATGATGTGAGCAGGGAGCTAGGGTCGGAGGTGGGCACAGGGCCTAGAATCTGCCAGAGCTTGTGGTTTCGCATACTACGGGATTTGGGGTTTAGCTGGCGGAACTCGGTACTGTTCGTGTTGGAGGGGACAGGGGACTAGGATGTACGTGGGCATGTGGCTGAGTTGGGCTTGAAAGCGAGGTACGAGGTAAAAAATAAATACAAAATAAATCCCCCCCAGTTGCCTTGGTATCTCCATTGCAGATCCGCAGAGGCCGCACAGTGCATGTGAAACTTCTGAAAAGATGTTGTTCGCGTGATTACTGTAGTTTCTGTCTTTCGCCCATGGAATTCAGATCTATGCTCCCCTATCACCGCCTGTTCAAAGAAGCCAATTTCTCTCCCCAGGGTATCCCATATATCGACCTAAACGCGCTCCAAACTCTCTCGGACCGAAAAGAAAGGTGCCGAAAGGCGGGGTGTGCAACGCCGCAGAGCCCATGCAGAGGGTTCCCCACAGGATGTTTCGCTCAGAGTAGCGTTTCGCTCTCGAAACACAACGTAAACGAGACAGCCGGCTCGAAACCCAGGGCGATGTGATGCATGCGGAGAAGTGAAAGACAAGGTAAAGGGCCACCAATGCTGTCTTGATCCTTAAACGCGTCCCCCCAACGCGATGCTTCCGTACCAAAAGCTGCCACGCTCGAAATATCTCCGTTCGAAAAGAGGTCGTAATCTATAATGTAGTCGTGATGCGTGTGAAAGCAATGCGTCATATGCAACCGTTCGCCGTCTAACGCCGTGTAAAAAAAACTCGATCGATCCATGATCCAATCTTCACCCAACATATCTCAGCGCCTTCCGAAAGCCCGCCATCTTATCTAACGTCTCGCGGATAGAATGGCTCGAAGTAGTTCGTTCTCCAAGCGTCGGTCGAATATTACTCGTTCCAATGCCACACGGCGGAGAGAGCGAGCGCGAAGAGCTCCGGCTCCGAATCGATGAGGGTGGTGGCGGCGAGAGATAAGTAGAAGAGTTTGAAGAAGTGGAGCTCGAGGAAGCGGATCTCGACGATAACGACGAGTTTGAAGAAGTCGGTGTGAGTTGGAGAGCGTGCGTAAGGCTGGAAAGCAGGGGTATTAAGTATATGAACGTAATAAATGGTGTCAAGGCGAAGAAGAAGGAAAGAGAGTGCGAATGGCCGGATGCCGCGCTAGTGATATGCAGATGCAGAGTGGGGTGCGGACCAAGAAAAAAGAAAACTCATGAGCGAATGGATGGATGCACACTGGGTAATTACCTTCCATCATCGCCAGTTCTTGTCGGACTCTCCTTCCGACTGTTCATCTCTGTGTTTCTTTGCGTCTCTTCTCGTAATGTATCTAAGCTTCTGGCAGGACTAGGCGTCGTCCCACGACTTGTAGGTGTCCTGCTAGGACTGCTCGGTCTGGAGGTCGCAATCTCGTAAGTCGGCAAGTCTTCCGAAATCGGAGTCCGCGCGGGCATGCGCACGGCGGTATTGTAAGAGGGTGTTCGTGCAAGAGCTTCCATGTCGTATTCGCCGCCAGCGAAGTAGTTTGAGGGCGGGACACGGTTGACATCGTCAGGTATTGAGTGAGGGGTGCTACCCCCAGATGAATGATGTGACTGCTGCCTGGCCGGAGCGAAGCGCGTGTTGCGGCCATTTTGGTTGAGGTCGAGGTTTTGGAGTCGGTGTTGAAGGGCTGTTGCGGAGGCGCCACCAGCGACTGCGTCTAAAGAGGGCAGGTTTTCCTCTGAACCTGACCGACTGTGCGAATAGAATGGGGTATTTGTACCGCTATTCGCCATACTTGCATGCCCGCCTGGTGTCATGAACCCGCTAGGATCTATATCATTGTAAAGCTCGTCCAGCTGATGCAGACCATAAGTGGGCGGGGCGTTCTGATTCACTTCGTCCTGCATCGCTTGTCGATTCAACACATTCGGGTCGACCAGCACGCTCTGGTCTTCTCCAGGCGGCAGATTTGGCGATATGAATAGGTGTACGTGATTCTTAACCAGAAGTTGACTCGTATGGCCTTCTGGGTTCAGAAGATTTACATACAGGCGGAGCTTGTGGGAAATGCGCATGTTTTCAGTGTCGACTGACTGCCGGCAGTTTTTCAGCGACTTGGGCAGATCTAGCGTCATGGAGAAGCGGTGACATTCGTCGAAGAGCTGGTCAGCGTCCTCGACTCCGTCCGGTACCCGATTTTCAGAGTTGGGCGGCATGGTGCCTTCTTTCACCACCACATGGGAATCCGACTGATGTGATATCCGGCGCCCTGCATAGTCGCAGAAAAGCTGCCGTGATTCGATCAGTTCCATCTTGATGTTGGTAATCTGAACCCCTTTTCGCAGCGGTATCAGGACGAAGTCTGCGGTGACGGAGGTTCCGACTATGTAGTTCTTTTGAGGGACGGTGATTTTGTAGGCCAGTTTCGAGGCCCAGATATCCTCGTTAATC
Organism: Lentithecium fluviatile CBS 122367; assembly: GCA_010405425.1. Taxonomy (NCBI): domain Eukaryota; kingdom Fungi; phylum Ascomycota; class Dothideomycetes; order Pleosporales; family Lentitheciaceae; genus Lentithecium; species Lentithecium fluviatile. Next base: position 220,460 of record MU005594.1, on the reverse strand, counting down.
TGCTCCATTGGCACAGAATCCAAAAGATCTCGCCCCAACGTTCGAATCACCCTGATGTGTGACGAGGCCGTCAATGGCTTGCTGATGTAGCCTCTATCGACCGTTGCCTTCAGACTGTACACAATCCAATTCGTAGGGAGCCCCTCGACGCTCTCCTCCAGCCCGCTCGGCATCTTGAACTTGAATTCCCACTCGTGTACACCCGCGTTGATCTTGTGCGTCTTGTTCTTGGTTCCATCGATGGGAAAGAGTGTGAGTGTCTCGAGGAAGAAGTTCTGCTTTTGGGATATGGGCTGCGGCGTGACTGTGTTCGTTGTGTGCCACCTGTCAAAAGTGTCAGAAGGGCTCTCGCAGAAGGTAAATCCTTGGGTAATAAGCCGTCTGTATAGTTGGTCCTGATTGCCCTCGCACCCGTAAGAGGCGAAGGTTTGGCTGATTTTGGGCACCCTTGGTAGGGTTTGGTGTGCTCTGGCTTATTTCCCAAGAATCTTTCACGTACGAGACTTTGCGCACGCCCGTCAAGGTCACCCGTATGCTCTTGACGGACATGGACTCTGAGTTGGTGAGCACGAGCTTGCCCGTGAGTTCCGCATCTTGCGCCTCCGACGGCTCTCCATAGAAGACCACAAACGGCGAATCCGGCCTGGGTAATTGGCATCAGTACGACTCATCTACGCAGTTTTCAAGGCTCAAAACGTACTTGACCTCCAGAACGGGCGCAGAGTTCCTGCCAAAGACGACGCCTGGGCGCGGCATGGTGCAAAGAGAGGAACAAGAATCACAAAGGGAACAAGATCATCACCTCGTCTGGGGACGGGGAGGCTTGGGCCTATGTATGATCGGGGAGCGACGGCGGCGCTCGGGGCTATGTCTGACTGGGCCGGTATGTGCGGAGAGGCTGTATGCGGGCGTCGCGAGCGTGGCTGAGGGTTGCGAGACGTGGGATCGTTCGACGCAGACGTCAGCTGGGCGTGGGAAAAATATACGGACAGCTGGCTGTGGGCGTCACAGGCGTCACAGGCGTGGGATGGCGGGCCAGGGCGGCGGATTGCTGAATGAGGGTATTCAGTACCATGTCATGGCGGGCTAGTGCCTTCTGCGGGTCTGGTCTGGGAAAGTTTGTGAGAGGCTGCGACGGCGCAGGCGCGACAAAGGAAGCGTGCCGAAGAAGCTCCCGCGAACGGCTGATGGCCTGACACGAGCAGGCCCACGCCGGAATTTTTCAGATGTTGCTTGCGCAGGTGTGTCACTCACGTCAGCCATCCCTGCTCGCAACAGAGGCCCATGTGAGGGGGACCACTGGGGACCAACAATCACCAAGAATGCCGTCGCGGTGGGGCGGCGTCGGTATCGATTGTCCCAGCTCGGGCCGAGAGCAGGCGCAAAATCATTTATTCCCGCCGCACTGGTCACCTCATTGATCGCCGCGCATGCTGTGCGACCACCGTCGCTGCATCCAAGACTTCCTCTGTCCCGAGCCCGGCGCGCATGCGCTTGTCAAGCGGACCATCACTCTGAAGCCGTGAAACAAACAGCGGAAAAACTCTGCATTGAGCAAGCCGGCCGCATGGCCTCCTGCGCCATACACAGACATGCCCTATCAATGTGGCACCCGCTATCGCAATCTACCGGTATGTGCTGCTGCGGCACACATGCACGCATGCAAGTCGCCTCGTGCGCGTAGGGCTGAACATGTCACCATCGCTGATCGGACAATCCCGGAACCATGCACTTTTTCCTCCCAGACACCAGGAATGCAGCCCTGCGTCAACCCTGCGTTTGCCCTCGAACCTGCTGGCAGATACCTCGGCCCCGAAAGTACCTGGCACTCTCACGGATAGCTCGCGCCTGCACTGGCACTCGCGCTCGCAGACGTCGTCGACGGCGCGTCGTCGCTGCCGGTGCCCTCCTTGGGGCGGTCCCAGGTGCGGATGTGGCCTGCGAAAATCACCCTTATCAGCTTATCGGCTCAACAAGGGCCAGCGGATCTGGTACCACATCAAACGGCTGTTCCTGCGCCCAAGCTTCGCCGCCAGGATAAGCTTATCGTCGGAGCCGCAGCCCCATTGCCAAAAAGAGGAGGCTCCCGCTAAAAAAAAAATCTTGCACTCACCGTTGTTGCACGAAGTGATGATGCAATCTTCCTCGAAGCCCAACCAGCACAGCGGGTGCTCGTCGACTGATTTCGCCTGCAACCCGCCGTTAGCAAACCAAGACATCCTGCACCAACATGCCGCCATTGACTCACCATGACTGGCGGTAGCATCGCCGTCCGCGCCCGGGGTTCTACCGGATGCACAATCTCTTCCTCGTCGAGCAGACTGCCGCTTGTAAGATTGGAGTTCGACCGCAGCCGGGTGGTGGATCCATCTGTTCGAGACCGCTGCATCTTAATCGTGCCCGAGGTGATGCTGTTGCGCTGTCTCACCGATGCTGCTCGAGGCCTGTGGAGCATGCCCACACTAAAGTCCCACAAAAGCAGCCGACAGTCCTCACCGACACTCCCTATCCGGTAGTTGCGCTCGTCGCACCGCCATGGATCGAACTGTACCGCCGTCACCCACGAGTTGTGTCCCTGACAGCGTGCCACGAGCATGCTGTCTTCCAAGGACCAGATGGATACTAGGTCATCCTGCCCCCCTGTCACAATGTACCTGCCATCCGGCGACCAGCATACGCAAATCATGCCGCCATAGTAGCTCATGAACTGGTGGAGTAGTCTGTCGCATGTGAGAGACGGACTAGCCTCCTGCATGGTGCACTTACTCTTCCTTGAGAAAATCAATAATGCGGAACGACCCGTCTTCCGAAACGACTGCAATGTGCCGACAGTTCGGCGAGAAAGCAAAAGCGTTGATCTTCGAATTCGAAACCTTCCAGTATGACACCGGGTTCGCCTTTTGGTTCCTCGAGTTGACCGACTTCTTCACGGCAAGCGACGCCTTCTTTTCCGGCGGCGTCTCACCATTTGATGCGTGGTCCTCGGCGACAAACGGCGCGTCTTCCTTCTCTTTGTCGTATACTATCAGACTTCCGTCTGTGTGTGCTGCAAGGAAGAGGTTTTCGCTGTTCGGCAGCCATCTGATGTCTGTCACCGCCGACCCGTTGATCGCCCCCTGCATGGTCACTAAGCTGGACACTCCATTTCAACTGTCCGATTTACTTACGTTTTTATTGAGCCGAGCATACTTTTGCGACATGGGCTCGTACCAGATGATATCGCCCGTTGAGAAGCCCATGATGATATCAATATGGTTCGGTCCCTTGGTGAGCTGGTTCACATCGTGGCATAATGCATGCGCTTTTGTAAATAATATCTTGGTCAAATGCTCCTCCTGCGACTGGTTAGCCCACCCATATTCGCATGGAAGAACGGTTAACCGACTTTTGTGGGCGAGCTTAGATCTAACCATTGTAGCGCTCGGTTGACGTTTGCAAAGGCAAATAGTCCGTTGGGGCTGTGTTCCTGTAGACGCTTCGACAGGCCTTCGTGGGGAATAACCCTCGAAACAAATGACGAATTGCTCTTGACAATGTTGCTCTTGGGTTTCCGTTTCTTCAGCGGATCCTTGCTATCTTTGCTGTTCAGAACAGCCAGCGATGGGTTCTCGGCTCCGAATGCCGGCGCAGCTCCTTCCCGCGGCGTCGGTGTGATTCCATTTGCGCTGTGTGAACCCGAGTCACTCGTCTGGCTATTCGTCTCGTGCGGAGACTCCTGAATGCTCGGCGGCACCTGCGATCGCGTGCTGGCCGAGGTATCGAGTCGGTATAAGCGCGAGTAGGACGGCAGCCGGGGCGCGAGGATGACGATAGACAGCTTGGTTCCCGCGCTCGGCGGCGATATAGCAGTGGCAAGCGGATTGGGATTGTGCACAGGCGCTTCCGAAGGGTGCGGCGGCGGCGTGGCTAGATGGAGATCGTCCTTGAGCACGTATGTCCCTACCATGGTCCCAGCGTGAGCGAGCAGCGTGAAGAACGGGGAACGGGAGTAGTACCTTCTCCCACGACCAACTGATATTCCGGCCCTGTGGGATGGGTGAGGGTGTTATTCGTTTCAATAAGCTGGCCTGCGCCAGGCGCGCCTGGGTAGCCTGTTGGGTATCTGGGCGGCGGTGGGAGGACGCTGCGGAGTGAATTGCATGTCAGTCAAGCTTCGCGCGTGCAATGGTGCGCCGCACATTCGGGCGTGATTGGACGCTGGACACTCACAACATGGCAGCAGACGCGGCGCAATATGCCCCGAGACGAGTCGCAATCAATCAACCGCAGTCAGATGCGCTCTCGGTGATAAATGCAGGGTCGGAGGATGGTCGCTTCAGGTCATTGGAGGCACCACGGCGACGGAGACAGCGGTACAGAATGATGGAGTGTGGGGTAGGGCAGCAGGACGGGGATGCCGCTATATGGGGAATTGGACACTGGCGGGTTTAGGCCGTGTCGAGGCCGGGGATTGCGCAAGCACGGCTGGCTAGCAGCTTGTGGCACAGCTTCAGACGGCCGGAATTCATCCGCACACGAACCGAACAGATATGACGACAGGCGTCTTTAGAAGGGCAGCGGAGGTGCGAAGAGGCGCGGAACACCTTCCAGAAGATGTTCCAGCCTCATGGTCCCAACGGTGAGGCACTGCTAGCTCGGTCGTTCACAGTGGGGTTCCCTGCAGTCCACGTGCTGGAGCTTGGCGCTCGGTGCATCGATTAGAGCTCCAGCTCTGAATGTGAACGTCCGTCACGACCATCAACCGTGATTTTTCTGGCGTTCTGTCGTGGACCTATCCCCCCAGGTCGAAATGCACTAGCCATGCAGACGCTGCGCATTCGACATGGCTACCGGTAAGCGGCACGTCTACCCTCCCGATTGCGCCGGACTGACCTGTCTAGTCCGAATCTGTGTATGCGGTGATGAGGGAGTCGGCAAGAGCTCCATCATCACATCGCTCGTCAAGGACACGTTTGTCACCGCTAAGATTCAGTCCGTCCTCCCGCAGGTCACGCTGCCGCCGACCGACAATGTCACGACTACCATCGTCGACACCTCCGCCCTGCCGCACGAGCGCCATGCCCTCCGCAAAGAGCTCCGCAAATCGAACGTCATACTTCTAGTGTACTCGGACCACTACAGCTATGAGCGGGTGGCACTTTTCTGGATGCCCTACTTTCGCTCGCTGGGAGTCAATGTACCCGTGGTGCTGTGTGCAAACAAGTCGGACCTCGCATCCAATGCAGCAACCTCGCAGGTGGTGGCGGAGGAGATGCTGCCGGTAATGAACGAGTTCAAGGAAATCGACTCGTGCATCCGGACCAGCGCGAAGGAACACCATAACATCAACGAGGTTGTTTTCCTCTGCCAGAAGGCCGTCACCCACCCCATCGCGCCGCTGTACGACTCTAAGGAAAACATGCTCAAGCCTGCCACGGTGGCTGCGTTGCAGCGCGTGTTCCACCTCTGCGACAAGGACAAGGATGGGTTCTGGAATGATCAGGAGATACACGACTTTCAGCTCAAGTGTTTCGAAAAGCCATTGGGCGGGGAAGATCTGGCCAATATCAAGCGCTCCATGGAGAGATTTGTTCCCGGGTCGACTGGGGAGCATGGGATGGATGAGAAGGGCTTCCTCCTGCTGAACAAGATTTTTGCCGAGAAAGGCCGCCATGAAACCATTTGGATAATTCTGCGGAAGTTCCACTACACTGACAGCCTGAGTCTCCAGGATACGTTTTTGCACCCCAAGTTCGATGTCCCGCAGTACTCCTCGGCCGAACTAAGTCCGGCCGGATACCGGTTCTTCGTGGACCTGTTTCTGAAGTTTGACCGGGATAACGATGGCGGGTTGAATGACAAAGAGCTCGCCAATCTATTTGCGCCGACGCCCGGAGTCCCAGCTTCGTGGATCGATTCGGCGTTTCCATCATGCACAGTACGGAATGACGCCGGTCATATCACTTTGCAAGGATGGCTGGCCCAATGGAGCATGACGACGTTCGAGGAGCCAAACACGACGCTCGAATACCTAGCCTATCTTGGGTTTGAGAGCGGGGATCGAGGAGGCACGACCAACGCGCTGAAGGTGACCAAAGCGCGCAAAAGGCGGAAGAAGCCGGGGCGAGTCGAGCGCAACGTCTTCTTGTGCTATGTCCTCGGCTCAAGGGGCAGTGGAAAGAGCGCGCTGTTGTCAGCCTTCCTCCAGCGACCATTTACTCACATGTATCATCCAACCATCAAACCCCGGTCTGCGGTCAACAGTGTGGAGTTGAAAGGGGGTAAGCAATGCTATCTTATTCTCGAAGAGCTCGGCGAGCTGGAGCCGGCCATTCTGGAGAACCAGGCGAAGCTAGACGCTTGTGATTTGCTCTGCTACACCTACGACTCGAGTGACCCCGATAGCTTTTCGCACATTGTGGAGCTGCGGAAGAAATATCCTCATCTCGACGACCTCCCAGCCGTATATACCGCCGTCAAAGCGGACCAGGACAAGACGATGCAGCGCTGTGAACTGCAGCCCGACGAATACACAAGCGCCCTAAACATGGCTGCGCCACTGCATGTCAGTGCAACGTGGAACAGCATATCGGAGCTTTTTGTCCACGTACGTACCACCCTTAATGAAGTACTTTTCTCTTCTTCTGGTGCTGACCTTGTACAGCTGGCAGAATGTGCAACATTCCCCTCGCAAACCTTCCCAAAGCAGGAGGAAGAAGCCTATGACAACATGAGCCTCTATCTGACGGTCGGAGCCGTGGCATGCGCCGCAGCCGGCGTACTGTTCGTCTGGAAGCGCGTGTCGGCGAACCCATGACCTCCCTACTCAACTCTTCAACGAGACGCATGACTTAAATAGCAATAGTGTGTAATAAATAATCAACCCCCCTCCACCACGGTAAGGCATTGGCCGGCAGGACCCAAGAAGTGATGTTCTCCCCTGACTACCGCTGCACGCATGAGCGCATGATGTCAGCTCCACTGCAGTGTGATTTTCTGTGCCACGGACTCCTGAGGGCCAAGAAAGCTCGAGCTGAGGCTGTCGCCCACTCACTCGCCGTGCGCCCCTGGCGCCTTCGCTACTTCGGGCCTGGTTCCCCTGACGGAGGCGCTTGTATAGATGTTCGGCTTTAGCGACTGCCCACTGTGTTGAGAACCGCGACGGTCCTCGGCTGCGGTGTGGCAGGGGAATAATTTGCGTGCAGTAGGTGGTAGAGCGCACAAACGTCGAGATGTGCTTGATTGGCAGAAAACCACGGGGCGTGCATCGCGCGCAGGCTGATCTGGACGAGTGACGGCCCTGCCCTGCATCATCGCGCCGTATCAATTTGGGGGTGTCAAAGGAGGGGGTGGCTCGCGGCCAGGCTTCGCAGCGCGTGCCTCTTAAACCATCTTCGGGCCCTGTGGCGGCGGGTGTAGGACCAGAAGCAGACAGACGCGCTCGAGACAGACAGCACGTTCCGCTCGGCACTAGTGGTAGGGAAGCGAGAGATATCCTACTGTGTACATCCTGACCTCCGTCACCGAGCACGCCCACGCTCACGCCTACGCCCACGGCAGCACGCCTTCTCGACGGCACACCACTCTGGCCGGGTCATGGTCGCCTTTATTCTTACCCCTTCCGCTCCACTCGACCACCCTCGCCAGCCCGCCGCATGCCGCTCGCTCTCGCTATTCGATGACCTCTCTCCCGCGGGTGTGGCCTTGTCCTAAACAGTGCGCCTGCTGCCCTCTCGCCACGCCTCCCCCGAGCAGCAGTCAGAATGCAGGTGAGCACCTCACGCCGGCACCCACATGCAGGGCGCACCAAAGAGTCGCCGCCGTGCTCGCCGTGCGGGCCTGGCCCTTCACCTCCGCTGCCGTCGCCCGCACCCCGTCCGCTCTCCGCTCTAGCGCCCGAGCCGACGCCTGGAGATAGTCTATACAGATGCTAACCTGTGCCTTGTGCACCCCGCAGGCCTCCGAGCGAGCACGCGAGCTCGAGCGAGTCTACCAGCAGCGCCGCGGCCACGCGCCCCAGATCTCCATCAGCGATGACAACCATCACGTCACCGAGGCCATTGGCGACCTGTACGGCCACGACGACGACTTCACCGCCAAGCGCAGTTCGCGCCCGCTGAGCTTCATACCCAACCCGCTGGGCGATAACCTCGAGACGGCCCTCTCCCCCTTTGATCCCTTCCCGACGGCCCCTCCCAAGTCCCCCCTCCGCCCCCAAGCACCCGCCGACACCCTCCCCTCGCCATCCACGAGCGCCAATGGCAATCTGGCCATACCTCAAAGAAAATCCTCGACAAATCGCGCCGCCCCGAACGGGCCTCTGTCGCCGCCCTTGACGCGGACAAATTCGGACACGGCCACACAACAGTTCCCGCTCCATGACCTGGAGTACGAGTCGAGTCCCGCTGGCCTGGCCCAGGAACTGAGCAATTTGCAGGCGATCCGCCGCATGTCCATGGATGTGAACACGTCAGACCCTGACCTGCCCTCATTCAAGTCGTTCAATGCGTCCGCCGTTGCTCCGCAGCACTTCTCCGAAGAGGATGACCCCTCGAAGCTCTTCTGGGTGCCCGCGCGCCTTCATCCGGAACTCGCACCGAAGGAGTTCAAAACCTTCATCGAAGAGAAGGTTGACAAGATCAGGAGGCGTTCCGGCGATTCAGACTCTTTATCTCCGGATGGCGCTCTCGGTCGGCAAAGCTCAGGCGGTGGCCTGCGGAGGAAGAAGTCCATGCTCTCACGTCAGATTGACAGCGGAAGCGGATACCGAGATGGTGCAGAAAGACTGGAACGAAAGCGTTCTGATGGACCGAAGCCCAACGGTGGGCTGCCACACCTGCAAGAACTAGAGCACATTGTCGAGGATCCCGCAGCCCTAGTCAGGCGCATGAGCATAGATGCAGCCCGACGACATTCAGCTACAGACAGCGACGGCGGCATGGAAGATGTTCCTATTCTTCCTGCTAAGATCGCCGCGCTAGGGACCCTGAAGCGGTCGACGAGAACCAACTACAGACGCGGCAGCCTCCGCAAACAGGGACCTCTCTCACGGCGAGCCGCTGTTGCAAGGCAAGCCGAGACTGACACCGAAGAGTCCCCCACCGCGTCTCCGATACAGGAGCCCGATCTGTCGAATCTGACCTTGACCAGGGTTCAGTCTGAACCTGTGGGCGCGCCAGAGAACTTCTCCCGCCCGACACGCAAACGGTCTCCTCCTGCTGTACAGCAGTTTTCAAGCCCTCCTAGTGATGTTTCTCGACCAGACTCTTCCGGGTATGCACAGGACGACCGCAAAACCGCGCCGCAGGCCAAGCCCTTCCATTCGCGAATTGCCTCCAACGGCCGAACAACGGCGCCCTTACCAGGCTACATACCGCCGCAGCAGCAGCAGGTGCCCCAAATCATCGAGACCCCCCCTCCACCTGAACCAAATCGGAAACTGCAGGTGCAACTTCCCGAACGCAACTCCTCCCGACAGCCCCCGCCTTCGAATCACCAGGCGCCCCAGGGTCCTCGACAGCCACCACAGCAACAGCACCAACGTCCGTCGTCCGCCACCCGGCAAAATCGACACGCTCAGGCAGCCCAAGCGTCTCCCATCAAGCCTGCGCAGAGCTTCGATGAGCTTATTGCAAACCCGTCAGCCCTTCCTGGCAGCAACACCAGGACAGACAACTTGTCCATTATCCCGACCGAGGACAAGAAGCCGGATAAAAAGTCGAAGGACAAGAAGGACAATGAGGGCAGTTCGAGGAAAACAAGTTGGGGCTGGTTACGCGGCAGCGACGACAAGGAAAAGGAGCGTGACAAGAAGGAGAAGGAGGAAAGAGAGAAGGAGCTTGCGAAGAAGGTGAAGAACAAACTGAGCAAACCGCAAGAGAAAGGGCACGATGACACAAGGCTCGACGTATTGCAAACATCAATCACCGGTGGTGGGCGAGGCCGTGAAAGCGTGGTTCTGGATCGCGAAAGCGTCAAATTGGAAGAAGAGCGGAAGAAAGAGAGCAGTAGAAAATCATCAGGCGGTGATGTAAAGAAAGAAAAAGAGACCGGACTGTTCTCGTCCATATTTGGTGGAGGCAAGAAGAAAGGAGAGAAGGAGTCATCTCACAAAAAAGGCAGCTCTATGCGGGGTCTTTCTCCCGATCCACCCCCGCGCATTCTCAAACCTGACATCGACTACAATTGGACACGATTCTCAATCTTGGAAGAGCGTGCAATCTACCGCATGGCTCACATCAAGCTTGCGAACCCTCGCCGAGAGTTGTACTCTCAAGTTCTGCTGAGCAACTTTATGTACTCGTACCTGGCTAAAGTGCAACAAATGCACCCGCAAATTCAAATTGGCACCTCTGCGCAGGCCAAGCAACAGCAGCAGCGGCAAGCTGCCCAGCAGAAGAAGGACCAACCGGACGAGTTTACCCAGTACCAAAGGTACCAACAGGTTTGTGAGGCCAACCACAGAAGATCAGCATCTTGGCTAACTACCACAGCAACAGCAAGAGCAGTCAGACAAGGGGAACCAACCTCCCACCAACCGTTCACAAGAGAACCTTGGCTCCAACCTTTCTCAGGAAGACGAGCAGCAGCAGCAAAATCAACAGCAATACCACCAAGACGCACGGCAGACGCAACGGGACCCGCGCGATTCACATCACTCGAACTATGGGAACTCGAATGGCGGGTATAGTGTTGCGAACAGCCAGAGTTATATGGGAGGCTCGGGGAAGGACTCGCAGGGGTCCTACGGATACGATGACTCGGATCAGAGCAGCAGGGATGATGATATGTGGTAACAGCTTTGGCACTTTTGCGCAGGACCCCTATGCCCCTCCGCCAAACTTTTCTCTTAGCGAGGCCGACTGGGCGTTCGCCTCACTTCTCAGCACCTACTACTTTTTTGTATCATATAATCTGGGGATTTCGATAGTGCTCACATTTGTTCTTCCTCGTCTTGTGGCCTTAGCTAGGAGTCCAGTGTTAGCGAGGTAAATGGGCGTGTTGGGCGTTTCATATGTAGGGTGCATTTGCTGTAGGGCAATGATGGGATGGTATGCGATGACGGCATTTAGCAACTGAGTGTAGTTAGCACGCTAGCGGCTCGTACCTGCATATATGGAAACCCCTGAACCATGATGTTGACGGATGGCTTCGGATGAGGATGTCAGATGGAAGGTGATTGCGTAAGCTGTCAGCGAGAACCTGGTGTCATCTTCGGCTTTTGCGGTGTAGAGATAAGGATTCTGTGGGCTTGACGAAGTTAAGATGGCGATGACGGCACCTTCCACATCGCTTTCTTCTCCACCACATTTCCTTCGTCCTCCACGCGCACCGAGTCCACCTCGACGCGTCCCTGAGAAGCAATGTCCTCAATCGACACCTCCATCCCCCCACTAAAAGCCGTCTACACCTACGACCCTAAAAGCACTTCGGAAGAGCCGGAACCAAGCAAAAAGTTGATTGAGAAACTCGGACTGCACAAGCACATCGAGGGCGGCTACTTTGTCGAGCTCGACCGCCATCCGCTCACAGTGCCCAACCCTTTCCCGCCCACGCCCGGCCCGCCGAACCAAACGACGGCCAAACCCTGGTCCGGCGACGACAGCATCAGGAATGCGAGCACGAGTATATTCTACTATTTGAGCAAGGGGAGGCCGCAGGGCTGCTTCCATAGGAACAAGGGACGGACGGTGCATACGCTGGTTAGTGGGCGTGGGAGGTACGTGTTGATCCATGCGGATGCGGGGGGGGAGAAGAAGAGGGTGGAGACGTTTGTGGTGGGGAAGGACGCAGAGAGGGGCGAGAGGATGGTGTGGGTTGTCGAGGGTGGGAAGTATAAAGCTAGCTTCTTGCTGGAGTCGTCGGAGGGAGAGGGTTTGTTGATTAGTGAGGTATGTGTGCAGCACTGCGGTTGCTGGAGATGCTGGACATGGCGGAGATGGGTCCGCGAGCTAACGGTAGACAGACGGTCGTTCCTGGTTTCGAGTACTCGGACCACGACTTCCTGACGAGGCAGCGGTTCGGCGAACTGGTCACAGAGGAGCAGGCGCGCGAGTTGGGGTGGTTGGTCAGGGACGACGGCGACATCGATCAAAGTGAGCTTTAGACTCATTAGTCTGTGCTAGCTGCACCAGTATGGTAGATCCTGAGGCTGTGCCAGTGAAAGTGGTACATAAACTTTCCCGAAGCACGCACGATGTAATACAACAGACCACATCTTGCTTCGGCGCCTGAGACATGCATCCTCTCGCCCACGCCGCCGGCTACCAATCTGGCGTCCCAAATGCTTTACCCGACCAGCACCACCTCCCACGCGTATCCCAGCAAGATTTACAAAAGCCGCTCTGACAAGGCTGTTGATCGGCGTCAAAAGAAATTTGACGATGCTTGGTTGTGTCCAGACCAATGGCGGATCAGCCACCGAATCATCCTGCCGAATGGTGCTCGCTGGACCTTGCGGAGATCAGTGACGTCACAAGTCGATGAGCAGATGTGCAGACATTCCTGCCTGATGCGGTCGTGCTAGGTCAGACTTGTGCTGTCGTGCTAGGTCAGACTTGTGCTGTCGAATGTCTGGATCGTGGGCTCGATATATTATTTTTTCGCATCCGCAGCTTGGTTCCCTACACCTATTTCTCTCCTCGACGCTGAGCCTTTGCTTTGCTTTTCCCTGCTCGCATAGCTTTGGCGCGCACTCGCACCACCTCTCGCTCAGCACTTGACCCCGCCTGCGCGCTCTTTGCACCGCACGGAATCATGGCGAGCCCGACGACTCCGACCACGACGCGCGTTCCTACCTCCGGCAGTGTGGATGAGGATGCCATCCCGGGAGAGGACACCAGCGAGGTTACCAAGCTGTTCGCGGAGCGGCTGCAGGCCTGGAAGCATGCCGTGACATACCTGGAGGACTACATCACGGCGACAGAGAAGACGCAGCATGCGCACGGCAAGGAGTATGAGCGGGTGCTAAAGGTGAGTCGCCGTCAGAGCGCAATTGTAAGGCTGAAGCTAATCTGGAGCAGACTGTCAAAGATCCTTTGAGGGAGGGCCACCACTTCGACCAAGCACTGGGAGGTATCGCCGGCATGTTTGAGAACATCCGAGCCAACACCCAGGGCATCTCGAATCAGCATTTCGAAACCGCGAAGCAGCTCAAGGCCTCCATCCTCCCCATCTTCGAGCGCCTGCACACCGAAATCAAAAACAAGACCAAGGAGCTCACAAAGGGCGCCGGCAAGGGCAGCAAAGCCGTGGACAAGGCCCGCGCTTCGACCCAGAAGCACATCGAGCTGCTCGGCCAGCACACGGCCGTCTTCGACTCATCCGGTGGCAGGATAACGGCAGCCGACGACCCCTACGTCCTCCAGCGAGGCATCCTGCACCGTCTCAACAAGCAAGTCCAAGAAGAGAACAACAACCGCCAAGACTTAATCAGCGTGCAAAACTCCTTCGCCCAATTCGAAGCCCATGTTATCCAAACGATCCAGCACGGCATGGGCCAATTCATGCAAGTCGTCAACACGCAGGCCGAACAGACCAAAATCATGTACGGCGAAATGGTCGGCACCGCCCAGCGCGTGCCCCTCGACTTCGAATGGAACGCCTTCGTCGAGCGCAACAACAATATCCTCATCGACCCTAGCTCCCCCGCCCGCACCGTCTCAAACATCCAGTTCCCGAACCAGAACCACCGCGCCACCCAACCCCTCATTGCGGGCGCCCTCGAGCGCAAGGGCAAGATCATGCGCAGCTACGACACGAACTACTACGTCGTCACGCCCTCTAAGTTCCTCCATGAGTTCAAGACCGACGACGACTTTGCGAAGGATCCTACGCCGGAGTTGTCTCTCTACCTCCCCGACTGCGTCGTCGGCGCCGTGAGCGGTCAAAAATTCAACGTCAAGGGTAAAGACGTGTCAAAAGGCAAGCTGGGCAACTCCTTCAGCATGAGCCACGAGCTTGCCTTCAAGGCGCACACACCACAGGCCGCGACCCAGTGGTGGGAGATCATCAGACAGGCTGCAGGCAAGGTGTCGACCGAAGTGCCGGACGCGAGCGCACCGACCAGTCCGGTTACGGGGAATACTAGTCCTGGGGGGAGCCTGAATGGGACGAGCAAGCAGCCTGCGCCGTTGCAGACGGAGGGGTTGGAGAAGAAGGAGGGTGTGGCTAGTCCGGCGACGGCGGGGACGAGCGGCCCGACGCCTATCAGTGCGGCGCCGGCGAGTGGGGTTGCGCCTGCCAGTGGAGTGGCGGGCGAGCCGGGGAAGTATTAACCGTGGCGATGGAGACGGAAAGTGAGCATATGGATGGTCTGGGTGGAGTGTGTTTTCGGTTCTAGCGACAAGTCGATTTTTGTGTTGAGAGGGGTTGTAATACTGATGATGATACCAAATTGCTTTCTAAACCTACTGTTGGATATGTGGATAACACCTAATCCTATTTTCCTAAGTATGTACACTGTGTTCATGCCATATCTGTGCTTTATCTCGCAAGTGTAAAGTGTGAATGCTTGTTTCTGTGCCGTAACTGATCGGTACATCATGTAAACAGCGTCGGGTACCATCCCCACGGAGCAGTGAAGTTCGAATGCAAAATATGTCAAACATATCCGACCATGACGCTCGGTCAAGCCTGACCTTTGTTCAGCGAACTTGTAAAGAAGCCAGAACCTAAGCTTCCCTTATCTCTTTGATATTTTCTTTTTGCATCACGGTACATAAAACAACCAATTCAACATTTGACACGTTCCCCAAAACCAAGCGGTCCCTCCATCTGCTGTCCAACAGAATCCGCAGAATCTTCGCATTGGATGCCCATCTCGCAACCCGCTCACTCTCTCGAAGTGGAGAAATAAGGAGAAAGCACGAGAGCGGCGGAGCAGACTCGCGGCAAGACAGAAGTACAAAAGTCCTAAATTTGTGGGGACTACATCCTCGCCCAGTTATCCACTCGCTTTGGATACAGATATATTGATGATGAGGTATTGTGTGGGGACATTGGTCGATTCAAGTATGCAGAACCAGTGTCTTTACCCATATTTAGTCTTGATGGACCGAATCCTTTGGACGAGGGCAGTGTGAAGACTCAGTCTGACGGGTAGGGCGCTGCGGACAGGAGATCAAGCCACAGCTTTTCAGGCCATCCATTTTGGAATAGCACATCTACCCAACTGAGCAGCTCAACTCTCTTCTGCGGATACACTCCAGCACCCAGGCGTGACGTTTGTGCTTACGCGACGGCGTTGTATCCTCGTCCTAGAACAGATCTCCCGTAAGGCCAATTGCATATATCCCCGGCAGAACTGGAGCGTATTCACCACGCAGTAGCGGAGGCTTCATCGTCACTGGTACCATCCACTCTGCTTGACGGATGACATGGCGATCACGGTTGGTCGTTTGAAGCCACTGACCAATGTGAGTATGGGGTACCCTGATTTCGGCCGCATATCCTTCTTCATTGCCAACTTCTTCAGGTGCGTCTAATAATTCTGATTGCTGAGCAGAATGCACAGTCTCGGTGCGCCTGGGACGGTCCATATGTCGTGCTTCCAGCGGCCCCCTTCTTCCCAGCGCCAGAGCTTCTCCACTTGTTGCGCCCAGTTGCTGATGACGGTTTTAGAGTGTCGTTGGAGTGCCCGCAGTAATTGGGAGATGCGAATACCCTCTTCGTCGTGGACTTTTGCAAGAAAAGACAGCCTAGCATGCACACTTGGTTTCCACAAAAGGATCCTAATAATACAGGCGTAGGGTCTGGCAGGGTGGCTGCGCGACAAACATCGATCCTAGCGAATCCAAGAATGCGTCAGGCAGCACGGCGTGCTCGAAAATGTGGTGCTGCTGAAGGCCTTCATTGAAAATTGATATCGCAACGACCCTTCTCTAGGACATACCTACTCCCAAACATCGCGAGGAAGTAAAGGCTGAAGCCGAACTGAGAAAGATCCAAGAATCTGCACCCATGAGGACCAGGTTGAGCACTGCTGTTTTCCTATACAAATACCTATCTTTACGCGATATTTAGTTGCAAGCGGTTTAAAGACTATAAATCTATGAGAAAATTGGTTCTAGTATACCCTTGATGGCTACTACGTACGCCTGCAACTACAGTACACCTGGGCACTACAAGGAAACTGGAATGTATTTGAAAGGTTCGTGCGAACCAAAACCTTGTAGCTACCTGCAAGCTCACCAACCGACCACAGAATGCGAAGCCTTAAGGAGCTTCGTAAGCCTGATCATATCATTCGAACTTTCCGAACCTTCTTTCTAGTGCTCTAAACTAAGTTAATTTTTCGGCCGTTCACTGATATAGTGTAACCACCATAGTATCTCTCATCTCTGCCAGGACCCACTTCCGAAGCTAGCAAGCATGCCGAATCCATTCCAAGACAGCCTTCGGTGCTTGATCATAAAAGTGCTTTGAGCAGAGTGCAGATCGGGATACCGTTCCCATCATGTACTTTTTCGAGGAGCTTTAGGCGGCAACGCATATCTCCCCCTCAGGACTGGTTCTCAAGTATACAATCTTGAAGCTTTACAAGGAGGCTGGGTAATAAATATGCTTTCGAGAAGCTCCGGCAGCGCATTTGAAAATTTACGCTTCTCAATGATCAAATATCGCATGCTGTTCTCCCTAAGCGAAATGGCTAGCCTGCCAAGTGCGGTCTCTGGGCGAGAAGCGAATAAGCTCCTCATATATGGGTCCGAACCGGAATAGACAGAAGCAGAGTATAGTTTGTGAATTTCAGTCCGAGTCGTACTCTACGAGGGCCATACTAGGAAGGGATTTCTGCAAAGGTGTCTCCTCTGGTGAGTGTTCGGGAATAGGCATCCTCTGTGGTACTGACGCTCTAGTACCTAACGCAGGACTCGCACCCCGCTTGCGCTTCAGGATCCCAAGGTTCATCTTCGGCGTGCTTTTCGCATCCACAGCCAGGAATGGGTCGATCGACGCTCTTGTGTTGCCGACGAGCGTCTGCTGCAAACCATGTCGACTCTTTTCGGCCTTGACCTCAGACTTCAGTTTTTTGGCCGTGGGCCTCTTTTTGATGATGGCATGCTCGTCCTTTGTCGCAAACAGCGGCCTTCTCACTGCCTCCTCGACCAAACCATCAGTCGTCTCCGCAGCTCCGAACTCCACCATCTTTGCTCGAACAGCGTCCGCTTCCGTTGCTTTCACGATATCGATGCCTAAGCTGAACTTGTCTTGCATCCCTTCCTTGAATCTCTCCTCCTTCTTTAGCACTTTCCTCTGGACCCGGAAATCCTTCCTCAGCTTGGCGTTGACCTCATACGGGTCTCTCCAAACTTCTGCCCTCTCATACAGCTCCTCCACCCGCTCTTTGTTACCTATCTCTATCCCTTTTTCTTCAATCCTCCCCTCCAAGTTCGCAAACGCATCCGTCCTTCTCTTCTCCTTTTCCTCCTCCGTGAGGAATTTGAAGTCCCCCTCTCCACCCTTCTCCTCCTCACCGTAGTCTCTCCTGCTCGCGCCTTCAACGACGATGTATTCTGCAGTCTTCGGGTCGGTCCTGATCTCCCACCAGCCCCCGCACGCTGTATGTTTCATGCGGAAGCTCCAAATAGACGTGGAATAGTAATTTCCCACTTTCTTCTTGACGGCGTTGAAGCGCACGCCTTGGCCAATTATAGCAGCGGGTTTGCACGTGTTGCACCAGACGGCGAAGGGGAGCTCGAAGCGGACGGTGCCCTGAGTTGGGCGGCTCGTGTTGAAGCGGGGCGCATTTTCGGCGTCGGGCGGGTAGTACCGGCCCATATTGAAGCCTTGCATCGCGAGGGGCAACTGGTACTAAAGGGTGGACGCTGCGTGCGTAAATAGTGAAGGTGAAAGCTGGTGGTGGAGAGTTGGGGAGCTAGAGCGGCAGAGCACAGGGCTGATGTGGCGGTCTTAGTGGCTGAGGGTCCCTGCGTCGATCGTTTGGCGAGGATGTTCACGCCGCGGGCGTGTAGCACCCAGTCAGCCGTCCAGACATTATCCAACGCTCCATGTCACTATACAGACAAATTCAAGTTCACTACTTTCCACTGAACGTATATTGGAGAATTGGTCACTCTTTATCTTTACATCTGTTGCGATCTTGAGCTCTGCACACCGTGGAATTGGAACCTCGAGGTGGCATGACATGCACTACTCCTGTTTCAGTCGAGTCATCGTTAATTAATTATGTTTCTTCACCCGGTTCTCTTTTCTGAAACCTTCCTATAGAGGTAAGTGGTTTAAGGTTGTCTATCGATCGCAGCACTAAAAGGCTTGTCTGCCCAATTTCTGCCGCGGTAGGATTGCTGAATGGGGTAAGACAACAGTGCTCACTTTGGCATTACTATAATTAAGCATGCGCAATCCACCGAATAGGTTATTGCCCACTAGTAGTGGAATGGAGATGCACATTCATATTCTTTTTTTGAAGCATAGGCCGGCACGACTACATGACGCTTATCGACCCAAGATGTAGAGTGTCGTCATCCATATCTGCTGGATGTCACCGTAAATCTCTCAGTCCATTTAAGCATTCTGTGTAGTATCCGTGATCAATTTTGTGATCTTGCCAATAGCAATGGTTTGTCCAGAATCCCTGTTTCATATGTCAGCACCTGTTCTTAAGGCCAGTGTATGGCAGTAAACGTACCTAAGTGTAAAACGACCCAGCTGGGGGTAGTCTTCAAATCGTTCCACACAAATAGCGCCAGCTGTGCCCGTAACATCCAACCGCGCAATGATTGACATGCCCCTTGTAGCGAAACCCGGAGCTTTTTTGCTTTTTCGCCCTGTTCCCTTCTCCAGTCTGTGCAATAGTGCCGAGAATGTAACTTCTTCTTGGGCAGCATGCACGTGCATGACGCAATTGTACCCAGCCGTTAGAATACTCTTCAGGTCCAAGAGAACAATCTGCGCCTCAAACGAAGAAACGCGATGGACGGGTCGTTTCGGTGAGCATAGGACGTAGCCAGGGAGAATGTCCTCCTCTTCAACACCGCGGATACGGATGCGCACCTGGTCGCCGCATGTTGCCGCTGGAATCTCTTCTTCTTGTTCTCCGTAAAGGGCAGAAATCGAGATCGTTTCTCGGTTGGGCATGAGCAAGTACTTGGCGTCCTTCTTGATGATACCCGACTCAATCTTACCCTCGATCATGGTGCCGAGATCCCTGTACTTCGCGGAAATTGGCATCATGAAGGGAGCGTTGACCTTGCGCTCGAGCGCTTTCATGCCGTCTAGGTACTCCAGCAGACTCGGTCCATCATACCACGGGGCGAGGTCTTTAGGAACCCTGTTCTTGATACCGACTGTAAACCGTGAGTATGGGTGATCATCAAAGATTGCTCGAGGCTCGCATACCTGTCGTTTGAGCTGAGATAGGCATGAAAGCCACATCCGTTTTGGGATTGTAACCGACACCCTTCAGGAAGGCTGTCAACTTTGTTGTGCACTCCTTGTAGCGGTCTTCGCTCCACTCAACAGTGGGATCGTCCATCTTGTTCACCGCAACAACAAGCTTGTTCACGCCCTGGGTTTTGGCCAACATGGCGTGCTCGCGTGTCTGTCCTCCCTTCTCAAAGCCAGTCTCGTACTCGCCTTTGCGCGCGGAGATGACCAATATTCCAACATCCGCTTGAGAAGCCCCTCCGATCATACTCGGCACTAGCGACGCTGTCAGAAAGCAAGGGAAGAAATTCGGGAATCAGTTTGCGGGGACCCTACCGTATGTCTTGTGGCCTGGCGCATCCAGAATCGAGTACCGGCGCTTTTCTGTCTCGAAGAATCCTCGGCCAACTTCCACTGTTTTGCCCTTCGATCGCTCTTCCTTGGTAAGATCCAGTGCCCATGACAGGTACCAAGTCTCTGTGCCAGCGTCTTTCGCCTCTCTCTTGTCTTGCTGGCTGTCAGTCTCTGCTCTAATATGAAGTTTAACCACTTACACTTCTCCATAGTTCGCTCGTCTACCATGCCGGTAGCATATAAAATACTTCCGCCAAGCGTCGACTTGCCCGCATCGACGTGGCCCAAGAAAATGATATTGACATGCTCCTTTCCGTACATGTCCGCCAGTGTCTCTTCGTCGACATCTTCTGCTTGCTCCTTCTCAACGTCGGCGGCAGCTCGCGCTTTGGCCTCAGCAGCCGGCGTCGGGGAGTTTCGCCCGGAGGCGGTAGGCGAGGTTTTGCCAGATGCGTTGGGACTGGCCTTCGTCGACTCGCCCGTCTTCTCGATAGCCTTTGCGGCAGAGACCTTCGAGCCAGCCTCCGGAGCGCTCTTGTTCACATTGTCCTTGGCCGAAGATGGAGCCGCTGGTGTCCCCAAGCTGAGAACTTTGGTGCCACCCGTCTTTTCCACCTTTGGTGCTGCGATGTCGACACCGATTGACAGAACCTTCGCTTTAGGTGCATCGCCGCCAATGCTCAGCACCTTGGCCTTTGGTGGTGCGGCGTCCTTCTTTGGCTCCGTAGCCGGCGCGGGTGCCGAGTCTGAACTTGTTTCCCCGGCCGCCGGCCTCTTCGCTATTTGTACAGGGGGTTGTCGCTGCTGCTGTGGGGGCTGCTGCAAATTTTGCTGCTGCTGCTGCTGATAGCCGCCGTACTGGTTTCCATAGCCCTGCTGCTGATATTGCCCGAACTGCTGCTGCTGTCCGTACTGCGGATAGCCTTGCTGCTGGCCGTATTGCGGGTAGTTGCCGTATCCCTGCTGGTTGTAGTATTGACCATAGCCCTGCTGTTGGTAGCCTCCGCCATATTGCTGGTATTGCTGTCCAGGCGTGAACGACTGTGCGCCAGGTGTGAAGGTCGACGCGCCGGGAGTAAAAGTGTTTCCGCCCGGGCGGAATTGGCCTTGTCCCTGGCCGTTGTTGTTCAGCGACATGTTCTGCGCCTGCTGCGACAGCTTGTCCTCCTCCTGCTCCCACGAGTCCGCCATGGTGTTGTTGCGTTCGGGCTGCGTTGAAGCCTCGGTGGGCACTACGTTGTTGGAGGCTGCGAATCGATCAGAAAGGAGCTTTTGTGAAACAGAAGCCGGGAAGAGGGCAGGGGATCTATACTATTAGTAGCTCGTATGGAACGCGAGACTCGAAGCTGTCCGGGCGCGCTTGGACGGGGGTGTGAGAGGCGTTGGGCGGGTGAAAATGAAAAGTGAAATTGACGTGGGTCGCCTTCTCAGGCAGGCGGGGTCCGCAATCGATGGCAGGCGCGTGGCTGGTGACGCCTTAGTCAGCGCCTTCCGTGCCTGGCATTCGCTATTCGCCAGGATTCTGCCCCCCGCCACAAACAAATGGCGACGACAACATGCGCGCAAATGCCCAAGACATGACTTTCGCGTCCTGTTTGCTGCGTCTCTGTGGCCTCACCTCCCCTTTGAGGGCTCTGTTCTCCACAACTCGTTGAGGTTTTCGCCAGTGTGCTCGACTTCGCCGCTCGTCGCAGCTGACCCGCACGGCCAACATGGAGGTCTTACTATCCAAAGTATGAGTCTTCACTTAGAGGTGATTGGCCACATTTCCGGCTGACACTTCGCCAGGTGACTCAACAGGCGATGAACTATGCCATCAAGACGGGCATCACCATAACAAGTGGCTATGCAATCCGGCAATGCGGCCGTTTGCTCAAGGCTGGTGCCCCGAAAGATCATCTCTATGCCCAATCTTACGCTAACTAGGACCAGACGGTGGAGGGCCATGAAAGGGAAGAGCTAGCAGCCTTGCAGCTGCGGCTGGAGTCCAAGATGAGGGTGAGTCTCCTGCCGCCAGAACTGCGACCTTGTCCTGACAGGGCAGATCATCTCACCAGCAATCAACATGATTGAGTTGATAGCGGCACGTGGCAATACGTCACTAGAGTCCGCCGTGACCCTTACCAAGTCTCTCAGATGGGACATACAGTCTCTGGGAGTCCGACTGGAGGCTGCTGGGGAGGCCCGCAGGGGGACTTCGAGGAGCGCATCGCGTGCGCAGAATGACCTTGAACTGAAGCTCTGCATTTCCGAGATCAAGAAGCTACTTGACCGGATTGAGGACGCAGTGCCCTTGATTAATTTAGCCATCACGACATCCGGAGCCAACCTTTCCATGACTCTCCCAGCTACCGTGTCTCCGTCACGCCTCTTGCAGGCTAGCACCTTCCTCACAGCTGGTGACACGCAGTACAACATGTCGATGCCTCGAGCTCAACAGATCGGACCCGCCTTCACTCTTTCCATGTACATGCTCTTCTCCAGTCATGCAAACAGAGCCCAGGATGAGGAGGGCATTCGCAACACTACCTGGAAAGAGGTCATGCACAAGGCACGCGTTACACTCCTGAGAGTCCCACTCGACCACGTCTACGACTATCCATCACCTTTTGGAGGTGACTACCGACGAACAGCCGAAGCAGATCACGATCACATTCCGTCCGAAGGGCGGCCTCATGAGTTTGCTTACCAGCTGCTGATTGTGGAAGACTTGGATGACGATCGCGTACACACCTTTGATGATGGTGAACCCCAACCCGGGCCGTATGAGGGAATAAGTCTCGCTGGTGTTCGAGAACTCGTCCCGATTCATCAAATATCAAAGATATTCTACGCTGATACCGGGAAGATCTTGAATATTGGCACTGAGGGGGAGACCAATAACCCAGTTCTTCTCCTGAAAAGGGACATGGATGCCTCGCCTCCGCGGGGAATGATTGACCGGAACGCAGTCGAGACGCATTACGACTCGGAAGACTCACACACCGTAGGTGGCTCCGATGACGAGAACGAGCAGTCGGAATTAGATGCTCAGCTTCGCCGCGAATCTACTGCCGAACTGCCTCAAGAAGGGCTACCGGTAGACGAGCCACACATAAATCCGTGGCGCCTTCCTCCTAACCTGGACCTTGAGTGGATGGCCCTCGAGGTGTATGTCGAAGAGCCTTCCACAGACTCTGAAGTGGACGAGTCTGAAGTGGATGTCGATATTCTGTCGTCTGCCTCAAATACCGCTACACCACAGCGCGCTACTTCCGAGTCTCCAGGCCTGACATCCTACTTTTCGAAGCTGGACCTTCGTCCCACCACTCCATCGCAAGCGACACCTCCACCGCCCGACACACAACTCATACCCTCGCCACAAAAGAAGGCCTCTACCCCAATACGCCAGACCGCACAACAACCTACCGCACTCCCGCCTATCAAGACCTCACTATCCCTCCTCGAGATGCTCATCCGGCTCACAGCGCTCCAACAATTTCAACAAACCTCCCACCTCGCCATCCCAGATGAACTTCTCGCATTCTTCCTCTCAGACAGCAGTACCGTGGGCGCGGGTGGCGACAGTGAGCTACGTCGCCGAGTACGCCACGAAGCCCGTATGCGTGTAGGCTTTGATCCCTACGACGAGAGCCCCATCAAGCGGCGAGGAGAAGAGTACCTCGAGCACGAATTCCACGACCACGACGGAGAACATGGCTACGACAACATCTCGCCCACTGACGGCAAGTCCTACGACTACGAAGGCTATCCACACGGCGAAACCTTGCGTTCGCGATCCTCGACGCCAATGCATTCACCTTCGTACATAAACTCCTCGCCGGTCCCGGCCATTCGCTCTCACTCTTCTGCTGATGTCCCACTTCTGTCGCGCGAGGGGAGGTCGTCGTTGCCCAATCCGTCTTCGGCGAGTCCGCTGCTGAGACATGCTACTACCCAGCCGGGCCAATACAAGGCGATGAAGCAGCCTAGCTTCCGTGGACCGCCTACGGCGCCTCCGACATCTAGTTCGCCAAGGGTGAATCAGGCTGCGACGGGTGCGCACATAGGTAGGGGCATTCAGGCACATACGCCGCCCAGTAGTATCGGGAAGGGTGTTTGAGTGCTGAGGCCGCAGGTATCTATGATGGTGGATGGGAATATGCTAGTATGCATTCAGCCAGGTGTTCAGGCCAATCTGCTTTGTATATAGAGATACCAAATTCCTTCCTAAGATTTCCGGGACTGCTTATCCCAAACATAGCGTAGTGTGGTGCAAGTAGCATAGCACGGTGAAACATCACAGCTACAAGTCCGTAGAGTACTGTTAACATAAATGGTATTGACTTAATCCCATATCAAAGCCCAAAAACTATATTCGACGCCCTCGCCCAAACAAATGTAATGCCTATCAACGCCATGCCTCCACCAAGTCAAACGACAATTATGACAGCCACTGTTACTCCCAATCCTCCTCATCGCTCTCCTCGGCGACCGCGTCCTTCTTCCGGTCCTGCGGACTTCCCGGGGCCCGACTCGTCGCTCCGCTCACGAGATCATAGCTGGCATCGCTGTCCGCCACGCTCTTCTCGTCGTTCGACCGACGAGGTTGCGCGGGCTTGAGGGAGTCGTCTTCGGCGGGAGCGGCCTCGGGCTTGAGTGTTTTGGTCGAGGCGGCGAGGTTGGTGGCGGGGGTTTTCGTGGTTTTGGGGGTGGAGGACGAGGGCGAGCCGGCGTCGGAGTCGGAGTCTTCGTCCCAGGCGATTTCCTCTTCGTCTGCTGGGGTGGATGCTGCGCGACATGTTAGTTTTGCGAGTACTGGAGTGGGTTGGAGGGGGGTTCGTTCGCACCTTTCAACATCTCCCGTCTCCGCGCCTCCTCGCTCTCAATCACATGCCTCAAGAAGTAATACCGACACCAGAACGCGGCATATTCGACCTTCTCCGGCACACACTTCTCCATGGCTATCCTCAGCTCTGCATGTTTCTCCAGGTCCTTGGCAATCGCCTCCGTCTTCTTCTCTACGTCAAAGTCCTTCTTGAAGCCCTCCCACTCGGGACTCATAGGGTCCTTCATGAACGAATCCAGCGAGGAGTGGATAACATGCAATTGGGCATCGAACCGTGTAGCGTGCACGACCTTTTTTCCAGAGCTATCCTTGGACTCAAACATGACTGCGCCCTTCTCAGCTTCCGAGGAGCCTTCGGCGGGCGGCGCAATGGTGACGGCGTCGCGCAGGAAGCTGCGAATATTTGTGCCAAATTTGAGGAGCGCCTCGTCGGCTGCGTCTTCCGCCTTCTCGATCGTCTTCAGGCGCTTGGCGGCTTCGCTGCGGAGCCGGGCGAGCATGCCCTCTGCTTCCTTCACGATGTCTGCGGGGAGGGATTCGGGGCGGTCGGGGTGCGCTTCCGTATCTGCGGTCTCCCTTGTAGTCGTGGACGCGCCTTCGCCATCTGGACCCGCCGCTGAAGGATCGGCATGCACAGAGAGATTGCGCGTGTGCTTTATGAGGTTGGAGAAGCCGGCCGTGGCCTGCTTGCTCGCGCCGTCGTAGTACTGCTCGCCCTGCTTCTTCACCGTGCCGAGGAAGCCGCCCAGACGTGCGGCCCACGGGCTGCTGGATATTGCTTTGTATGCATCCTGGACCTCGCTGTTGAAGTCGGCGGGAGCTGGTTTGTTCTCGCCCGGGGGCTGTGGGGTTGGGTCGCGCGGGTAGGCTTCTTCCTGGATGTGGTCGTAGGCTGTGTCCATGATTGCGGCGGGTGCGAAAGGGTCAGCGAGAGGGAGGTGTGGCGCTGACCGCTCGTGTGTTATAGGGAGATCGCGGTGCTGGTGGTGCGGTTGCGGAGGCGGGTCGGATGACGGGGCGTTGGGGCTCCAGTCCAGATGGCCGCCTTCTCAGCAGGACGGCGAAAGGGCGATCTCGGTTCACTGACTCCGGAGTAAACACCAACAATAGGGCAGAGGTGTCACTTGAGCAGTATCTTGTATTGGTCAAAGCTATGGGAAGCTATGCAAGCGCCTCGTGTGAGATGCTTTGAGGTCGCGAGGCGGGGCGGGCTTGGCGGCCGCATCCGTTTCAATAGCCTCAATGCTTGTGCT
This sequence comes from Lentithecium fluviatile CBS 122367, assembly GCA_010405425.1. Classification (NCBI taxonomy): domain Eukaryota; kingdom Fungi; phylum Ascomycota; class Dothideomycetes; order Pleosporales; family Lentitheciaceae; genus Lentithecium; species Lentithecium fluviatile. The sequence goes on along the minus strand of MU005594.1, from coordinate 194,660 downwards.
TGCAATAGCAGCAACCTTCAGACGAGGATGTTGCAAGAACGATTCCAGTCCTTGCGTGTCTCTCCTCTACTCTAGATCCATGGGCTGTGAAGTGGTCGCTCTGCGCCTCCACATCCTCATTTCCGCCTCTTCCCAACCACCTTGGTAAACCCATCCTCATCGACCTCGGGCGCAGGCTTCGGTTTCGCGGGAACCAGCGCCGGCGCATCCCCCATGTCCACGTCGCCATCCTCATCCTCGTCGCTCTCCTCATCCACGCTGTCCCACTCGCCCTCCTGGTTGCTCTCGCGCACCTGAACAGCGCCCGTGGCCACCTCCTTGCCCTTCCTCGCCTCCCACTTAGTCTGCAGCCTCTCCACCGTCGCAAAATTGCCTTCGCCCACCTCTTTCCGTATCGTCATGATGTCCTTCGCGACTGCGACCTCGCTTTCATCCTCCAGCCGTACGCCAAACTCGTCTTCCAGGACCTGCAGCAGCATGACTTCGACGTCTTCGGCATCGGTTTTCGCATCGTTGGCGAAGAGCTCCGAGATTTGGCCTGCGAGCCAGTCGCGCTTGTCCGAGCTATCGGGGCCGCCCCATTGATTTGTGACGGCTACGGTGAGCATGGCCCAGTTGAAGAGCGTGTGCCAGATTCCGAGGTCGAACTTTGCCTGCACTTGGGCTGTGGGCGGTTAGCATTCTGGCTGGAAGAGAGGGCACAGACGGACCTGGCGTGAGAGAAGCGGTTTCCGAGGCCATCTTGAGTGTTGTATGAGTTGCGACTTCGCTGAACTGAGTCTCTAGACTTTTCGGTGCGCGAGTGCTTAATCGATAAAAAAAAGTGGGGCCTGTCGGGCAAGGCTGTGGCGCAGAAGCTTCGCTCTCAGCCTTCCAATTGCTTAACCCCAGTATCCTAGCACGATAGATAACGAGTTACAGTGTAAGTGGCAAGCACAGCCCTAAGCTACTGTAGCTCTCCAGCAATCTTTTGCGCCTACCAATGTCTCGAGAGTGTTGTTGTGCCTTTATTTGTAATTTGATGAAGCCGGGCTGGCGAGAGCGCGCGCCACATCGCCGCCTTCTAACTGGTCTTTGAACCGCTATTGCGAGGCCAGCGTTTACTTTCACGAAATTGCTTTGCGACTATTTCCAAGTCCGCAGCTTCCGAAGTCCGCCTACGTTAAAAGCATTTCAGAAGCAGGTATAGAGGCAGAGGTTCTAACAATCAAGAGGAACGTTTGTTACAGTAGAATGTGCAATCTCGGTATAGTATAACTACACGCTACCACTTCTATTCCATGTATTCCGAAGCACCATGCATGCTTCTTTTTCAAGTCTATAGCTGACTGCTGACTTGAAGTACGAGTCGTCGTCATCGTCAAACCTCACACTAGCTGCGTTGTAGTGTTCCCACAATGTCTATAAATTAATGATAGTCTGCCAAGTGAGCCGAAGCCTGAGACGCTGTTGCTGCCTTCAAGAACCTCAGTGAGATCATAGAGGACCTTCAAGAAGTCGATATAGGTCAACTTCAAGCCATTCGTCCTCTATGAGATGTGTGCATGGTAGCTGTCCTTCCGAGGGTCAAAGTCGGACATATTCGTCATGACCAAGTCTTCATTCGCCAGCGAAGCATTCTCGGTATTGTTGCGACGTCCGTTCCTGATGAAAGACATAAGCGTGGAGAGGTGACCCTTAGGTACACCTGGAAGCGAATTTACCGGTTCGGACCGTGGGGAGTTGACAATAGGAAGAGCATCCCCGGTCCGTATCGGGTCGGACCTGCTTTCTGATGATCGTCCTTTAATCGTCGACGTAATCTTCTTCGAGAAACTCTTGCCAACCACGAATACGACAGGCATGCAGGAGCATATGACTCCCACGTTGAGTTCAGCGACACTGTCAGAAGATGAGCCAGTGCTACAAGTGGAGGTAGGGGGATGAAGCCTTACGCGAACGTATATACGGGGACGCTCATATACGTAAAGTCATCAGACCCACGCTGACGAAAACGATAGGCACAGAGCGTGATGGAGCAAATACAAGCACTGTTGTTTTGGTTAGCATACCGTTAGGTATATTAGCCCACAAATACGCACAAGAGTCCAGTGAGGAAAAGACCAATCAACCCAACCTTCTGCGAATTTGTGACCCGAAGCTTTGAGACTTGCAGCATGGGTATTAACAAGAGATAGAAGTCGCTGACAACACCAAAGACCCCTTGGACCACAGATACCTGGAGTTCTGGCTGAGCGCATCGCTCCTTGGCACCTTGTGACAGCCAACCCTCTCCGTTACGCGGCATGCAATGGACCATAGAGGTCACGAAACATGCCATGTAGAAAAGGGTGATCGTGACCATTCCGATCCATATCATATATCGTGCTGAATCTCGAACCCAAAATAACCGCCGATATAGGAACAGAATGCTGAGTTTCACAAAGGTTGCGAGGAACGTGTACAAGATGAACTGGACAGTGGAAATCTGTAGTCTTGTAGACGAGGTCTCCACCCCGAAGAATTGTGCTTACCTTCACGAAATTTTCTGTCAAAGCTATCAGCCTGACATTCCACTGATGCGGACCTAAGGGGTTTCCCATGACTTGTCGTTCGGTCAGTATGACTATCTGGTTGCTGGGAATGGTGGAGTACGGAAGTACTCACTTTGTAAAACAATTACGCAGTAAACCACTAAAATTAACTGTAGAAGGTTAGATTCAAGACAGAAATGAGATGTCCAGAAGCTGTACTGCGGACAGTAGGCATCCATCTACAGCAGAGTAAGTAGTGCCGCTCTCATCAATCTCGGAGAACGTACAATCGTCAATACCGAGTGAATTCTTGACACGGAGTCGCGTATACATCCGAAGCACCACATGGCATAGCATTATCGGTAGTAGGATGTATATGGCCACTCTACATTGGTACGCTATAGAAGGCGCGTTGTTGAAGTTGGATTCGACACCGTACGGCGGTGACAGTGCGGGAAACATCGCGGGCAACGCAGCATCCAATTTCGAAGGGTCAAAGTCTCCGTTGGTGACATTTTGGGACATCTTGGAAAAGAAGTAGTTGTGAGATGATAGTTAGGGGGGGCACTGTTTCGCAAACTCGAAGTTGCAAGGCTGATCTTACTGTTACAAGAGGTATGCTTTGGTTAGGCTTTTCTGAAAGTATTTAACGCCGGGTGGGATGCCCAGCGGGAGGGTTACGCCGCAATGGGGCATACATGTGCATTGCTTGTCGATGTCCCATACCAACGTTAAGATTGATGTGCATCTCTGATGAGCGGATGTCAATATATGTCCACAGAATGGATTCCTCAGCCTTCCTGCAAGCCACGTCCGCGTTCGAGAAAGGGCAAAACGACAACTCGCTTCGCACTCGCACTCAGCGCACCTCATTAGGTCTGTTGCTTGCAGATACCGCAGGAGTATCGCCGTTGATTAGCAGCGGAAAAACTACACCTACCTCCAGGCGGCAATTTCCCGCATTACTTCGGAGACATTGTAACCCTCTCACATCGTATTTGCTCAGCAGTTCTATGAATGATATTTGCAGACCGTGCCGCAAGTAGCGTCCGGGAACCAGGAAGCGCCAGCTTTGCCACAAGTGGATCTTCCCGAGCCTGTCCGGCTTAACAGGTTCTCGTCCTCTCTCGTTACCCTCGCTCGAACATTGATGTGAATCAACCACAATAGGTTATTGCGAGAAGCAAATGCGATCCAAAAAGTCATAAAGACTGCCAATGCACGATGAGGCGGTATGGTTCATTTTTGCAGACTGCCTTAACCCTTCCTTATCCGCATGCCCGTTCGCCGACGACTGCTCTCATCGGTGTGATCATTCCATTTCCTGACCTTGGGTAGCTGGAACGTCCCTCCCTTTGATCAGCCATGCAGCGGGCGTGAGGGGTCAGACAACGCCCCAAAGCGCTTCACGCCGTGCCATATCAATCACCCCGGGTCTGCTGTGCCGCATAGGTTTTGATACACTCACGAGGAAAATAAATCTTTTGCTTTCACATGCGCTATTAAAAACTGCCACTATATTCAGCCAAGGTTTCCAAGCACCTTGTTTTGCCTTGAGCAATCAAAAACCAACGATGCATTCGCAAATGAAGCCCGAAGACCGACGACGCAGTTACCAGTGCTATCTAAAGCACATACTGCGTCGCGGTCTCGTCAAGACATTAGTTCCAAGGTGTGGATGATCAAGCGAATGCACATTGGTCAACGTCATAAGTCCGCAATCGATCTCTTGGGCGAAGAACTGGATCTATACTTGCATGACTACAGCCAACGAGAACTACGAAAACACATACTACATGCACCTATTTATTGCTAGGCTTCGAAACCCTTCTGCGCATGCGAACGCGCAGCTTCCCCGCCGGAGGTAACCCGCCGTACGGGGCCCAATTGAGATCAGGCTGCAAGTCCATAGCTTCGGTCATGCTGACTACCTCAATATCAAACTTGCTAAGCAGAATTGAAAACGTGCCCAAAATCTCGTGCTTGGCGAAATGACGGCCAGGGCACATGCGTTGTCCACCTCCAAAAGGAATCCAGCAGCCAGCCAAGCCATCGAGGCTGAACTTGGGGTTTTCATCTGCTGAATGCAAGTGTACTGGAAAATCCGATGAATGGGCGTTGGAAGCCGCCTCGGTCTCCCCTGGGTACACAAGGAATCGTTCTGACCAGAAGTCTTCTAAAGGTCGATCCAGAGTCCTCGGTCTGATGGCCCAAGCATCCCGATTCAACGCAGCCATGCGACTGAACATCGCCATCGGGGTTTGCTTTGGAACAGTGTACGGACCCAGGTTGGTGTTATCGTATTCGTTGTTGCGGATCATGGCGATCGCAATCCGAAGGCGCAGTACTTCCGCGTACGTCGATTGGAGTAAAGGTTTAGTGGCGAGCGTCGTGACGTCAAAACTCCCGTTCTCTTTGCAGCAAGCCATAGCTTCAGACATCAGTCGACCCTGAAGTGCTCGGTCTTTCAAAGCTTCGGTTATGTACCAGAAGATAGAGGGTACCGCGTTGCCGTTTGAACTTGCCGATCACTGTTAGTCCACGCTAAAAGTAGAGGGGGAATATTATGGCTAATGCCCAGCTTACGCGAAGATGAGTCCTAATGTCTCTGATGCCCGCGCCCCAAGACTCATCGCTGGCATCTGCAAGTATGCATGCTCTCGAGCCTTCATGAGTTTCGTGCCGAAGTAAGGGTCCCAGTTCTTGTCGTCGGGGCCAACTTTCGAGCAATCAGACTTGCTATGAGCATATTCTGTCCACTTCCCAATGTTTTCCAATAAACGATCGCGGACTCTGTAGGCCGCAGGGATCCACCAACGAGGAACCAGACGACTATAGTTGCCAACGTTGCAGTCAAAAGTCCAAAAGTCCTCCACGAGGGTTGGGTATTGTTCGAAGATCGCAGTGCCCATCATCGCTTTGATGGCAGCTGTGGAGACATGGATCTGCAAGAATCGGTACAGATCTGGGAGCTCGATCCAATCGTCATCAACGTTGAGCCTCGCAAGTTCATCCTCAAGAATGGAGAGGTAGTTCTCGGACATCAGTTGGAGAGAAGCGCCCGATAGCCATTTCTGACTCGTGTGCGCTTGCCAATAGTGAATTCGATCCTCGTGTCTTACTGTACTTTCTTTTCGTGGCTTCGTTGCCATCCCAGAATCATCGGCAGCATAGAACGGAATGACCTCTTTGGGGGTATTCAAGATACGACCCAAGGCGAAAAGGGTGCCGGGCTTGCTTGTGAGGGCTTTCGATGACCTGAATAGAGTCTGAATATGATCTCGGTTGGCCACAACGCAAAATTCCAGAGGGCCTGCCCGAACCCGAAAAGGACGATTACATCCATAAGTGTTCCTGATACTGTCAGATAATGCCATACCTTCTGCAAGAAAAACTGTACTCACATAACACCGTCCAGAAACTTTGACGGGCTCCAAGCCAGTTCAAGGGCGTTGTACAAGAGTGGGACAGCATGAGGGAGAGCAGGGAGACACAAAGTTCCGCGCTTCATTTGTGACACATCTTTCTCATCCCGGAAACGGAGGAGTGAGAGGACATAGGTCAAGACACAAATGAAGAGGCTGGTAGTCGTAGCTGCTCCAATGTAACGGAAGAATGCACCTGCATCGTGAAAGGTAGTAGTTGAAAGCCAGTATAAGTACTGTGATGGATGTCAGTGACTCCAAGTTTGCCCCGACCAGCATCATACCTGGGAAGACGAGCTTTTGAGATCAATCACTTGCTCAACGACACCAAGTCGAGAAAAACTAGCATGTATGTTCTCGAACAGGTACGAGAGCGAGTCATTGACTGAAGTCATGGTGCTTGGCAGTGGATAGTGTGTGATGAGTTTCCGTAAAATAAATCAACTCCTGCAAGTGAAATATCGAAGCACTTCCCATCGGGGGGCCAGCGTAGCAGTAGTAACGAGCATATCGAGTGCGGCGAAGAAGAGGCGGGACTGCGCAGCCGTCGACAAGGGCCCCTGTTTTGGTGGAGTGAAAGAATGAAACCCGATGTATGTCTTAGAGCTTCTGAGTCGTACGTCTGGTGACTGGTCAGTGATGATTGTTGGTTGGAGATAGCTAATACTGGAATAGGATACGACAGCCGAAGGTGCATGATCAATCTCAGCCAGGGGGTTGATTAGTTGCAGGCCATCGTTTTCATAAAGAGCTTTCCAGACAAAAAACGGCCGACAGCCCACGTCCGTAAACATCCTGCTACGCTTGATCAACCACCGGACAGACCGCCAGAAACCAACTTCAATGGAGTCTACCTCACCCTTTGTTACACTACTTCAACATCCCCTCATCTTCCATCGAGATGACACCGGCATGGTTTCTCTATGTATAGGCGTCGCCTGCATTGTATTGCTGATGCGCTTCTTCAGTTGGGCATCTACATGCATGTCAGCTCTCAAGGTGGCGGCCAACACACGAATGTCCCTAGGCATTTCAGGTTAGCCATGAAGTCTCATGAATGGCGAGGGCACTCTACCACTAACAATGCGTACCAACCTGGGTGCATTAAGCGATGGTGAGGAGAAGGTGTACCATATGTCGGCTTGGGCGTTAGGAGAATAGCTTTGCTTCTAACCGCAAGCAGGGTAGGGTTAGAGTGGGGGCAGTGGAATCCAATCGTTCGGGCGGTTGACGCAGCTCACATTCTCTCATCAATTAAGCGCGGTGTATCGTCTCAATCTTGAAGCTCGTGCCAATAAGTCCAGGTCCTCCCGCGCCGTTTTGGCGCGTTTCATGGAGAGAATCCCGCCATCGCATAGTAACACACCCTTCGTGCCGTGTCGCTGGTTCCCCGGCCCTGCAGGTGAGAACAATGAACACGCATCATGTCGGCGCAGTCTGCAGCTTTGCCTATTTGCTTATTTTACTTGGTAACACCGTGCGTTGTATGACATGTCGGCCTGTACGACTGGCTGCGCCGCAATATATGCAGCCAGTTCCCATCGGGATGGCGGCACCACCAGACTTCGCCTTTTGCGCTTCGCTTCTTCACTGGCCGTCGCTGCCTTTCTGCAAATCTCTCAAATCGTTCTATCTACCTCAAGCAGCAAAAATTGCAAAGTCCATCGGCGGCACCACACCAATCGCCATCATGGTTGTGTTTGTAAACGACGGTTTGAACGCTGGGTTGCAAGCCGCTGTGGCCGTTGCAGCAGGATGGCTCAGTTGGTATACCTGGAAATTCTTCCTCTCACCCGTGGTGTATCGTGATGAACCAAGAGAGTTGCCATATCTCATCCCATGTAAGGGCAATTATCAAACTTCATTTACCATCTAAGTTTTGCACAGTTGTGGGGCCATACGTTGTCCATGGTAACAGGCGCCCACCGCATGTTTTTAAACGGCGGGTAAGCTAGCCACACGCTTCAAATGCTCCAAATGTCAATAACGTCTCTAGGAAACGTTTCGGAAACTACCCATGGGCGGTCACCATCATGGGGGAGTCATTATATGTGATATCTTCCGCCGAGGATGTGCAGGCTGTGTATAGAGCTCCTAAACTGCTTGATTTCGACCCTTTCATCAAAGAAATGCTCTCCAAGTACGGCATCACAGCCGACGCGGCCTCGAAGATGTTTGACACACTCGCCGGTCATACGAAGAACTGGATGGAAACGTCGATCGAGAACTTCAAGTTACAGATGCATCCAGGAGATAAGCTCGATTTCGTTCAAAAGAGACTCTTGGGATTTATTGATGACTCATTGGTTTGGGACCGGCTCCGCGGCCGCATGGTACTTCAGGATGGTGAAGAAGAAAGAGTTGTGTCACTCTACAGTTGGAGTGAGATGGTTGTCGTTGATGCGCAAACGCGGGCCTTCTTTGACGAGGTGCTCTACGAGAAGTGCCCCGATCTACTAGCTTATTTCCAGATCTACGAGGACGAATCTTGGAAACTCCCGATGGACCTACCTGATTTTGCTACCAAAGCTCTTCGTTCCTCGAAAAGCTCGATCGAGAAGGGACTGAGACAGTATCTACAACTTCCTAAAGACAAGCGACCCAACGATTCATGGCTTATTACGACTTTGTGTGAGGACATGGACAGGCTTGGTCTCGAGGAGACTCAGAAAGTATATGTCTTGTTCTCGTTCTACCGAGTGTAAGCTTCCCGCCCCACCAGTATGTATGTACTATTACTCACGCGGTCGACTAGCATGAACGCAAATGCGTACAAATTGGTGTTCTGGATCATATCGCACCTTCTCTTCGAGCCAAGACTCATGGAGGAAATAGCAGCTGAGATCGAACCCGCATTTCGTGGCGAAAAGCACTCTGCGCCAGATCTCGACTATCTATTCAACTCGTGCCCGCTCCTCGTATCGACTTGTGAAGAGGTTCTTCGCCTTACCAACTGGCCCATTGGCACGCGAACAGTGCAGGTCGACACTGTCATTGGCGGAAAGAAGCTTCGTCAGGGCAGAAAGTTGCTCATGCCATATCGAGCCATGCATTTCGACTCTACAGTCTTCGGTGCTGATGCTGCTGCTTTCAACCCAAGGCGCTTTATGGAGAAGAAGACGCTGGTCACTAACAAAAGCTATCGACCATTCGGCGGTGCGGCGCACTACTGCCCAGGGCGGTACATTGCAAGGAGAGAGGTGCAGATGTTCACGGCGGTCATGCTGAAGCGGTTCGATATGTCTCTTGTTGAGGGCGAGAGCAAGGGACAGAAGTCGGCTTTCCCCGAAATGGACAATACGCTTCCGTCTGGTGGCATACAGGTGCCACTCAAAGGAGAGGACCTGACCATATGGGTTAGGCCTTCCAAGTAATCGCAGCAATGGGAGATGCGGTGATAATCTGCTTACGGAATTCACTGTTTCGCTCTTTCGCGTCCTCTACATGATAGTGATCCGTGGGAAAAGGGCCAGGTTAAGATACACGCATTGTTGAAACTCTTGGCGCCATGGACGTGCGAATGTATGGGCCAATCAAGGAACAATATCGTGCGGGTGCTCCTGTGGCACTGGAACTGGATGATACTTCCTCGGTTTAGCTATAAGTATATCTCGCTAATTGAACTACTGATTTATATCTTCATATAGTAGAAAATATAGAGACTCTACTTATAGCTTACGCTTGATAGTTTAAATAATAAAATACGAGGCTTTGAGATGCTGTTAACTACTCTACTTACCAATAAGAGAAAGGTGAGAAATTATTTGGAACGCACACTTGCATGCCATGGTGACTTTCTGGCCCTCTCCTGGCATTCTGAATATACTCCAGGGCTATGGACTAACGATAACATCACGACGTGACCCAAACGACGTACTTGGGATGGGCCTACTTTGTACATCGAACAACTGATATCAACGCTCCATGTAATCGTACAGCTAGCTATAAGGGCTAGAAGCGACGAGGCAGTGCAACGCGCTAATCTGGCGACCACAGTTGACGCGTCGCATGCTCCACCATCGGCCCAGGAAACGTCAACCGTTTCCGCCCATCCAATAAATCCGTACCGGGTGGCTAGATTGGTGGGGGCTTGCGCAATGGTTGCGACGCACCATGTGTGGCTCCCTGGAAATCGATGTTTATCTCCATATTGCCTCGTGGTCTCTAGCCAGGCAAAGCAAGTGCAATCCCATTCTTTCGCTCCCATTTTATTCAAGCAATAGTTGAGTTGCCGTTGATGTCGCATTCCTCTCGCTGTCTAGTCAATATCCTCGTCTTTTTGTTTTGAACAAACCGATTTGTTTCAGCATCAAATTCTGTTCCTTTCTTGTTGCAATAATTCATTCGTGCGTCAAGCACGAGACACCGCAATGTCTACGTCATATCCAATGGAGAAGCGTTCAGCAGATTCAACGTCAAGAGCGATACCCGATTCGCCAGGACTGCCGGAGCGAGAAGGGACAACCTCTGCCTTAAATCCCAGGAGCTGGACTCGGAGAACATGGCTGATTGCTGGCTCTGTGGGCCTCGGCGTCATTATCGCGGCAGTCGCTGGAGGTGTTTTGGGCGCCAGAGCGAACGCATATCCAAATTACTACAAGATCGACTACACACTTCAAGATACATGCAAGCTCATCCGCCCCCTCCCAGCTGATTCGTTGGGCGTTGGGCTAATGGCAAGCCAGATGCAGGAGATACTTTCTTTGATAATTTCGACTATTTCACTGGCTACGATCCATCACATGGCTTTGTCCACTACGTCGACTCCGAAGGCTCCGTTACCCAAAATCTCACATCAACTAGTAACACTACGCGGGCGGACTCGTTAGCTTCCAAGGGAACGGCTATCCTACGCGTTGATACCAGCGACGAGAATGCAACGACCGGTCGGAAAAGCGTTCGCATCTCTTCCAAAAAGACCTACAGCTCCGGACTTTTCATTTTCGACGTGCTGCACTCGCCCTACGGATGTGCCACCTGGCCTGCCCTGTGGCTCTCAGACCTGGAAACTTGGCCAACTGGCGGCGAGGTCGATGTGATGGAGGCAGTCAATGTGGGTGATACGGGCAACCAAATGACGTTGCATACCACCGGTGGCTGCAAGATTGGAAAGCACAGGCGTAGAAAAGAGACTGGCACGGCTATCTCATACGACTGCCACAACACTACAAACGGCAACGAAGGCTGCGGCGTCAAAGGCCCTGTGAGCTCCTATGGCGAAGCATTCAACGGCAATGGCGGCGGCGTATACGCCCTCGAAATTCGCTCCGAAGGAATCCGCGTGTGGATGTTCGGTCGCGATGACATTCCCTCAGATATCTCGAGCAATGCCCCCGATCCGTCGCAGTGGGGGACTGCGCTTGCGGACTTTCCAAACTTGGAGTGTGACATTGATTTGCACTTCAAGAATATGAGCATCGTTGCGAATATTGATCTATGCGGGGACTGGGCGGGTCAGCAGAGCCTCTTCAGTTCGAATTCGATGTGCACGGGGACTTGTTCTGATTGGGTCGCGACAAAAGCGAGCAGTTTTGACCAAGCTTATTGGGAATTTGGGGGATTTTGGGTATACGAAAAGGCGTGAGTGTTGGAGAGATACCCGCGGCAAGAGGACCTAGTTGTCGGAGAATTGGGATGGTTTTGGCTGGCGCTGGTTATCATTCAGGGATTACGCTCATGCGGCATAATTATATATGCATCAACAAATGGACATCATGTTATCACATCAGCTGAAGTGTCATGTAAAGCATCCATGCATCGAAGGCAAGTATCTCGGATTTCCCAATCCGTAACTCCGCTCACCTCGGGCCAATTCCGCCGAGAGGCCCAAGCTTTCACCCAATTCAACATTTGAACTTTCAAACCACCAGGCGACAACATCCATCAACAAACACCAAATCCTGCTCATCACCCTTCTCCTAGCCGCTAAAATGAACACCATCGCCCCCGCGCCCGCAATAAAAAAGCTGCCCCCCTCCAGACGCATCCTAGGTATCGTCCTCGGCCTCACCGGCGCCGGCATAACCAACCTCGCCCTCGGCTACACAGCCTTCTCGTTGTATACGCGCTCCACCAAGTTCGAGCCCTACGACCCCACGCACGACGACCTCACCACCCCCGTCTTCAAAAAGCACAATCCCTCCAACAACCCGCCCATCTGCATAGACCACGCCGTCAAAACGATTCCATTGGCGAAATTGAAGGAGAAGGAGCAGGCGAAACTGACGACCGAGTTTTGTCGCGGCGTGTGGAGTGGGCTGGGGTACGCGTATCAGAGACGGTATCTGGAGAAGAAGTATAGGACGTTGGAGGGAAGGCAGGATATGCTTTGGGAGAGGGGCGAGTTGGCGAGCAGTGCGTATGAGGTCGGGACTAAGATTACGGATCATTTTGAGGTCGTGGAACATACGCCGGAGAAGGTATGACATATCCCATTCTCATGGCCTCCCGATTATCGCGCCTTGGGATGCATGAGTGGATGGTTGGGTGCATGCTAATTGGGATGCGACAGGTTATCGTGCGCTGCGGCGACTCGCCTCTAAACACGGACCCTCGACCCAGCGACGGCCTCTTCTCGATGGAGGTCACGACGGATGAGAAGGCGCAGACGGCTACGTTTCATTTGAAGAGTGTGTTTGTGAATACGACGCCCGAGGGGAAGAGTGCAGAGCCGTTGCCATGGAGGTTTCAGTTTGCGCATCGGTTGTATACTAAGTTGTGGATGGAGACGGCGACGAGGAAGTTGTTGGCGTAGAGAGTGGGTTATGGGAGGGACGGTCTGGGATCGGTGTATATTATGGGTGAGTATAGGAGGGATTCAAAACCTGGATGAGATGCTAGGGTTTGCGCGATATAGATCGTCTTGGAGAATGATATCCCACTTCTCCTCTCTCGCATGCGCGCCGATATGTGCCTTGCAGCCAACTCTTCGACATCTACGTTCGCCCAAGCAAGATATCCAGGAGGGCTCACAGCCGGAAAAGCTAATCTCTTTAAACGCAATCATTTACTTGAGTTGAAAGCAGAGACACATATAGGAAGAGGTTGGTACGTCCAAGGAGCGGAATGCTATTATGCTAGCAAATTAAACCCTTTCGCGTAGAACTGTGCTTGGAAATAAGGTTGACAGCATTAGGCGCGCTCCTAAAGATGTACATTATATATATCACAAGCCCAATCACCTTCAACCGAAAAAACTTTGCGAAGTCTATGTGCTTTGGTGCATAGGCAGAAACCCTACTCCGGCACCAACCCCCAAACGCTCTTCCAAAAATCACACCGCTTCCCGCGTCCCCCCTCCCATTCATACACATCGACCAATTCAAGGTTGTTTGTTAACCCTGGATCGGTATAGATGGTATAACCATCCCCGGTAAAGGCATTCTGACTCTCCATCGGCGTGCCCCCTGTCTGATTCAAATTCGCCATCCTACGATCCCACATCGCAAAAACCGGCCAATCCTCCAACCCACTCTGCGCCGTCCCATTCGCACGGGCACCATTCGCAATACTAGCAGAAATGGACGGATTACCTGTAGTAACAAAGTTGCCCCAGATGCGCTGGAACGCGAGCACGAAATCTGGCCCCATGTTCGGCGTGGGCTGCCCGAAGTAGGCGGCTTGGTCGGAGCCGTGGACGGCGTTGACGACCGAGTATTGGTATTTGTAGCCTGTGAGGCCGTGCGCGTTGTAGGCTTCTGCGAGCCAGTAACTGGGACAGACGAATGTTGTTTCGCTGTAAATGTTGTTGGCGCGTTGCTGCTGGCCTACCGCTGTTTGGCTGATGTTTAAGGCGGTAGTGCCTTCGTCCCCAGCTGTTGCGAAGGATGTGGCGTTTGCGTCCGAATCGTTCGACGAGGAATAGTAGTAGAGGAGCTTTGCGATGTCGTCGTCGGCGAGCAGTGGGAATACGAGACGGATCCAAGAGACGAGATCATTTTCCGTAGTGATGTTCGGCGTAACGAAGAGGGATCCTTCTTCGGCGTTGTTACCAGATAGGTGGTTCAGCCCATTCACTTTGCGATGGAGGAGTGCTTGGCTGGGGGCCGATTGAATGAAGACGCCGTCTGTGACTGGGAGGAAACCCCATGAACCATAGGTACCCGAGCTGGAGACTGACGCCGAGGCTTTTATCAAGGAGGGGCTGTCCTTGGAGACTAGGCATTGGAAGATAGTTTGTGAACTGTTTCCGTAAGCCCATTGGGGTGGGCAGCCAGCGGCCGCGGCGAAGGCGTAATATGACTGCGAGGGCACCCAGTCTTTGTATCCGTATTGCTGAGGGAGGTATGGGGAAGCTGAGATGGACTGTGATGAGATGCTTAGCGATACAGCCCGAGTATCGACATGGGATCGTACTTACGTTAACGAACAATGAAGTTCCAAGAGTTCCACCGTATGCTATGTCCTGCAGCATGACGGAGCCGGCACCAGCGGAAACTCCGGAGATTGTGACTTGTGACGGATCACCTCCAAAAAGCTCAATGTAAGCCTGTACCCACTGGAAAGCAAATGTCTGATCTAAAATTCCAGCATTTGTCACGCCGTTCCTGAACACCTCGTCGCCTGCCAAGAAGCCGAATGCGCCGAGCTATCGTTCAATCAGCAACCTTTCCCTCATGAGATGCACCCACTCTTACACGATATTGTATAGCAACGCCCACAAAAGCGTTATCGTTCGCATTGATGATGTTGGACATGTCTTGCGTCCCGTCCCCAACACCATAACCTCCGCCGTGAATCCAGACGAGAACCGGCAAGTTCGATGCATTTTGCGGTGCATAAACATTCAGAAACAAGCAATCCTCGCTCGATGGTCTGGTGTCTGTGCCAAAATTTGAGCCTGCATTTGAACTTTGCGGGCACATGGACCCAAACGAAGCTGCAGAGATCGTCGCGCTGCGGTTCGTGGTAGGTGGTACTGGTGCTTGCCATCGCAATTTGCCAATCGGGGGAGCAGCAAAGCGGATTCTGTGATTATTAGGATTCGGTCCGAATGCGATCTCGGTGGTGTGGTATACCCCTTGAAGGTGTTCAGTCTCGTAGATGAGTTCGCTACGCCTTCGTAGATCGCGTAACCAAGATCGACTTGCAACGAGCCCGCCGAAAAATTCACTTGCCTTTTCAGGTTGTCGAACGGTTTTACGTGTGGTAGTGCTGCGATTCCTGGGATTGCGCTCGCGAGAACGAGCAGAACAGAGAAAGGCGCCATGGCCACAATGCTTCGAATGGTCCATTTCAAATGGAAACCGGCTCTTCTTATATGCTATGAGGCTTAAACCTAATGAGGAGAATAGAGCTAGGTAAACATCATCATCAACATCTACCCCGCTTGGCATGTCGGCACATAGAGAAGCCTCCGACGACTAGCAAAGGTTGAGTTTAGCGCTAATCCGATGGTCATTTCGCCGAAATGAGTCGACATGAGCGAGTTGCGATCCTTTCATCTGGTTAACGGGATGATTCAATCCCTCCAACAGTCGATTTTCTGGATAGGGAGCCAAGCGAGGCTTCAATGTTCGGGGTTCCACGTAGGCACGTGGCCGGTTTGTCTACTCACGTGGAACGGAACAAGCCGAAAGCCCGCCGAGACTCCTGTTAATCATTCTTCCGTGTTGGCTAAGACAGTCGTTATTGGTTCCTCCGTTTGTGAAGCGAAGACACGGATAGCGGTGCGGGCCGATGCTATCGACTGCAGGTTGGGGTCGACGGTCGCAGCAGCAAGGCTTCTCATCGACTTCGCATCGACCTCTCCACCTGCTCCGCTCCTATAATATCCCTAGGGTACAGCGCCTCTGTACTACACTGAACTAATCAATCGTCAGATACTGGCGTTCAACTTTGTGTTATAGCGATGAAGACTCGCGCTGGCGCCGGTCTGAGTCTGACGGTTGAAGGAGTCGGTTGCGGGGTTTGTGCCACAGTGATAATGCGGGGCGTACACGCAGATTTTGAATCTCGCCTACATGTCAAGTCTTGGGGCGAAAGAGGTGTGCCGCTGTCTCAAGGCATGGCGGCGCAGTAAGGCTGTTTGCAGAGCAGGCTGTAACAAGGCTCGAGAAGACGATATCAAGCCTGGGGCGGAGTATGACTTGCGTTCAATGAGCATTGATCTATCCTGCGACTGCATGCCACTTCCAGGCTGGCGCGGCCGGCGAGTAGAGGGTGGCAGGGTGAATGATTGATGGAAGGACAATTTTCGCAGAAGGTCCAACGGTTGTCTCTAGGTTGCACATAATGTGGTCCGTGCATAGCCCCTCGACAAGATCACAACTGCCATTCCGGACTCCCTCGCCACCCAGATGCATATGCCTACTCCTATCTATCTAATTGCATCCATTCGAAAACATACTAAATGATCAAGGTCGCGACTAGACGCCATGCCTAGAAGCTTATCACAACGAACCTACCTACGCGCCCTGTGCTGAGACCGGTTCAGGCGCCACGTACGACTTCGCCCCCCTCATGACTTGATTTCTTAACCAAATCAGGGCAGTACCTTTCCTTGAGATATTCCCGGCCCAATAGCATGATTCCTTGTCCCACCGAGCAGCGCATCCCCCATTCTTCGCCCAAATGATACCGCAGGCAAACCTGACGACTGCTCGTATCTTCTCAGGGTGTGACCACGCCCCAAAAGTACGGGATTGAACAACTTAGCGCCCTTGCTGTTTTGGAACGTTCCCTAGTCGGACCCCTGTCGATGATGTGTACCAAGCGTCCTCTAGGAGTGCCCTCATTGGATCGGTTCTCTCAATTCTCTATTCTCAGCCCCGTGGTTGGTGGCCTCAGGATGCGGGAGGATCCTTCGGGGTTCTACCACCTGGGGTCCACGAGAACTCCCCACACTACACCAAGTGTCGCACAACTTTCTCAGTTACAGAAAAACGCTCCTTTGCGCGCGCGAAGACGAGGGGAAGAATCACTAGTCGGAACATTCCAAGAGATGACGAGATTGCTGATCGGCACCAATGCATACCCCGGGTAACGAAAGAGCAGAACCAGCTCGACAGTAGGCAAGCCATTGACCCCGGCAATGGCGTCGAGTACATTGTCCGTTCGGCATGTTGCACGCTGGGCCGCAGGGTCGGGTCCGTGGACACGGCCAAGATCAAACATATTCCACGCTGTATAAGCATGCAGATCAAACATTTCTCCTGTCTTCCACCTACACTCCGTATCGCATCTCAAAACACGTTCTGTTCTGCAATGATACTATTGCCAAGGAGATACTGAAGCGGCCGCTTCGTCTGGAAGCGCTGGGCCACACTGTCTCATCAGGCTGCATACTGTCCCCGACCGGACTCGTTTGGGGCGAGGATAGTGAACGCCATACCTTTTACTTAACTACCCAGAGGCCCTACGTCCGTCCTCAGGTCTCGTCAAGTTTGGATTGTGTGTCACTGGAGATGCGCCCATGGAATCTCCTCTGCGTCCACCGCCTTCGGTATGATTCCATCTCTACGCCTGGACAGAACCATGCTCACCGGTCACAGGGCTTCGTCTCCAACTTCGACAACCCCGAGTTCTTGGGCACGCCGGTCGTAGTCACGGCCGGTGTGTGCCTCCCTCTCATCTTTCTTTTCGCTTTTATTCGCATCTATGCGCGGGCGCTTGTTAAGAAATGGACACTTCAAGACTGTGAGTATGCCGAGGCCTGTTGAGCTTACGCACCACTGACTTGTTCCAGACATGTTTTGCCTCAGCTGCGTCAGTGCTATTGCTCTCTCAGTGGCATTTCCATACTGACCTATCTCCAGTTCGTCGGAGTTGGTTTCATCGCATTCTCAATACCTCGTAGGTTGCCTGCGATCTTGTACAATATAAAGTACTGACAACTGCAGTTACTCTGGCAAAGCCGTACGGATATCATGTCTGGGACATTGATGCGCGACAACTTACGAAGACGTCGATGATTGTAGGTTGAACTATGTTTCAATCGAATGCCACTAACAGCACTGATAGCGAATCCGAATCTCCTCTTTAATTCTTGGCCCCGTCCTCTGGTTTACCAAAGTCTCCATGTTCTGGTTCCTGTTGCGCATCTTCCGCGACGTGCGCTGGTTTAGGACGAGTGCCTACTTCAGCATCATCGCAACCGGCCTCGTATACTCCGGGTACACTATCACGGTCACAATGGCTTGTGCTCCTCGGCCCGGGGCCGACAAAGAATCGTACATTGCTGGTTTCCGGCGAGATTCTTGCTCTTCGTCGAGCGGAATCAATATGATCGTCTCCCTAATTGCTGGCCTCGTAAACAGTCTTACGGATTTGTATCTTGTTGCTGCCGCCTTGATTCTGAACTCCACCTTGCATGTCACTGCGCGAGAAATGCGGGGCGTTTATTTGATTCATCTAAGCGGTTCAATGTAGGTTGCAAGCAGGCCCATATACCTGAAATTCACTGACCGAGCCAGCGCTTGCGTCTGTGGCTTTCTGGGCGTCGTCTATCGAATTAAATCATGGCAAGACGCGGACATTACCGGATATCAGATTCCGCTCAATGTTGCTATGTGAGTAGCTAGCCTCCTCAAGCCTCTCAACGCAATACTGACTCTTGCACAGTATCATCGAAATCGCTCTGAGCCTCATGATCCCGTGCATGCCGTCAATCTACACAATCTGGGCCCACTACACTTACATTGACATCAACGAAAGAGGCACCATAATTGGTTCGCCCAGCACCGGATTCGACAGCACCCTCTCTTACTACAAGAAATCTCCATCGAAACATTCTTCACCAACACTCCCACCTGAGGCAACGTTCGCCTGGCGCAAAAAGCACACGAGTATCGAGGAATTACCCTTTAGAAAGCCATCTGCCGAGTTCTATCGTGGAAGCACTCTCACGGAGCGTGATTCTCGAATGAAGGCGCTGCCCACAACTCCGCTGCCCTTTTACTCTCCAATGTCGCCAAAGACGCCAAAGACCCCGAACAGCGTTAGGAGCATGCAGCTCCCCATTATTCTAGAGGCACCTTATGAGCGATCTTCTTCTGTCCCTTTCTAATTTCTTTTCCGGGGTTACCATTTACGTGGCAGTGTTTATTCGGGGCAGAGTGCGTCAAATGCGATATATGGCGTTCGGCTGCTTACTTTTAGAGGGCAATGGTTTCGGTATATGGCGTTCGAAATCTGTACGGAGCTTGCGATTTGATACCCACAGCCTAGACGGCGGATTTCTTTTTCAATACGAGACATTACACGTTGCGCTATATTTCATCCAATGTATAACTTCTATTGGCATGTTCTACACCAGCCGTTTTTGTAATGTTCCGGTCGACTTGTACTTTACCGAGGCAACGATGATTGATTTCCCGGGATGAAGAGTTGCACATTTCTTGTGCTTAAGTCTGAACAGCGCTGCCCGCTTCGTCCATAGATGCGGGGTCCGATCGGCAACGTCATACATCCACACCCACACCCACACCCACACCCACACCCACATCGTCGCCAACCTCATCTACCCAACTTCCATCCCGCTTTTTCCCAACACGAGCACTCCGGAAAACCAACTAACAACGGCTTATCAATCGAAATATTTGACTTCCCAGCCCCTGGAAATACTCCGACGGTCCCGAGACTAGGCGCGGCTTGTACACGGACAACCCACCACGCGGGTAAGCCAGAACTGCCTAATCCGGACCCTGCTCGCTGCACTCTCGTCGGTTACTGAATCGTCGCGGAAACAAGCCCCTGTGCCACCCCGATAAGAATTTTCTCCAAAATCAAGATCTTCAGTCAGCTCGTCAATCGGTGGATCTTCCGGGCCCGTCCGTGTCCGTCCTGCAAAAGCCGAAACGCTGACGAACAGCAGTTTGACCGCTTTGGTGACCGATAACTTGCCTATCACGGCTATTTGGACCTACCGCTCACAGTAGAGCGCAACCAAAATGTCCGTGTTCCAATCAGGCTCCAAGGCTCTCATCACAGGCGGCGCATCTGGCATCGGCCTTGCTGTCGCGCAACTCTGTCTAAAGCACGGCATGCGCGTTTCCATTGTGGACTTCAACAAGGAAACGCTCGGACTGGCGGAGAAGAGTCTCGAGGGGGACGTGCAGTGCTTGCAGGCTGACGTTGGGAAAGAGGATTATTGGGCGTTTGTCAAGGAGAAGGTTGGGGACGTGGATTTTCTGATGCTGAATGCGGGGGTTGGGGGGCAGGGAAGCTGGGGCGACGGGGCGTATTTTTCGAAGGTGGGTCAGATGCCTTTCTTTCTGACCTGGATGCGGATGGATTGGGCCGGTGATGGATTACGAAGCTTTGTCTGGGGTTGCGTCTGCTTCTTGGTATAACCATGGTACGGGAAGAGGTGGCGTTTGAGGTTATGCACGGCATGGAACATGGATAGGTGCAACGGGCGATGGGGAAGGTCGATCACACAACGTATGCCCTCCATTAGGCCATGCCTTGGCCGGATATTGGGTCCGGCGCTACATCCACTGCGAACGTCGACGAACCTTGGAAGTCCGGCGAACACGTGCTCGCAGGGGCTCTGATAAGACTGCCACCCGATATCCAGGTTACCTTTTCTTTAGAGTGGCGAGCGTAGCACTCGCTGCACCTCAGACTATCCCTGTCGTGTTACGCCCTGAACCCGCTGACATCTCTCGATCTAGATCCTCAATACGAATCTCAACGGCGTAATTAACGGCCTTAACACCTACGTCCCGTCGTTCCAGTCTCGTGCCTCTGATGCCCGACCTGCCGCCATCGTGATCACGGGAAGCAAGCAGGGCATCACAAACCCGCCAGGCAATCCCGCATATAACGCGAGCAAGGCAGCCGTCAAGACGCTAGCGGAGCATCTCAATTGGGACTTTCGGGAGAAGAAGAATGTAGGCGTGCATTTGTTGGTGCCAGGGTGGACGTTTACGGGATTGGTGAGTCTTTTCCTTCGCGCGAGACGCTCTGGAAGCGTCCCGTATTCGCAATCGCGGTCGCTCGCGTTTCATTTCCCCTCCAAATCTTCCTGCAGTGTACCAACACCAACACCGGCCATCTACGGTTCAATTCTCTTGCGTCAAGCCCCGCGTTCCCAACACTACCTTCCACCTCTCCACCTCCCAACTATCCCGATCGCACGACATCTCATTCCGTCATCCCCAGCACTATCACAATCTATCTCATACCCCACCCCAACAATATCCCACATCCCGCATCCCCCTCTTCCGACACTGATGCCCACACTGATGCCCACACAGTCCGGCAACACCCCGGGTAGCCCCACCCCTAAACCCCTCGGCGCCTGGACCCCCGACCAAGTTGCCTCCTACCTAGAATCCAAGATGCTTACCTCCAAATTCTACATCATCTGCCCGGACAATGACGTCAGCGAGCAAACGGACAAGAAGCGCATGCTGTGGAGCGTGAACGACATTGTCAAGGAGAGACAGCCATTAAGTCGGTGGAGAGACGAGTATAAGGAGGAGGTGGGAGAGTTTATGGAGAGGACGCAGGTTTAAAGATGGGATGGTACGCGTGTAGTTTATGTACATACTTGATACGTATACGTAAAAACGGGATGGTGCATTTAGCGCCCTGAACCGAAGGCGTGCAAAGCGAGTGGATATCATACGCTAACAAGGACCAAATGATACAAAGTCAAACCCCGGGCAAGAGACACAATCACGCCTTCCCATTCGCAAGCATACTGAAGTCCTCCTGCGCAGTCTCAAAGCGCTCAACACCTGGTCTCTCCGCCTTTCCACCCCCCTCGACCTCTCCACCACCCTTTAGCTCTCCAACACTCGCAGTGACAAATCTCTCTACACCCGGCCTCTCCCTGTCTTTCTCATCGGAGCTCCCAACCTCGCCGCCTCCCAACCCCTTATCCTCCTCGCTGAAAATCTCAACGTTCGGCGTCGCAATAGTAATACTCTGCAACGTAAGCGTGCTAGCATTAACATCCTCCCCCTCCATTCCATCAACCTTGAGCCTAAACGGATACGCTACCCCTCCCCTTGTCGGCCTCGTACTAAATGTATCTGTAGCTGGAATCAATGTCTCGGGACTCTGTGGTCTCGCATCCCCACCCTCGCCATCACCCCAAACAACGATGTTCGGCGTCGGCAAACCATGACTATCAAGCCCACTGTTCGGCGAGGGCAGCGGCGAAGCCTTGCGCTCCGGCGCAATAACAGTTGTCTCGGCCATTCCGGGCGTCGGTGGCGCCAGTTGCGCAATGTCGTCTAGATCTGTGCTTGTCTGGCCTTCGTCTGTTACGCTGGAGTGGCGGGAGCGCGAACGGAGGACGGAAAGATGGGTTGGGCGTTTTGTGGACTTGCGGCGAGGTCGCGGGGGTGGCTTTGTCGCTAAGGCGGACGGTTTAGTATCCGTGGTGCCATCTGCTGGAGGCTGGTTGGGCTGTTGGACGATGGATGAGGGGTTTGATTGTTCGGAGGATTGGTCGGCTTTTGATTCGCGGTCGATCTAGAGGTGATTAGACGGTTGAATTTGAGGGTATGGATGGAGGAGGAACTCACAGTTACTTCATCGTGCTTGCTACCCCACAAGCTCCACAATGCCATGCCCCAGGATTTCTTTGCTTTCCTTTCTTTCTTCATGCCCTTGAGCCTCCGTGCTGCTAGCGCTGTCGGTGGTGGTGTTTCACCGTCAAAACCTTCGTATCCTTTCTCCATGTCCTTCATTCTCTGCTTCTGAACTTTGAGTTTCTGCTTGGCAAATTTGCCGTTCCACTGCTGCTGGGCTTTCATCCATTTATTGACCGGACCCGGCTTCGGTACACCAATCTCCGCACTAAGCATATTAAGCGCTGCAAGCTCGCTTGGTGGCGGAAGTGAATGGATGTGCCCATGACGGTCGATGCGCTGACGGATCATGTGGCCGTCGAATGCTGGAAGAGGGTCACCCGCTTTTCCGACCCTTGCACCCTTCTCGTCCTTGACTTTTATGCTTTCGAAGCCAACATGCAGTGCGCTCTGCGGCATGCTGAGCTTGATGGCTTCTGGAGAGAGATCGGTGTCCGACGCGGTGGTAGCTGAGGAGATTGACGAATCCTCGCTGACTATCGAGATGCTGTCATCGTCCATGATATCGATGGACGTCTTCTGAGCCCGAGCGAGTGCCCATGCTCCAAATTGAGCGATGCTGCGGTACATGTGCTTAGCCGGACGCGTGAAGCTTAGCGTTGGCGCAACATGACAAAGGTCATCCCAAACCTGTAGCTGTACATTGGTTGGCCGGTGCCTCACTGCTTCGGCTTGGATGGTTTCTGCAGTTTGATGATTTGATGGGGGAGGAAAATATGCGAGCGGTTGCGCGGCCTTGTGGGCTACGTATATTTGCTCGTCTCGCAACAGTTCTCCACCTCCTACCTGTATAAGGAGGGGAGGCAATCCCCCTAGCGAAGGCTGGAGAGCCGGCGATACCAAAGGATGCGTAAGCATATGGTTTGGCGTGTATAGCTGGATCTGGTCCTTGATTTCGATACGTGTATCCTCGAGTTGCACTGACAGCGTGGACTTTGGCCCAATGCTATACTTCCCGTCTTGGGACACCCACATGTCTTGGGTGCTCTTCGCATCCTCCGGTGGCTTCAACAGTCCGCTAATGTCGGGTTTGTCGGAAGACTGCACTGAATACCCTCGCACGCGGTCCGTCCTTTCTTCCTCTCGTGCCTCCTTCTCTTCTTTCTTCGACCGCGATGGCAAACGCTGCGGCGCAGATTTTGCCTTTTCCTGTGAGGCTCGGGGACTTCGCTCGAATGCTAGCAAGTCGTCGGCATTGGGTGGTGGCCAGCTCATGCTGGGCTTATGAATGAAGCCATGTGCGGGTATATAGTCCAGTTTACCATCACCACCGAGACTGGGAAAGCTGTGCGTGAGGTCTACCCACGGTGATATCAGCACGGCCCCCGCAGGTAGTGGGATGCCCTGGTCGCGTAGTGTCACCAGCATACTGAGGACCATGCCCCCGCCAGCCGAGTCTCCCGCGAGTATGACGGTGGAAGGATCGTGTCCATGCTCGAGGAGGAACAGATACGCGGCCAAACAGTCCATGAGCCCACAAGGGAACGGGAATTGGGGCGCTAGTCTATACCTCGGTGCCAGCACCCTCGCCTTCAGCTTGCGCGCATGCCGCTGCATCTGGTAGCGGTGCTCGTCCACGCTTCCGAAGAAGTAGGCGCCACCATGGACATACAGCATGATGCGCTGCCCCTTTGTATTCGTCGACCTCTTCCTTTGCTCCATGTCCTTGCGCATCTCGATCCACTCCGCCTTGAGCGTTGTCCCCTCGCGTCTCCACTCCCACCACGTGTTTCCGCCCACCGCTTCAACACCGGCGGCGCCGAGCTGTCTGCGCACATGGTCGGCCGAGCGCATCAGCGTCCCCTTTGTGATTTGGACCTGTTCTGCGTCGACCCAGACCGGTACAGGCACCCATTGCGAGGTGAAGGCTTGCAGCTCGTCGACCGTGTGAAAGGACGCGTAATGCAGGAATCGACGGATCAGCTCCAGACCCTCATGATAGGAGATGTGCGCGGTCGGCTTCTGGCGGAGCGGTCGGCGATTGAGGTAGTGCGATATATAAGTCTCGATGACGGTGGGCGTCACGGCGGCCCCAACGGTGATGGTGTTGACGGGCATGGTGGGTGCGGCGTCGCGAAGGAAAGGTGCCGACTTCCTGTGTCTCCAACGCAAGACGCTCTCAAGACGCCGTTGCTAATAAAACATGGTGAGACAACGATAGCGGAGAGCTGGAGAGTCAGGCACCGGCTAGTCTGAGTTTCAACGTGGAGAAGCGCGCGATGCCCCAGATCGTCCCGAAATGCAGGGGAAGGAGCTTGGGCCACTATCGACGTCATAGACTCAGCGCTTGGTACTCTCCGAATTGCTTCATTCTCGCGGAACCTGTGTGGTCAGGACGATGATCTCGACGTCACCATCACCGCGTTAAAGCTGGCAATAACCGTCCATAGCTCGAACAAACGATGAGGGTGGTCTATTCTTATCCGCCCAAGTGATGCATGGCGGATATCAACTACGGAAGAGAGTCAGGCCCTGTTCTGCCGCATCGACCGCACCGTCCTCTTGTTCGCTCTCCACCTCATCATGCTCACCCAATCCCACTCTCTGTCCGAACAAGCTGCCGAATAGCTCATCTCTCTGCCGCTCACCCCAACGCCCTCGATCTTCGGGAGCCATGAAATTCTGCAGCTTCTCGTGAACCGTGTATCGCAATCTCCTACCCTTACTCGCTTTTGTGTCGACAGCCTTCTTCGTCTTCGCCTCACGCGCGACCTGCCACGGCGCTTGGACGACGAATTCCGCGGTCCCGCTCGCGGAGAGATCGGCCGAGCGTTGTTCGAGCAGCTCCTTCAAAAGGAGACCGTAGAAGTCTGCGTCGTCGTAGATGTTTGCATCTGTCGTTTTGGAAGAGGCAGACTGCAGCGGAGCGCATGATCGCGGCGTCTGCGTACGCGCGATTAGATGGGTAGAGTTTGTAAGCTGGGAGTCAAGGACGTCGGTGAGGGTCTGCTGCACTTCCGCGTTTAGGCGACCTTTGTTGGGCGCTGCGGTGGCCCCGCGCGTCTTTGCAGACCATTTCTCAAGAGTTACTTTCCGGTGTTTGGAGTTGGCAAATTCGACTGCCCTTATGGATTCCCATATGTCAGAAGACGTGGTGGTAGGCGTGTAAGGCGTGCGCTTGCGCTTCTGACCTGCACGCGCCTCGTCCAGTGTAGCTCTCAAGTCGGCCAGGCTGTTCAGGAGCGCCAGTGCGGCCGTTTCGGCAGCCTCAATCGACGCCTCGGGCGCCGTCTCATCCTGGTGCGCATTTGCGACCATGGAATTGGTGGAAATCATGGCCTTCTGCAGCCGTATTCGACTGTTCAAAAGCGAGTCGAAGGTCTTCCGTTGCTTTTTGATAGCATCGCCTTTGGCTACGTCGGACTGGGCGGCGGCGGCGAGTGTGATAGTAAGTGACTTGGTATCTTTTATCATTTCACGAATTTTGGAATCCTTGGATGGCTTGGTCTCTCTGAGCATCCGTCGCAGTTTCGATGCCTCATTGTCGGAGTCTTCATCGTCCGAGGCGTCTTCAGAACCTTGCTCGTCATCCTCCTCCTCATCTTCTGTGCCGTCTACGCCATCCATGTCTTCGTCTTCGTCCGATGTCTCGTCACCCTTTTGCTCGGATTCGCTGTCGTCTTCGCTTCGTGCGCTATCGCCGTCGCTCTCCACCCCATTTGTATCTTTGTTGACAAGTGCATCCTCGTCGCTGTCGTTCTCATCAAAGGCTCTGGCGAATGGATCGTCGCTGTCGTCGTCTCCGACCGCATCACGACTGATTTTGCTCCCCGTGTACTGCGGCCCTAGAGGAACCACCTCCTTCTTCCTCAGCTTGCTCTTGCCAACATCTATGTAGTGTTCCCGCCCCGCATGGTCCTCCTCTGCCGCAGAAAATTCGGAGTGCTCGTCTTCGCTCGAGCTTGAGGGGGTAGGATCGAGGAGTGCTTCGGGATCAATATCTGCACCATCTCGATTAGCAGAGTAGGATCAAGGCCACATATTTGACTTACCCCGCAGCCTTGATTTGGGCATTGTGGGCGAAACCGTTGCAAAGGTTTCCGTCGGGCGAACGAACTTTTGCAGAAACCCCACAAAAAGTTCTAGGGTCCGAGCGTTCGCCAAGCGCAGCCCTCTCCGCTCTCCGCTCTCCGCAAGCACTCCCGAGCTTCCATCGTCACCACCATGCGATGTTGAAGCCCCGCCTCTTTTCTACGCTTCGACGGCTACAGCATGAGAACCCACTGGTAGGTTCCTCCTTGTTCTAAGCTCTTTCATACCCTGATCGCGCGATAGGGATTGCCGCGCTCTGGCGCTCCTCCGCGGATGCCGCGCATGCAGCGAGGCTTGCCGCAGAAGAGAAGCATAAAGGATGTCAAGAAGATTGTCGCTGTGTCTTCAGCCAAAGGCGGCGTGGGAAAGAGTACTATTGCGGTGAACCTCGCTTTGAGTTTCGCACGCAGTGGATACCGCGCTGGCATCCTCGACACCGACATCTTCGGCCCATCCATCCCCACGCTCTTGAACCTTTCCGGCGAACCCAGACTATCATCCAGTCAGTCCGTTGCCCCGCTATGTTCCCTCACGCCGCGATCCGACCCTGACTCGGATCACAGACAACCAGTTGATACCCCTCTCCAACTATGGGCTCAAGAGCATGTCCATGGGCTACCTCATTCCTGAGTCTTCGCCTGTGGCATGGCGCGGCCTGATGGTCATGAAGGCCCTCCAGCAACTGCTTCATGAGGTCGAATGGGGCGGTCTTGACATTCTCATCCTCGACATGCCACCCGGAACTGGTGATGTTCAATTGACCATCACTCAGCAGCTCATTCTCGACGGCGCCATTATCGTCTCCACGCCGCAAGACCTCTCACTCAAAGACGCCGTAAAAGGCGTCGAGCTGTTTCGCAAAGTCGACACGAAGCTGCTGGGCTTAGTGTGCAATATGAGTGGCTTCAGGTGCACAAATTGTGGTGAGATGCATAACATCTTCGGGGATATGGGCAAGATTAGGAGTATGTGTGATAAGTATAGGCTGGGCTTGCTGGGCGAGATTCCGCTTCATGCAAGTATCTGCGAGGATGCGGATCGTGGGAAGCCCACTGTGGTTGCGGAACCTGACGGCGAAAGAGCACAAGCGTTCGCTGGCATTGCTGAAGAGGTGGGAAGGCTGGTCGGCTTAGAGAAGTGACGAATAGCGCGGGGGAGCTACTGTAACACCACCAATGCATCATATTTGTAACCTTACAGGCTTCGCCTCAATGTTGAGAGGTCTGAAGATGCTTGTTGTCTTTCCCTCCACGTCGGCTCCACGTTGTCACGTGCATGTGATTGGGCCGTGCGCCACGAGCAGTAGTTCCAATTTCTCTCACGGAGCCATGCCTCCGTCATCGGTCACCTCAAATGCAGCCGGCGCCTTCCACGGCTCTACTCTGTACCCCAACATATGTTTGTAGCTATGTACAAGGGTAGCTCCTTGGTGGCAATCGCTCTCGGCACAATTCCGCATTATCATCTCTCGGCAGTTGCTGCAATGCTTTTGCCGACGGATCTCCCCTCTCAACGAACCCCAATGGGCAACGGGCGGCTTCTTAGCCTGCAATGGGGCCCTCCATAGGGCATGAAAGAACCAATGAAGAGTTGTCCCACATTCGCCAGGATGGACTCGCATTGCAATTGTTGCGTTGCTTACCGGGCTCCCGCCTCAATTGGAAAGCTTATATTAATATGGGTCGACATTCCAGGATTGTAGATATGCCTGGCGACCGCTATCAAGGCGACTCTGTACTTTGGCCTTTTATTTTTCTGTGATAATGACTTTCGGCATCATGGCTGAAGAGAAGAACGAGATCACGCAGCTGGATACTTCCACCCGGGAGCATATCCATGAGCAAGAGATTGGACACGAAGCGGATGTCGTACTTTTGGATACAAGTGCCGCCCACCTTGAGAAAGGCCAATATGGCAACCTCAAGCTTGCAAAGGACGGGCACACTGTCCTTATTCCCCAGCCTTCAGCTGATCCGAATGATCCACTAAACTGGTCCTGGAAGCGTAAGCATCTTATGTTGGCGGTCGTGTCGTCGACCGCCTTCCTGGGAGACTATGGAAGTGGATCCGGCATTCCTCTCATCGTGTTACAAGGTGAAGAGTGGGGTTTGTCGCCTGCAAAAGTCAATGAGTCTGGGAACCTGAATGTACTCATGCTGTAAGTCTCATCAGCCGTGCTAATACAATGAACTAATCTCCGCAGTGGTATTGGTGGTCTCTTCTGGATCGTTGTCTCGTCTTGGTGGGGACGGGCACCCGTCATGTTTTGGTCCACGCTTTCCGGTACTCTTTTCACGCTCGCTTGTGCCGTGACGGGCAGCTTCCCTGTCTTCTATGGATTCCGGGCTATGATGGGCCTCACCTTGACAGCTTATCAGGTGGTTGGATTAGCCTGTGTCAAGGACATGTTCTATTTTCATGAGCATGCTCGTAAGATTGGCATATGGGTGGCGATTTTCATCCTGTCCCCATACCTCGGCCCTTTCTTTGCCAACTTTATCATTGCTGGCACAAGTACGTAAAAGGGGTTGTGCCTAGAGCCGCTTCAACACTGTTTCGTTGCGCTAACTTTGGAAAGGTGAATGGCGTCCTGTAATGTGGCTCGTTTTAGCCATGGGCGCCGTGGATATGATACTCATTTTGCTTTTCTGCGACGAGACGTACTATGAGCGGAGTATCCCAATCGATCAGCAGCCACCAAGACCACAGACGTTCGCTGGTCGACTTTCAAGAATACTTGGTATCTGGCAGATCCAGCACCATACTGGATACTTCAAGACCGCTTGGCACTGCTGTGGCCGCCTGTTGTCTACATTCTTGAAGCCCATCATCATCCCGGCCATGATCTATTAGTATAGTTTTTCTATCGTCATTTCGTACTCGGCTGACAATGCACAGCGCGATGAGCTTCATGTGGGCTGTCGGCATCAACATCACTTCAACCATCCTCCTACAAACGCCTATTGAAGCCGGCGGATATGGTTTTGGGCCAAAGGCTGTCGGATTCCTCTACTTTACACCACTAGTCGCAGTGTCCCTCGGAGAAGCGTTCGGTCATTTCTTCAACGACTGGGTCGCGAATCGCTATGTGCGGAAGCATGACGGCATCTTCAAACCTGAGGCACGCCTTGTGACGAACTATATCGCCGCTGCGTTCATGATACCGGGTTTGATCATCGTCGGTCAGACGTTGGAGAAGCACTTGAGCTATGCTGGCATAATTATGGGTTGGGGCATGTACGTTTTCGGTGTTATGTTGGCGACGGTGGCTATCACTGCATACGCCCTTGATTCTTATGGAACGGCAAGCTCGGAAGTCTCGGGGTTGTTGAACTTTGCGCGAGGTAAGTCCGCTCTGGTAGTAGAGTTGTGGGTTGCCGGATTTCCACTCAAGTAGCTAACGTGGTAGTGATCGCTGGCTTCGCCGTAGGTTATTTCCAGGAACCTTGGGGCGCCAAAAGTGGGTACGGCGTTTCTTTCGGGATCCAAGCGGTCATTGTTGCGGTAGCTATGGCTATCGTTGCCATATTGCAAATTTACGGCGGAAAAATGAGAGCAAAAGGAGGTCCTGTCGTTTGAGCAGAGGAGGCCGCTGGTTATTCCGAACGGCAATGTCCAGTCCGGTGACACGAGCGTGGATACGCTTTCCAAGCGAAGTGTGCTAACAATCGTTTCTACTGCCCTGGTAGTACTGGCCCCTATTTGGCGCCAAGCGTAGGATCTCAAATGACATCATTCACTCGTATGGGCATCCTGTCAACCCTTTTGCTCTAAACTCACACGAGTGGTACGCGTGAATTTTGGAAGGGTTTCAGCGCGTATGGTGGCGCTTTACTCATTCTCGGTGGGTGTTGGGACTTTTTAGTCAAGCTGGAGCATTTGTTTTCGCTGCAACAATCTCTTCTTCATGACTCGCTACATCTAACGCGGTTTGTCAATCACGGCTAACACTACGCGCTTACTATAGTGGGAAGCATGTTGCGAAAGCGTTGCTTGGCTCACAACATCTTGTTTCGAGGATGCTCATCTTTTATCAACGCGATCCCGCAACTTTTCTATGCTGCGATGCCGCTGGGAGGAACCATCCCTTCTTTTCTTTTCGAGTATGATCTTGTGCCTCTTATAAAGGATTCTCTTCAAGATGGTACGTAGTATCACGCATCCAGCATGACAAGAGCTGACTCGGATGGCCTCAGGCTGTTTTCATGTTACAGCTATGGTTGCTCGGAGTCGCACGGCTGGCGTTTGCTCTGTCGCCAGCCGGAGCCAATGATCGATATCTGGTCAACAACGAAACAAGAGGGGCCATAGTAATGAATGGCATTTGGTGAGCTGATACCGCCGCATAATTGAAGACCGAAAGGAAAAGTAACAAAGCGTCAGGTACATCCTTTCAAACTCTACCACCGACTGGGCAAAGATGGACCCCCTTACGGATGCCGAGGCCTGTACACGTGATGCCGCCCTAATGTCGCGACTCGGAATCAACAACATCTATATCGATGTTTTCGACTCCACTGCGAATCATGATGACTGCTTCTCCATCTTCAACAGTGTTGGCATCTATGTGACTGTCCTCCTAGCCGGCGGTAGTCTCTTCGTCGACGAAGGCGCAATTGACGGCGCCTACACGACTGAGCGTTTTGAAGAGTTGTTTAGACGGATCGATGCTATCAAAGATTACGAGAACTTGCTTGCTATCGATGTCGGCATACTGCCCGACTTGTACTCTATTGACGTTAAACGATATGCGGAAGTGCAGAATATATTTCGGGTAAGTCCGCATCTGTTTGAATCTGCTCCTCTAACAGGTTGAAAAGGCCTTTATCCGGGATGTTAGAGAATATATTCAATTCAACAGTGCACGCCCAATCCTCGTCGGCGGCACCCTGACACGATTCGAGTCAGAAGGAAACATAACAATGACACCGCTGTTAGACCACATTAGCTGCATCATTCTGGATGAGGAAGCGCCGTCTGCCGCCGAATTCGTTAGCTTCTACGACTTCCAGTACTACGAGTACCAATCTCCGGACCTCTATGTCAAAAATTTCCAAAAGTTGGCTGCGCAACTAGTGAACTCTACGGTTCCGACGTGGCTCAGCATGTATGCCACTGCGGCACAGAATGGGGAACCTGAATTTGAGGTCTTCAATGAAACGTTGCAGGAGACGGCTATGCTTTACAATGTAAGCAATGAGCTCCTGATGCCGTATGGGCCGCTAGCTGGAGGCAGTAGGTTCGAATGGTAAGTGAACACCTCTTAACAAGCCTGCCCTGAGCACGAATCGCCCAAGATCCGTAATGATCTGTTAGCTAATCAGTATCAAGGGCAAACGTACGTTCCACCAGCCCCGTTCGAATCAACTACGGCATCACCCTCCTAGACGCAAACGGCAACATCCAACTAACCCCCAACTTCGACACCCTTTCTTCCATCTTCTCGACCCACGACACCGAGTCCTGGCTTTCCACCGGCAATACCGGCACCTCCAACAACATCTCGCCAATCGAATGCAAGCCCGAGCTCATCTTAAACATAACCTCGAGAATGGATGACTCCGTGACGCTGACGCTCGCCACGGACTGGGAACTTCCAACCAGGCCATCCGGATTAGATGCCATTATTACGAGTGGGATGCAGGGACCTAGGGGGCAGATGGTGGATGTAGTTGTTACGACCGTTAAGCATGAGGTTAGGGATAGTAAGGGGGAGGTACTGAAGGATGTTGTGCTCAGTCCGAGCAAGAGCGAGGCGAGGACGACTACGGGAGGGAATGCGCCTGGGGCTACGGCCTCACCTCCTTCGACTTCGTCAGCTGGTCTGAGTTCTGGGGCCAAAGCGGGCATCGGGGTTGGTGTGGGTGTGGGCGGCGGGTTGGCTTTGCTTGGTGCTGGGTTCCTTTTATTGAGGAGGCGCAAGAGCAAGAAGGCCAGTTCGATGGAAGGGAAGGACACGAATGGAAATTCGGATGGTAGCGCGAGCGTGAACAAGTATGAAAAGGCGGAGCTGGCGACTGGACCGGATGTCGAAGCTGTCCCGCCCGCTGAACTACCCGGTCAGTCGACGGCTACGCCGAAAGAGGTACCGGGAGACGCATATCCCGGAATGAGAGCGCCGCCTGCTGAGTTGCCTGTTCATGAGCCGGCTGTGGAAATGCCTGGTCCAAGATTTCCTACGAGTGCAGCGAGGTGACGCAAGATGGAGTTGACTTGAAACGCGACAGTGTGAGGAAGTGATTGTAATTATACCCATGATCCAATTACTTTTGCTAAATAAGAGCGAACTTCTCTGGCAATATCAGACGAATAACAATACAGCTTCAAGTGCTAGTCTTTAAAATATACTTGTTAGAAAGATAAAACAGCAAGATGCCTAGGCCATGAGGTCACGTACACGTCCAATCATCTTGTCCCAGCACGTTCCTCGCTGAATATGTCATCTTTTGTGCGTTCCATCTCGCCTTCCAAGCTTCGCGTTCGCCACCATTGGATGCGTCTTCCAAAGGACGCTTCTGCGAAGTACCCCGCAAAGCCCTCCTTTCCACGCTGGTAAAAGTGCGGCAACGGGTGCGCCCCACTCTCAAATCACTCCAAGCACAGACCGGCATTGTTAGTTGTCAGCTTCATCGATTCGTTTGAATCCACCTAATGCTGGTGTCCGGCCCGCACTAACCTCGGCTCGGCTACTCTGCACTCCCCGCAGCACACAACTCATGACCAAAATCTTATAGTGCTGACATTACGGCGGGCATGCGATATGTATGGACGAATTGGTGCTGAGTTCCTTGGTACAGCAGTGACACCAGGGACACCGTCGGCTTGTCCTTGTCCAATTTGGGTTTGGCTTCTCGAGTCAACTAATAGTCATGAACGAAGCGAACCTGCGAACTCGATCAATAGAAGCACATAAGATGCAATCACTCCCCGCGCCCATCCGGATTGTACCTTGTCGTTCTTTCGATTGTTGTGCCGCAAAGTTTTCAAAATGTCACCGAACCGTAAGAACGTTGGTGCGGATGGCAAATGGGATTACTCCACTCCTGGATCGACTGGCTATGGTGTCCCGAACATCGTGTACAACGTGGGTCCCAGTGTGACATTGGCTGAATGTGAACTGATATTCCATAGGATCCCTCCTCTCGCAAACTCAAAGTATTAACAATTGGTGCTGGCTTCAGCGGCATCCTCATTGCATACCAACTTCAGAAATTCTGTGAGAACGTTGAGCATGTCATATACGAGAAGAATGTGGATGTCGGTGGAACATGGCTGGAGAACAGATACCCCGGGTAATTATTCACACCCTTATCGCGCGGCGTTGTCTTTAGTTAATATTGAAGAGATGTGCGTGCGACATTCCGTCTCATGCCTACACGCTGAATTTCGCCCTCAACCCTGACTGGCCACGGTTCTTCTCCTATGCCCCAGATATCCACAAGTACCTGTGCAAAGTCTGTGAGGTATTCGATTTGCGCAAATACATGACCTTCAACACCGAGGTCATTCGAGCGGAATGGCAAGATGACATTGGGAAGTGGAAAGTCAAACTCCGACAAACAGCATCTGGAGGAAAAACGAGAGAGTTTGAGGAAGAGTGCGACCTTCTGCTTTATGCAACCGGTATCCTAAACAACTTCAAATGGCCCAACATTCCGGGATTAAACAAATTCAAAGGGCGTGTCGTGCACACAGCATATTGGCCCAAAGACTACCAAAAAGAGCAGTGGGCCAACGACCGCGTCGCCGTTATAGGCTCAGGTGCCTCCTCCATCCAAACTGTCCCAAATATGCAACCACACACCAAACACATCGACGTCTTCGTCCGCACAGGAGTCTGGTTCGTTCAGATAGCCAACAACTTCGGCCAGAATAAAGAGTACTCTCAGGAAGAGCGCGACGCTTTCCGGAACGATCCCTGTCAGTTGGTAGCCCATGCAAAAGATATAGAGAACCAGATCAACGGGCTTTGGGGGCTTTTCTACTCGGGCTCGGAGGCGCAGGTCGAAGCTCGGGAGATGTTCAAGGAAAGGATGAGGGAGTTCATCAAGGATGATCGATTGCTCCAGGGCTTTACGCCGAAGTTTGAGATTGGCTGTGAGTCTGCACCTCCGCTCTGAGCTCTTGGTAGAGCTGATGAGAAAACAGGCCGCCGCGTCACGCCCGGAGACCCCTACATGGAAGCCATCCAGAAAGACAATGTCGACGTCCATTTCACCGCCGTAGATGCGGTCACCGAGAAAGGCGTCATCGGCAACGACGGTATCGAGCGCGAAGTTGACACTATTGTCTGTGCGACTGGCTTCGATGTGACATACCGGCCGCGGTTTCCAGTCATTGGAAAGAACGGGGTTGATTTATACGAGAAGTGGAGGGAGGCGCCCGAGTCGTACCTTGGTTTAGGGTGCCCTGACATGCCAAATTGGATGATGTTTATTGGGCCGACTTGGTTAGTATTCTTCTGTTACGTGCCCTTCTGGATTGTGCAGGTGGCTAATGATCATTCGTAGGCCTGTAGAGAATGGTTCGGTCGCTGGACCATTGCTGGCTGTATCAGAATATACGGTACAGATTATAAAGAAAATGTACGTAATTCCACGCTCCAAGTTGCAGCGCCGTTGACGAAAGAATACGCTTGTCTTTGAAGTTATTCATCAAAAGTCCCCGTTTGATGTGTCTTGCTGACATTAATACCCGAATTCAGGCAGCGGGAGCATATCAAGAGCTGGGTTCCTCGACAGGACATCACAGACCAATTCAACGAACACACGCAAGAGTGGTATAAGCATACTGTTTGGAAGGACGACTGTCGATCGTGGTACCGCGATAATGATACCGGCAGGGTTAACGGTGAGCTCCACTGTCTCTAGCTCACTGACTCGATCGTACTAATCTATCATCGCAGCCGTCTGGCCAGGCTCCTCCTTGCAATACGCCGAAGTCATCTCGACCCCGCGTTACGAAGACTTCCACATCGAGTACATGCACAAGAATCTATGGGCCCACATGGGCTTCGGTTACAGCATGTTGAATGTGCAAGAGGGCGCTGACTTGAGCCCTTATCTACAGCTGGAGAAGATCGACCCAAAATGGTTAAAGGCGATTGGGTACCAAGGGCCTGCGGATGAGGTCAAGGAAGTCCAGGAGAGGAAGGAGATGATCGACACGAGTGGGGTGGTTGGGGTTGGGGCAAAGCTGTAGCGACGAGGTTGGAAGAGCTAGGGCGGTTGCGTACTATGTCGGGAGAGCTCGTCTAGATGGGTCGCAGAGCCTAATTACTGCCACGTATGCCACGTTCTCCAACATCCCAACGCAGTTCGTACCCTTGTTTTAAACATCTTGGTTCTCGATTAGTCCAATGGCGAGCGGTGAAGCACTAACCATACGAATGAAGCTCGACGTCATGCGAACAGCGGATTCCACCTTTCTCTGCCTTTCACAATCGGACGAACGCAAAACTTCCATCCTGATAGTTCTCCACACGTCGTGAGCGAGGATTGCGTCACTAGTCCTCTTCACCACGCTTTCCTTCCTCTTAGTTATTGTCCTCTTCGCCTCGCGATCAGCCTCCGCTCACTGGAGGCGCTCCTCACTAAAAAAAAACAAGGCGTTGCTCCTCCAACTCGAGCTCCTCCTCCTCGTGTTCACCGTGGTGAATCTATCGGTGACCGCACTGGCCAACCGCCTCTAGCGTATTGTTGCCTCTCCAAAATAGATTGCTGGTCTATAGAACTTCGTCCGCGAGCTCCAGTCTCTCCTCTCTAGCACATACCGCTCACATCCACAGTTGCAAGATCCTGTGAAGCCCAAAGATCCACAGCTCTCCAACCTTGCAACTGTCAGCGACCTTATCTCTCACATCCATCTACACCCTCTTCACCACAATGGTCACCCGCAACCGAAAGGTCGCCGGCCGCAATGGCCAAGCCAACTCCACCCTCCCGACCACCACCACCACCACCACCACCACCACCTCTGCCCGCGCCGTCCGCATCGCGCGGTCTGGCAACGGTGTCTCCACAGGATACGTCCCAACCTATGGCGACCAGGCCGGATATTTCCAGACCGGCATGAGCTACCTCACCGCCGCCCTGATCGGTATTCAGAGCGGCATGAAGTGGCTCTTCGGTTTCAGCTCCGATGCCAACGCCAACGCCAACGCCACCACCACCACCTCCTCCTCCCCCCCTTCCTCTCTCAACACCAACGCCGCCACCATTCCGGAGACTGTCCAAGAGACACGCGAGAATGTGGCACATCTGCCTTCTTCTTCCATCCAACACCGCCACCTCACCTCACCTTCTTCTCTCTCACCGGCCATAACACGTATCACCAAAGCCACCGCAAAATGCGCGCGCAAATCCAGAACCACCACCATCCCGGTTGCGAAGTACGCGCCGATCTCTCAACCAACTCCAGTCACCATCAAGCCTTCACCGGCACCCGTCGAGATCGAGGACCCCGTTGCCGAAGACGCACGCCTCCGCAAGGAGTTCATGGACATTCAAGACGCCAACCGGAAGAAGATCTTCGCTCTGCCGTCCTTCGTGAGGGACCGGCTGGAGCAAGGTCTGCCGGCGTGGGAACCCAGCGGCGACTCCGGCCTCACTACTGAGCTCGAGGACTTCAATCGCCAGAGCGCGACGGCTCGTCTCGTCGCCCAACACAGGCAGCAGCAGCAGCAGCAGCAGCAGTTAGAGCAAGAGAGCCTCCGCCAACTGGCGTACGAGCTGGAGAAGCGAGCAGCCCTTGCTCGTCTTCACCAGCTCGGCTGCGATCTGACTGCTGTCCTGGGGCTGATGAGCGACGCCCTCGACGCTGGCGATGCGCAGACATTCGGTCAGTTGGCGCAGATGACAGCCATCGAGGGCCTCAAGCCGGTGCACGACATTCTCGTCGTGTTGCCTCTTGATCGCTTTGACGTGTTTGCCATCGAGTGGCCGTTGGAGAAGCTCGAGGCGGCCGTCGAAACGATCAAGCAGAACGAGTCGTCGATTCCAGCTGAGCTGGCCACTCAGCTCGTCGACTTTGTTCTGGGCTTTGAGGCCTGTGGCCAGATTCTCGCTGCCGTCCTCTCACCTCCCGGCGCCCAGCAGCAGCAGCAGTCGGAGTACGCTCCTGTGCCTTTGCCCGTGCCCGCGCCCATCTCCATCTACGGACCCTCCGCTAACGTCACTGCCGGGTTTGCCCCTCAGGAACCCGCCCCAGCTCCACCCCCTCCCATCACCTCTTCCAACAAGCAGCTCCTCATCGACCAGATGTCGATCGAGTCGGCGGGCCTGTCCCAGCTGGTCGCCACAGCGGTGAAAGCCGTTGGTGCGCGCGAAAAGCTGCGGGCTGCGACCGTTCGAAATCTAACGGCCGCTTTCGAGGCCAAGATGAGACTTGCTGGTGGTGACGGTCGAGGTTGGGTGCTGGCTGCCGACGAGGGCACTAGGTACCGTGCACACGTCAATGAGTTGGTCAAGGCGTTCGGAAAGATGGTGCCGGAGCACCAGCTGGACCCGAAGATTGTGAAACTGAAGGCGGTGGCGGTCAGCGTTCGGAACCTTTGGGGCTAGGGGTTTGTTGGGTTCTGGTGCTTTTTCTTTCGGAGTTTTGGAGTTCTGGGTATCCTTTTTATTCTCTTTTTCTTTCGGAATTTTTGGAGTTTTGGGTGTCTTTTTACCTTCTTTTCTTTCAGAGTTTGGGTGTCTTTTTGTTTTCTTTTTCATTTGGGTTGCTTGTGGTCTGCGGTGTCGGCTTGCCTTCGGTACGGGGAGTACCAAGTCGAGACTTGGTGCCTTTTTTCTCTTTCTCTTTTGCTTTGGGTTGTCTGCCTGTGGTCTTCAGTGTCGGCTCGGCTTCGGTACGGTCAGTACTAAGTCAAGACTCGATGCCAATTTCAGACCATCATGATTGCCTTTTCCTTTTTATAGACTTCGGGACGATTTCCGTCCTTAAATGCATTTCGATTGTATAGACCACTTCCAGACCCTTAAGCAAGATCATACGTGAAACTTTTTCCACAGCCCCATTTTGAGGAACCACCATTGCTCACATCCAAATTCGCCTGACCCTTGTTGAACTTTTTGGTGAAAAGCCTGCAATGAGTGCCCCAGCCAGCACCGTCCATCTCTAGCTCTGCAGCCTGGAATTGCACACATCGCCCATTGCTGAAACCCAAAAGAGAAAGTAGCTTCGAGAATAGACCCGCCTTCAGGTTGATAGCGTTTTGCTTGGTAGCGTAGGCAGCACAAAGAGAAGCATCAAAAGGACCGGGGAAGGACCGTTGACCAAGGCAGTGCTTGGGCTGGTTGTGTAGTTTGTTGCCGCAGTCTTGCGGGTTGCCGTAGCCCGGGACAGTGGGAGGAGAGGCATCAATACCCTTCTCATAGCCATTGGAGCCTACAATGACTACCTGGAAGTCATCACGCCATTGGCCGATGTTGGTCGCAGCAGACTTCTCTACGCTAGATCCAAAGATGCTACACTTGTACTGCGCAATCGAGGCTGGATTCGTGCAAGAGCACTGATCAGGATTCCAAGCCGGGTCGCGCTCGATGAAGACGTTGAAGCCGTAGCAGAGATCAGTCTCGTCGCAGTACTTCGCGCAGCCGGCCACGTCGTAGCTCTCGAGGATCTTGTAGGCGAGGTAGGAGTTGGACTGTACGGAAGCGCTCAGGTTCTTGAAGGTCTGGACGTAACCGGTAGGTGTCTTCGCTTCGAGAGCCATCTTGCTGTAGACGGGGTTCTTCTGGAAAGCTTCAACGGTATCCGGGGTCGTTGGGGGACCGTAGGCGGCTGGCTGGGGAGCGCATGGATCGAGAGGGTTGATGAAACCACAGAAAGTATCAACTTCGATCGCGGTAGGGCATGCTGGGTCGGAGGTAAAAGCCCACGTGTTGGTCCAGCTCACCGGAGTGCAAGTAGATGGGACCACGTTTGTCGGCATTGAAGTTACAGCCGGGGTAGTAGTCGTAGGGACCGGGGTCACAAAAGGAGTGGTAGTCTTCTGAGTTTGGTAACCCTCTTTCTTTGGGCAATAGCCAAGGAAGCAAAAGGTGCGTTCCTCGAGACTGCGCTTGTTCACAGCAGGCGCAGTTGTGGCACCAGAAGCCGCTGCTTCGGCGGTTGCAACTGCGACGTCCTGGTTGTAGATGCCTTTTTCTGAAGCCGGACCAACGCCGACGGGAGCGCCCCTCGTCATGGTGACTGGAATGGCGGCCAGCTTGTTCGTGTCAAATGCCTGAGGGGCAGGCGCAGGCGAGGCTGCGGCGAGGACAGCAGCCCCAAGGAGAAGGTAGGAGCGCATAGTTGAAACTGAGAAGCGAGTGATTTGAAACGAGAGACTGAAAGAAAGATACTGCTGCTGATGGACTTGCGTCGATCTGGTGGGTGCCGAAAATTATATACTCGTCGCACTGCGAATTTTGCGAAGCCGACAACTACGTAGACGCGTCACGGCGAGCAGAATGGGCACGATGGCCTTGTTGACTCGCATCGTGAAGCAGTACAATAGCGTCTGCATGGAATCGATAGAACGTGTTAGGCACCTGCGTTAGCGTGTAGCTACTGCAGGTACATGAGACGATCTGGTTCGCCTCCCTTCAAAGTGCATCAACGCCACACCGTCGAAGCGCTATCGAAATAAGCACTGGCATTACTTGCAGCTCAGCCACAGATAGCAAAAGCTTCGCTATTTTTAAGCGACGCCCTTGAATTGTTCTTGTCCGAATCTGATGTGCCTCGGGTGTATTGTAGTGCCAACCCTTCTACTAGCTGTTTCCGAAATCGATAGATCAATCCCAGCTCCCCACTGCAGGTTCTCAGAATCCTAATGGTGGCTGCGAGGTGGCGGCATCGGAAAGAGACGAAATATCGCTGGTACCCGCATTCAGACTCTTTTCTGGTGCAGTCGACTTTGCATACTGGCTCCGTGCTTCTAAAAGCCGTCGACCTTCTTCAAAGTCGTCCATCCTCGGCTCGCCGACATCATCCCATAGCGCAGCCAAAACTAGTCGCTTTCCAACCCACGGCTTTCTAGAATGCATCACCGCGAGGTTGTCCAACAGAACAATGTCGCCTTGTTCCCAATGCACATCAACCTGCATCTCTTCAGCTATGTTCAAAGCAAGCTCAAGGTCATCAGTCGAAATAGGCAAACCATCTCCATAGGTAGGGAGCGGATGGTACGAACCGTCGTCGCCACGGAAGGGTGGTTGTGTGGCGCCGTGGTGTCGAGATCGACCGTACGCCGACGTTAGGTTACCGAACCATGATGTGGAACCGGTTTCGAGATGCTTGCGAATTACTAAACTCAGCTGCTAAGCGGTGTAGAACCTATGTGGAAAAGGAAAGGGGCTCGTACTAGGGACGATGTGGGTAACGCTGAGGGACCCGTCTTCATGCCACTCAAACAGCTCACTGTGCCTCTTCACCTCTTCCTCAATCTTGTGCTTTATTGTTTCTTCATCATCACTATCTTCTATGCGCTGTCCATATGCTGCAAAGACACTTGCTCCAGTAGTTGAAACCACCTCTTCCCTGCCATACCTATACACGTACCTCACACCTCTCTGCAGCAACCGCTTAAGGAAGTCCGGCGCTTCCTTCTCCAGCCGGTATGCCAACCCAATGCTGCTGATGAGGGGCGTTGCGCCGCCGCTGCGAGGGATTTCTAGACAGGAAAAGGTGAGCCACGAAGGATGGTGCATAGACCAGCCGTATTCGTTGTGCGG
Source organism: Lentithecium fluviatile CBS 122367 (assembly GCA_010405425.1). NCBI lineage: Eukaryota > Fungi > Ascomycota > Dothideomycetes > Pleosporales > Lentitheciaceae > Lentithecium > Lentithecium fluviatile. Next base: position 153,423 of record MU005594.1, on the reverse strand, counting down.
CCAGATCGGTAGTTCCGGCGGACCTTCATTGGCGGTCTTCACATTCGGAGCGAGAACGGTGCGTATGGGAGGACGGCCTACTTCTTCGTGGGGTACGAAGCCGAAGCTGTGCGCGAGGCAGGAATAGTCGTGTGGCGAGGATATGGGAAGGCTGCGGAACAAGACAGCACCCCCATGTTGACGGACGAGCTTGAAGAGGTCGCCAGACTTGCTGAGAGAGGTGATGCGCGTGACCGCTTCTTCAAGATTGGGCTCCCAGTCTGTCTTTGTTTTTAGAGCGAGGGGGAACGCATGATCTTCGGAGTAACCGAAGACTGATGTCCGCTGCTGGCCTGGGAAAGAGATGACATCGAAGTCGGAGAGCGTAGAAGCCATAATTGCAATCGATGCAAATCTTGAGAAATATGGGAAGGAATTTGGGATAATTGGGGAAGTATGTGGTACCCTTATCTGACCTTCGGATGCGTCTCCGAACTGAATCGCTTCTCCAGCCGATGACCAATGATAATGCCAACGTAGAGTCGCGCAGGAGTCATGTTGGACCGGTATCGCGACCTAACAAAGGACGCAATACATGGTTGCGATGATGCGATGCCTTTAGGGCTGGGCCAGCGCGATGCCAATCCGAGACAAGCTTCGCAGAATTACCTTGTCGGGTAGAACGTGCGCAAGCCATTTCTCGCTTATTGTGACGGCGTCCTCGTAGTGACAGGGCCCGAGGATACATTGATCCTTGCGATGGAGGTTTCCGCTTTTTACCACCCCTCAAACGATCTTACTGGATCTTTGCCTGGTGTCGATGGGGGAGACTGACGAAGATGCCTCCGAGCTTTGCGGAAAGCCGGATGATCAATGGTACGCGCGAAGCACGCAATCCGACATGAAGCACCACAGTGGAAACCCGGAGCCAAGAGCAAATTGACTTTAGATAAAAGCCAGCTACATCGCGGAGTCGTGCGCGCGTTATCAGAGGAGACGCCCGGGGCTTCTCACGACTGCCATCGTCACTATGGCCGAGGCTATCAAGCGTTTATCGATCGCTGCGGAAGGTCGCGAATCTGTGCATTCAGCTATGACACCAGATGCTGAGACTGAGCCTTACCGCTGGTACAGGGGTGTCTTCTTCCAAGCTACAGTGGTCGGTTGTTGTGCATTCGCAGCACCCGGTCTATGGAATGCAATGCAGTCGGTGGGGGCTGGCGGGCAGCAAACACCCTATCTTGTCATGTAAGTTAGGGATAATTGTATGATAGTATAAGGCCGACCAGTTTCACAGGGCCGGGAATGCAGTGCTCTTTTCTCTGATGACTTTCGCCTGCCTTGGCGGTTCAATTGTGATCAACCGAATCGGTCTTCGCTACACCCTTTGTCTCGGCACTGTTGGCTATGTCCTCTACTCTGCGGGTGAGTATCTCTTTCCTGGAAGAGACAAATGCAGTGTGGCTGATCTAGACAGCGCTTTACCAAAACAATCGTTATGGGACCGTCTGGTTCATTTACTTCGGATCCGCAGCATGTGGCATAACGGCGGGCCTCTTTTGGGCGGCGGAAGGCGCAATCATGCTGAGCTACCCGCCACCGGAGGGCCGGGGAAGGTATCTTGCCTACTGGCTCACGTATCGAAACAGTGGTGCGATCCTCGGCGGAGTCATCAATCTGGCCTTCAATTACAGCGGACGCTCCCTCGGTAAGCTGAACTGGAAGACGTATATTGTGTTCGTAGTATTGCGTAAGTCGACGCCCGAGAAGTGGGTAACGTGTAAGTTGTTGATCCAAACGTAGAATGTCTTGGCCCGGCTGTCTGTCTTCTGCTCTCCAATCCGGAACAAGTTCAAAGGAGGAACGGCACAAGGGTAAAGCTGTTACAGAAAATTCCTGCAAAGATGGAGATGCTGGAAACGCTGAAGTTGATGGTGCGAAAAGAGTTCCTGCTGCTGTAAGTACTCTAGCCAAGACCGAGTGCACGCTGCTCACATCAAAAGTGTACCATACTTCCTTTACGTGACTTGGTCACTTCCGTATATTGGCAGCTACATGTCGCTCTATTTCTCTGTGAGAAGCCGTGCACTCGCTTCTCTCGTCACCGCACTCGCCCAGATCTTGGCAACAGCCATCATGGGCACCTTCCTCGACTGGAAGCGATTTTCACTCAACGCCCGAGCTCGCTACGGCTTCATCGGGATGATGGCACTGAGCGGTGGCGTTTGGATATGGGCCCTTGTCATCCAGAGCAAATACCAAAAGAACAAACCGGCCCTTGACTGGGCTGACTCTGCTTTTGGGGAAGGCTGGGGCCTGTATGTCTTCCAGCAGGTCGAGTTCGCCTTGACGTACAACTACGGGTACTGGCTAATGGGATTTCTGGCGAAGGAGCCAGCGGAGATTGTGAGATGTACGAGTGTCGCGCGTGGCGTGGAGGCTGCAGGCCAGTGCGTTGCGAGTGGAATCAGTTCGACTAAGGCGCCACTCATTGTGAGCGCTGGGCTGATCTTCGCTTGGTGGGGAGTTGCGCTGCCTCTGGGTTTCTTTGTGGTGAGGAAGATCGGTGTCGATCACGTGGGCGCTGAAAGTTACTTGCCTGAGGCGAAGAAAGTGGAAGAGCCGACGGAACAGAGCTAGGAAGGAGTCAGGGCACACGTCATATCAGCGCGAGGAATGGTGCAGTGATCAGGAAACATCGGACTTCGGGGGTTCTCATGATACAACGCAGGACCTTGGCTGTTTCGTCGGAAGTAGCTGTGTGGGCGTGTGGTTCCATCACGTTCTTGATGAGCGGGAATATTTTGACGCATGTGATATTTATAGGGAGCAGGCCTCAGGTGCGGAACACATCTTTCGGGGCAGAATGCCTTAATCAGTATCTCAACACAGTCAAATCGGAAGACGCTAGGGGTTATCAATCTCCTTCGCTTCGATGGAGGATCGCGAAACATCAATCAAGTCGATTTACAGTAAACAAATGTCTGTTTCCTCAGACGCGCCTTTTCACCTTGGTTCCACTCCTCGGAAACGCCCTCGTTTGAACTACCATGGGTACCCAACAATCTCATCAATCTTGATCTGCAGAGAAACGCACTTCTGATTGATGCTAAGCCAATGCCACGTCGTGCTGAACGTTGGATGTGGGTTTTCGTGTGAAGAATTTTCGTCCATGGCGGTCGCTGTGGAAAGTCGATTGAGGTAGCTAGAGTTGCTTGCTGAAACTGATCTCAAAGCTGACGAAGCTACGTTGATCGTTTTCCAAACCGCCCATCACTCATTTACTTATAATCTCTCGAAAGAAGAGGCTCGATACTGGAAGACATCCTGGATCGTTCGACAGAGTTAGACGCGGCGAAGAAGCCATAGTACGCGCAGATAGTATATACATGAGACGTAAACCCCAATAACAAACGCCGGGAGAAGATATCGCCCCTATCTACCTCAGTAAGCGGCAGAGTTTTGGGAACCTCAGACCTCTACTCTCCCTCATTCCAGCCATAGACACTGCCGACAAAACCCTGCTCCTCGACCACGACCTTGATGTTTCGTTCTCTCAAAGCTTGAACCATCTTGTAGTTGGAGCAGAGCAGCTTAGTTTCGCTGGACAAGATTCCGAATCCGAGTTTCTATTCCCGCAAGCGCGGAAGGTCCTTGTCCATTATCGATGGGAAAAGAATGCCGCTGCGACTGAGAAATCTCCTCAATTGCGCGTTCTTGATACTGCTTATCCCAAATCGCTTGACGCTCGGTGGTACGAACTGCGACATTCTGAGCCAGCTTCCGTCGTTGAGAAATAGACTTTCAGCATCCATGTAGAAACTTCTCACTTGGCGGAACTGGGACCACGCGATTGGAGATCGAACACCGGCCTTGAGGTTGAATATTTTGAGTCGGGCAAGGCTGTGCTAATGTTTTGGTAGCGCGGTGTGGACGACCGAGAGATGGATACTGGCATGCGATGCGACATCGGTACCTTCATAGACGAAGGTTCGCGGTGACCTGCAGCTGCGGATCACGATGGCAAGCGTTTGAGAATCAACGCATCCGCCCGAGAGGCGCAGCGACTTGGTGTTTGATGTGCCTTCTTCCAAGTCGCCAACAGGTTGCCAATGTAGCCGCGCTTCCGACCAGGTCAATGTTTGACTGTTTTCATGTTAAAGAAAGAAAATAACTTCCCGATGCATAAAGCAGAACCATTGATGTCTACCGAGTTAAGATTGGCGTAGTGAATTCTGGGTGTAAAGTGGCCGCCCTTCGGTGGTCTGGTGACAAAAAAAGCCCACAAAAGCGCCTGTCTTTCCCACCAAAACGCGTACGAATTGCCGGTAAATTTGCTCGCATCGAGTGTAAGGGAGGTGGTATTTGGGTGTGAAGTAGGACCAGTGTGGCAACAACTTCCCACGTGATCTTGTCATCACGGATCGTATAGGTCCTCGGGTTTTTGTTCGAGATGAGTTTCAGTGCGCATATGCAATCGGAGTTGTTCGCTTTGTCTAGGTTCCATTTTTGAACCGATTTATTATACAGCTTGATGTCGTCTTCGGTTGGTACCGGCAATCGCCGGTACCCCGTGAATCGGCTCAACTCGATGCTTCGAATTAACGCTCCCAGTCCTGGGTGCTGAATCACAGTCCACAAAAGTAGGTAATAGTCGATATCGTATGACGCACCACGCTCATAAAGGAGCTCCGTAGCCGCCAGATTGAAGGGCCTGACTAAACAAAGATCGTATTACTGCTTGTTGTGCAATTTACCCCAGGGATCGATGCTGATGTTCTTGACGATTTGGAGAAGCACCTCTTGGGGGAGGCCCTCGAATGTAGCGACACTCATGTCGGAAGCCGGAAAGGAGAGGTAATCCGGCGGGTCGGAGCGTCGGGTGGGATGCGGGGTCGAAATGACAGTTTGCGTGTATGCGAATGCTAGCTTGCTTTGATGTAAAGAAGCGCGCATCGACCTGAGACTGTGTAAAGAGGGAAGATGGGTTGCGGCAGGTGGAAGTAAAGTGAAGCTACTGGTAACGGCGACTGGGTCGATGACTTCTGCAGGAAAGGGAAGGCGCTACTTGTCGGTCAACAAATCCCTCTTCCCATGTACCGTTTATGGTCTCGGAACGCAAGAGAGATTCTACCCACTACTCACCGCTCGCGCACACACGGAGCTACTACACCAGAGACTTCCGTTACACCAGCGAGATTTGTACGTCCCGTTACTCCCAGTATCCGTCATTATACCGACCAGAAGTCATATTTGTTCATTAATCGGGTCTGTGTCGGCTTCACTTACTCGAGTTGCTCCACATTCGTCTAATTCGCCCATAGATGAGTCTTGAGGATCTTACTCCGAGCACACCATGCACTCGAGCCCGATACACACGCAGCCCTAGTACAATAATCTGTTGAGATTCTTCCTTACGCCGATCCATACTTCCATCGAAGCACGGTGCTATTACCCGTTCAATACCACCAGATCCCCAAGCCTACCATCCCCAGAACTCTTCTCATTCTCAAAAGCCATCGCCAGAATAAAGAACCCGACTACACTGCCTTCCCACCCTAGTTGTCACCAACTTGCTTCCCTCCACAAGCCCTCAACCCGTCCTTCAAGCCCTTTAGCATCCCCTTCCACCTACAATCTCTTTCCCACCCGACCTTCCCCGTCCTCCACTCAACCCACTCCTCCGCTCTCGCCCCATCCGCCATCAACAAGCCCGCCGCTACATCCACCATGGCCCCTCTCTCATCAGTTGCATACACCACCATAGCCCCGCACCTCCCACAAAACGTCCTCTCCACGCCTTCGGAGCTCTTATATATCTTCGCCGTCCCAAAATCAGGTCTGTATGGCGAGCCATCGGGCAGCGTGATATGAGACGTGAGCGGGAACATCCAAGCGATCACCGCGCAGCCAGAGACAAGACGGCAGGAGTTGCATGCTTCAGTGAGGCCATACCACTTATTTTTGTCGGCTGGGACGAGGGAGGCGGGCATTTGGGTGAAGGCGGAGGGCAGGGGGCGCGAGATGTGGAACTCCACGCCACCGCAGTGGCATTTGGCTACGAGCGCATCTTCCTGTCTGCTCTTGGAATCCGTCTCGGACAACGTGACAGCGGGTCCGGGTCTCCAGTCTCCCGTCTCTTCATATTCAGCCTCATCTGTGGGTTTGCCCCTCCACATTCTCAACCTCTTCCCCTCAATCTCCGCCAACCAACCCGCCAAACCCCCATCCACCGTCCCATCCAAACAAATATGATCTGTGAAGCTCCACGTCTGCTCATCCGCATCCACCAAGCTCGTTGCCACACACCAGCTCTCCTCTTTCCCGTCCTCCTTCGCCCTGTCCAACATATGCGCCCCGCAGGTTGAGCAGAAATACCTCACCACGTACGATGACGATGCGTACGCAGTGAAACTGCTCAAGTTCACCTCCGGTTTGGGAATGGGTGTGTGGATAGTGCACAGCGTGCCGTGTGTTCGGCGGCAAATGCTGCAGTGGCAAAAGTGCGTGGGGAGAGGGAGGGAACATGTTGGAACGGTAAAGGAGAGGGTGGAGGTTTTGCAGTGGCAGGTGGCGTGGAAGGTGGATGGTTTTTCTGACATACTTCGTAGCTAGCGCCGAAAGGAGGATGTGGGAGTGGGATTGGTCTTGAGCGTGAGTGAGGAGGGAATGAGACAGTGTGGCGTACAGAGGATACGCGAAGTCATGGATTTTGCACTGCGGGGACCCCGCGCTAGCACTGGAATTGGGCGTGTATACGAGCAAACCGAGATAGATGTGCAACGATGCGAGCAGCTCAGTATCCAGTCCCGAATCGCAGAATCCAAGTTTCGCGCAGAGGAGAATAATCGCATAAATTCAAAAGCTTCAAAGCTTTCAATGGGTATAGTGACAGTACAGGGGTATAGTGCCAGCGGCGCAGACGCCGAACGGAAAAACATGCGTATTAAAAGGTCGGATAAGAAGAACAGAACGATGGGCATACACAATGACCCCTTGCACCAGAACATGTCCCAGCCCCAGTCCCAACACCAACCCTCACGTATCACATCAATTGCTACCGCCGCTCGACTTATCATCAACAGCGACCCAGTCCTCCTCGGTAAGCTTCTGAGCCGTCCTAGAGCTCTCGGCGATAGCTTCGTTGTTCAGCTCCGAAAGTTGGGAGAGGGTTTCTTGCATAGCCGCCAACTGCTAGCCGCAGGTTAGCTTTCGTTCAACAGAGTTGTCGACGCGTACTCACAGTTCCCAGCACTTCTTGTGGCGGCGGCGACTGCAGCGCTGATTGCGCCCCAGAAGTGCTCTCCTCATCGTCCTCCTCGTCCTCCTCGGCGAGCGTGTTGATTTCGCGCTTCTCACCCATACTAGCGGCGGCACGGGCGACTCTATCGCCCGCGGCAAGGATGGCCTGAAGGCGCTCGTTTTTCTCCTTGAGCAATTCGATCTCCCTTTCGAGAGGCTCTACTCGCGCAAGATGCTTTTCGACCACGTTGACCTTGATCTTCTCAATCTCGTCCTCGGCTGCTTGGGCGGCCCTGGTCGCTTGATTGCGTTCCGTCTCCAAGTTGTGGATGGTCTCCTGAAGACGTTTGATGTCCTGCGCATTGGCTTCGGTGTCTGAGGCGACCTGACTGGAGAGTGTGTCGTGTCGTGATTGTAGGTCTTTCAGCAGAGACTCATGTTTACTACTATCCGCCCTCGCTGCTTCAAGCTCTGCGGCATGACTGGCTTGCGCTGCTTCGAGCTGATCCAATAGGGCGTCATACTTCTTCTGCAGTTGTTGCACTGCATCCGACCGGCTGGCTTCCATACCAAGCATCAGCTCCGAGATGGCATCTTCGTGCGCCTTCTCCGTGGAGAGTTTGTGCTCTGTGAGCTCCTTGTGTTTCTTCTCTAGGTCTTCCAGACTCTTCTGCAGGCTAAGCACATCGTTGGAGTGCCCCTCCTTGAGCTCTTCCCTCAACAGAGCAATGGCGTCGCTGTGCTCCTGATCGGCCTTGGCAAGTTTCGCTTGAAGCGTGTCACACTGATTTTGCAGCTCGGCCACCACCTTCTCGTGGTCTTCTTTCAACGAGTCCTTCAAGAGCGCAATCGCTGCCTCGTGATCCTGGCTCGCAGCGGCATGCTCGGCGACGAGGCTCTCGTACTTGGCGGTGAGCTCCGCAAGGCCTGCGTGACCCGACTCCTCCTGGGCGTGGATTTCCTTCTTAAGGATGATAAGCTCCTCGAGAGCAGACTGCCTCTCAGTGACGGCAGCCTTTTTCTCTTGCTCCAGGGTGTCTAGATCAGCCTGCAATGCTTCGAGCAGAGCGGCAAACTTTTGCTCGATCTCCGCCTGCTGCGTGCTCAGGGCTTTGGCATGCACATCCTCAGCGGCTTGTTTCTCGGCAACAACATTGCCAAGTTTCTGTTCAAGCTCGGCAAATTGCGCTGCAAGAGCATCTCGCTCATTCTGGTGAGCCCCTTCGATGGTCGACTTCTCGTCCAGGAGCGCGTCATACTTAGTCTGCAGTTCTCCGAGAAGTTGTTCAGATGTAGCTTCGGAGTCTTGCTTGAGGGCTTCGATGGCACGGCTATGCGCATCTTCTGCGGCCGTCTTGTCTTCCAGAAGGCTGTCGTGACGAGCTTGTAGATCAGTAATGAGTTTCTGTGATGTGGTGTGGGCATTTTCGGCTGTAGACTTTTCTTGCAAGAGGAGTTCCAACCGGCCTTGCAGATCGTCAATGAGATTCTTCGAGTTTGCGTGGGCTTCTTCGGCGGAAGTCTTTTCTTCCACCATGACATCGAGACGGGCCTGGAGATCGACGAGCAATTTCTGTGATGTGGCATGAGCCTCCTCAATCGCCGATTTTTCATCCTCAAGCTGCTTGTGCTTCGTGAGTGCGTCGGCTAGACTCTGCGATGCTGAGCTGGAGTTTTCCTTCAGCTTAGCCAGCTCCTCGTTTGCAGCTTCCAAAGCCTGAGCCCGTTCGGCCAAGGCCTTCTCATGTTGCTCCAAGGATGCGTTCTTCTCAGCGGTGAGGCTATCGTACTTGGCTTGCAACTCCTCGAACCGTTTCTTCGCATCACCTTCGAGGTCCGCCCGGAGGGATTCGATCTCGTCATCGTGATCTTGTCCAAGGGTGAGCAGATCCTGGCGAGCTCGCTCCTGGGTGGTACTAAGCTCAGTCTTCAGAGACTCTGCCTTCTGTTTCGCCTCTTCCAGCTCGGTCTGCACTTTGCTCAGTGCCGTAGAGTGCTGGTCGGCCTCTTGTTGCGCAGCATGCTCCAGCGTGTGGATCGTCTTTCGGAGACCATCGCTTTCTTCTCTCAGCTTCTCGATCTCGGATGCATCACTCGCGAGCTGATCGTTGACGGCATCCATCTGTTTCATGAGCTCTTCGTTCTCATCAGCCTTGATCCGGAGTGACTCGGCGTGCGACTGCTTAAGCTCTTCGATTTGTTGGTTGAGCTCGGCCGCAACTTTGGCCCCGTCGCTCTCGCCCTGCTGTAGCGTCTTGATCTGTTCTTGCAGCCCATCTATGGCTTCCAGGTGACGAGCAATGTCTGCTTCCTTACCTTGCAAGCCCTCCTCACTGCTCCGCTGCAGCTCGGCAATCTTCTCGCTGAGTGCTTCAGCGTGCGCACTACGCTCGCTCTCCAGGTCCGCGGAAGTCTGATCGGCGCGCTCCTGCAGCTTGTCGGCAACGTCGCGGAGCTCTTTCGTGGTATTGACGTGCGTCTCTATGGTCTCGTCCTTGAGACGCAACTCATCCGTGTGTTGCTGGAGTAAAGATTCGACCCTGGCCTGAAGCTCCTCAACCTGCTTTGAAGATTCCGAAGAGGTCGACTCTAGCGAGCGCTTCGTCTCTTCCAGGGCATGAGCGTGCTTCTGCTCCGCGGCAGCGAGCTCGGCCTGCAGCTCTTCGAGCGACTTGGAAAGCTCCCCATTCTTCTCATCGCGTGATCTGAGATCGTCCTTGTGCTTTTGCTCCAACTCAGCTAGTCGTGTTTGCAACGCCTCAAGCGTAGCGTTAGCCTCGTCCAGCTGACGTGCCAGTGTGTCCCTCTCCCCCTTCAGCGCCAAGACCTCGTTGTGGAAGCTCTCGATCTGGACCTGCTGCTCCACGAGCTTCTTCTTTTCCGCGTCCCACTCGGCGCCCTGCTTCTCGAGGTCTTCGCTCAGCTGGGTCAGGACCTGCTGGAGCTCAGCTGCGCGCTGGGCTTCCTCTGCCTCTTTGGCCTGCGCTGCAGCCTTCTCCTCCTGCAATTTGACCCCGCGCTCCTCCAGCTGCTGCGTTTCCTGAGCAAACTTCTTCTCCATCTCGTCTACGAGAGTGGAGTGCGAGCTCTGGTCCGTGGCGGTCGATTTCGCGGCGTCGGCGATGGCTCGATCCTTTTCAGCTACGGCAGCTTCGGCCTCGGCGAGCTGTTCCCTCAGCTTCGACTTTTCTGCCTGCAGGTTTTCCACTTCCCGGGCGAGGTCGTCGGCCTGCTCCTGGAGCTTCTCGCGCAGATTTGTCTCCTTGAGAAAGTCTTGCATCACCTGCGCGCTCCGCCGTCTCCGCTCCAAGTCGGCGTCTGTCACGGAGCCGGAGGGAGCCGTGTCCGGTCGCGCAGGCTCCTCGCCCAGCTTCGCGAGCGCAGCTTGGACGGGACCAAGGCGTTTGCGCGTCTCGTACTCGACATCGGAGGCGGCCTTCTCTTGCAAACCCTCGCGCCTGGGGGGGATGTGGATGGTCTCGGTCCTAACCAGATTAGCCACGCCGGAATTCATCAATAACACAACTCACTCTTCCTCCGGAATGGCGTCGCTGAGGTCAGGGGCAGGCGGGGCGGCGGCAGCAGGGACAGATGGCTTCTTTGCATGTGACAGTGACGTCCTCGATGCCGTGCTCGGCGTTGTTCTTGTTGCAGTCGTCGGACGCGTAGTGGTTGGCCTCGTGGAAGAGGACAGCGATGTGCGAGGAGCAGCTTTGCTTGTAGAGCCATCGACCGAGGGCCGCGTGGTCAGGGGGCGCTTCGCTGCCGCGGTGGTGGTGGTTGTTGGCCGTGCGGCGGTGGTCTTCCCCGGGGAGGATCTGGCAGCGGCAGCAGACGTCAATGTCGTCCTGCGCGCCGCGGGCCTCTTGTTCTCGTCGCCCGACGTGACAGATGCCAGGTCTGGCTCCGCATCCGACGCTGCCGACCGCGAGGCCAGGCCAGTCTTCCTAGCGGCTGTGCCCAGCGCAGGACGCGTCGGCGGCTTGTTCAAGCTGGAGCCCACAGTTGACGTCCGCGTCGTCGAGCTAGAGAGCGGTTTTGACGCGGTTGCAGAAGCTCTGGCGGTGCTCGATGCAGCTGGCCGCCGGGCGGGTGCAGATGTCCCGCTCGTCGCAGTCGGGCGGCGCGGGGGCACCGCGTCCTTGGAGGTCGAGGGGGCATTGGAGGCCATCTTGCGGCGGGCGGGCGAGGCGGGCGTCGTCGTGGTTGTCGTAGAGGGACGCGAGGTCTTATGAGGCCTGGGAGCTTCGTCTGCGAGCGGCTCGCTTGCAGCAGGCCCATCGTCGGCCATGGTGCTGTGTGGACTGCAGCTATTTTGGCGGCCCAAACTCTATTACGAATTACGATAAATATGTTCGCGGTATCAAACGGAGCGGTTCGCGGAGGAGGAAGAGAACGAGCGAAGGCCACTGTCTTTCTGCCGCCAGTCGCAGCTGCTGCGGGCGCAAGATGCATGAACGTGGGGTGAGACCTGATTCGCGGCGGCGGCAGGGGTGTAAGTCGCTGCGAGAGACAACTCATCCCCAACCCACACCTCTCGTCACCCCTCTAACCGCCAATCGTCAGCGCGATCCATTGAGAGAGGCACACGTTGGGGCTGTCTCTGCTGCATTGCATTTGCCTGTGTCTCGCAGCACCCCGCAGACTTTGGCCGTGCATGACTCGCCCGCAGCCGCCACGGAAGCAATCGCTGTCTTCTCAACAGCGTCCTCCTCGACAAGATGGACGAGCATCCAAGCCACTTGGTCTCGCATGGTGGTGTAATTATGAGACTGCGGTACTTCTCTCAGACACAGCAGATCACCTCATATCCCCGGGAGCGCGAGAAAGCAAGTGCGAGATGGTTGACGCGTGTGGCATACACTGTCACGTGACTGTGAATGACTGATTGCTTCGGTGTTTGGAGGTCAAGTGAGTGACACCATGCTAGCTTAGTTAGGCTGCTGCTTTTTCACCTTCGCCCCGTCTCTATCGTATTTGACGCCTCCTTTACGTTTCCTGACTCGCCCTCTACGCTCGTCGCGCCCCACTTACGTCGACCCTCTTCCGCGAACCCCAATGGCCTCTCCCGCCCACTACGAAGACTACATCACGGCTCAGCAGATTGCTGACTGCCGGGAGCAGACTACCAGGTGAGAACATTCGCTTCCTTGGCCACCTCCGTTTGCTGCTAAAAGGTCCCAGGGTCGTGAAGCAGTGCCGCTTCCAAAGGATAATAACGATGAGGAACCAATCGTGGGACCGCCAACGCGAGCTCGAGAACGCGCAGATGGACAAATTCGCCGGCCTCTCCTGTCGGGCTCTATGCCAAGCCATGCTTAACCGCCTACCACGAGAACTCAGGGATCTAATCTACCGCTACCTCGTCCTCGAGAACAAGGGCCCACGAGCTCACGTCGTCATGGAACCCTTCTGGAAACAGCCCCTGTCTTGTACTCGAAGCGATGACCCAAACTTTACACCTTCGCGACTAGAGCACAACCATTTCTTCAACCTTGAGTTTGTTGGACCGACTTTTCTCCACGAGCTCGGGCAGGTTTGGTACAGCACGTGCAATTTCTTGCTCCTGGGTGACAAGAGCCTGTTCGCACATATGCTTGGGCCCTGCATCGATTCAGATCCGATCCTTGCAGCACCCGACAAAACACTCGTACTCAGCCCTAGGGAACTTATTCGCCGAGTAGAATTCCGTCTTTTTGACGATGATTTCGAGGACCCAGCGACACACAAGGCGCTATCTCAAGTCAGCACCCTCAAGAATCGTGCTCGAGTTACACTCACGGTCAAGTTTCTACACGTCCTCTTTTTGGCTGGTCAGAAAGGATCCCAGTTGCGGTACAAGGCCGTCATCAAGACGGCCCTTGCTAGCTTCGATCCCATCATGCTCCTAATTGCCAAGATCAAAGCACATGCCCCTCACATTGTCGTCTCTATGACAGTCAATGACTGCGAGGTCCCAACCGACGCCACGAAATTTTATGCGGAAGCGTGGCGCATGTTGCTCGATCAAAAAGGCAAAGTAGGTGTTTCGTACTTTTAGTAGCGATGAGAAGATTTCCAGAGCTTACGTACGCGGAGATGTAAGCTAGGGGGCATACCGACGAGCCTTGCAAAGGGCTCCGGCGTAGAACCACAGCCATGTTGGGGAAGATGACGCATACAACCACACTCGTGGAGTCACCGGGCTAAGGGACGACGCGAAACATTTGGGGCATCTTCCATATGGTAGGATTCGTTGGTGAATGCAAGCATTGCTAAGGCTTTGTAAGGTGGGTCATCCTCGCTCCTTCCTCCAAGTTTGTGCAACAGGCGCTTTCGAGTAGACCGGGACAGGAAATGGAATATATTTTCGCAGAGCGACTAAGTGAACAGCGTCTCTCTTCTATTCAGATGCGGGACGATCGTATTTGAGCTCTTTGCTGCTCGAGAACTAGTGCGGCACTTTTCTCTACGGATCCTCCCAAGTTTTGGCCGCGAACAACAAGTGAAGTGACGCTGCAGCAACGGACAGAACGTGCAGCTGACGTCATCCCCCCCCGCCCCCCCAAAGGTAAGAGATTTGCGGAAGGCGCGCCTGCCTTTAGTTCATTTTCGCACGCCTTTCCTGAAGTGCTCGAACTTTCGCCCTCCACCGACCCGCCATGGCGCACCATGTCTCTACAATGTTCCGCATGGCTTCAAATGACGTTGCCGGCGCGCTTGCTAGTCTTCAAGCGTAATCAATTCAATCCCGTCTGAGTACCCAAGCACTGACCCCTCCGCAGGACCGTGAAAGAGGACAGAGAAGCGCACCAGCTTGCAAAGGCTTGCCGCGACCGAACGAACATCCAGATAGAGGCATACGTGAGGGGATCCTGCCTCGCCTTGTGTGAAGAGGTTCTCACCAGGCTCCCGTGCGAGCTTCGCGATCTGATCTTCGGGCACATCATCGGCGGAACGGACACTGGAATCCACCTCTCTCGTGGTTTAATGCCTGGGTCTCTCAATGGGCTTCAGGGATTCTTTGACGAAGCACAACCATGCTGGGACTCCGATTTCGTTGGTGCCGACTTCCTCGCGGAGATGACGGAGCGTTTGTACCGCACGATGCGATCCCGATTTCACGACGCGGCTGCTTTGCGAACCTTTTTTGCGAAAGACGCTTTCGGTCTCGGTCTGAATCCTGCTGATCTGGGAGCTCGTGCGGAACTTCAACACTACTGACTGGTTCTGCGCTCGTTCGTCTCTGAAGCTGGATTCACTTGGCGACTGCGTCGATATCAAAGGAATCATAACGGTCGTTTTCAACTTCCCGGTCGAGCGGCTTCGCGACTGGAATAGTCAGCATATTAGCGAGTTCGCAAGTGCACTTACGTATATTGCATCCTTCCTACAGTCGTTGAACGGTGCTATTCATCAAGTGATGTTAGGGTTGGACGACACTGATCAGGAATGGCATCATCGCCAATATGGACCATGGCCACCATCGCTGCAGGACGTAGGTCCATCACTCGAGAGACCGGCCGGTTGGTTGGAAGAACGCCCGGTATGTTCATCATCTTTATCTTATCTAGCTATAGCGCATCTTATCGTACGAGAAACAGTCAGAAGAACCCAAAGAAGACCTGAGCGCTCTCCAATAGAGCAGAAGTGCAACAATGCCGAGCTGGTGAGATGTTCATGAGTAGGTTCTCCGTCCTGATCTACCAAGTCGTACTCACGATCAACAAGAAAGGTAGTACGTGGCCTTGGTCTCGCGCTTAGGACTTTGCTTCATTCTTGCCCCGCGCACTTACGCTCGATGTTGAAGAATACGACGCCCGGCTGTATATTGCGTTCGAGCTTGCGAACCGAACATGCGAGCGAGTTTGAATTTTATCGGCGGTCCAGGCATAAGTAAATGGTAATTGACACGTTCTTAGGGAACGAACGGTTCAATCGGCTCATGGGCCATTAGCGTGCTCGGTGTGAAAAGTATGAGAACCACGACCGAAAGATCACTGTCTTGTGATACCGACCACACAGCAGTCAACCACCATCATAAACCCTAACCGTATGTATCAAGAGCTGCCCCGTGAGATGAATCATGTACGCTTTTTGGGAATTGAGCACCCATCTCGAATTCCACAACAACCCGAACCCTTACATCCATCCCCCTCCTCCTAATCCTCACGCCAATATCGAAATCAGGCGAGGGAGTCACATCCGTCATGCCTGCCTTCCATGTGCTCGGAATCGTCCACCCCTCCCCATTCGCGTCCTCCGGCTCGATCTCAAATCTCAGCATAAGCATAGCAGCTAGAGCCAAGATTTCCGTAGTCGCGAAGTGTCGGCCGGGACACAGCGTTGCGCCGCCGCCGAAGGCGCGGTAGGAGATGGGGTTCGGGCGTGGGTGAGGACTAAGATGCGAATTAGATTGCAAGGCGAAGCGGTCGTGCTGGTAGGCGTGTGCATTTGGGCCCCACAAGGAAGGGGAGAGGTGTTGGACTGTTGCGGGCATGAGGAGGGTGGTCCCCCGACGAAGGAGGTATTTTCCATCGAGCATGTGGTCGTGCGGGATTGCGCGGGCGCCTAGACCGGTGTTGTGGATGCGTGTTGATTCCTTAAATGCGGAGACTAAAACCGGGCACGAGGTTTTTAGGGTTGTGATGACTAGTGTTTGCACTCTTGTGCCGTCTGGGTCCGTGGAGTGCACGACGTGGCTGAGCACTTCATCTCGACATGCTTTGAGCACGGCAGGTGAGGAGAATATGTGCAGGACGAACCAGAATGCTGTAGGTACCGTGTTCGATAGTATCGCGAGTCCGTGTCCGGCTTCTAGATTCGCCAGATCGCGCAGGGGGAAGCCGCAGCCGAGATACCAATCCGCACGCTGCTTGACGAGGCCGGACGCATTTTCAGGGGGACCGCAGGAGTAGTATTTCTCGAAGACGTCGCCGAGGTGCTGGCGAGCTTGAATGCTGGGTTTGATGAAGCGATGGGCGTGTGGGCCAAGGACCATCGTTCGGATGTTAGCGCTGTACGTCCTGTTGTTTGCTCAGTGGGAGATACCAAGAGACGAAATGGTGGGGCTTACCAGTAGCTTTCCCGAACGGCAGGGTCTCGATACGGATTCGCAGGCCCATATACCCCCTCGGTAGTCGACACAGTAACAACCTCCTTGATCCACTCCAGCAACTGCACACTCTTCTCTTGCCGCTCATCCACCACTTCCTCCAACAACTTCTCCAAACTGTCCACCATCGTCCGATTCATCTCATCCAGACATCTCCCAGGACCCAGCGCCTTGAACGTCGCCGCTGACGGGCTCGGCGCATGCATCGGTCCATCGATCCAGGCCTGAGCCTCGCGGTCCTGCACAGCGACAGCGGCGGGACTCAGATCGCATATCAGACGGGAGAACTTGTCCGCGATGGCCTGGAAGGTGAATGTTCTGTGTTGGCGCTGGATGCAGGATATGAGATGCGGGTCGTTGACGACGTAGAGCTTGGGTTGGAAGAGGGGGCGGAGCGTGTAGATGGGGAGGTCTGGGTAGCGGGCTCTAGTCGTTGATCAGCCTTATCCCTCGATGCGCAGTATGCATGTGGATCGGTAGGCATATCTAGATCGGGACGGATCCTACCTGAGCCTGAGAAAGTACCCATTATCCCTCAGCCCCAGAAACGCCGTAACAAATGGCACCCCATTCTCAACCATCGGTGGCTCCCGCGGATCCTGCGTAACGCCCAAATAAATCCGAAGCGCAACGTAGAGCGCCACAAGCCCTGCGGCAATGCTGATCCCGACGGCGCCGTACTGGGACATGTCGAGCCGACATATACTCCTTCAGGGTTGAAGTGGTGGATTCCCACGTGGGAGTGCGTCGGATCGCCATTCTAATAAATGCTGAGTTGGGCTTTGCTTGCTGGATGGGAGACGTGTTCCTGCCGTGGCGCTTTCACTGCCGCCTCGCCACGACTGCGATTGCGAACGCTTGGAAAAGAGGTATTGCCTTTTTGGGAAGTCGATAGCGACCCGGCAATCGGGGACTAACCAGTTTCGCCGAGAGAACTCTAGGTGGGACTTACTTGGCTCTTGGTAAGGAACGGAGAAACGGTATTTTGTGAAGTATTGAGTCGTGAGGTGCAGGACGTTCGGAAATCATGAATCGGGTTCACCTAAGGGGGGCTTTGGGAGTGTCGGTGCCTGAGGCACCCAGGCAACCTATGACGCCCTATCACCGATATCCCGTTTGGGCTTAGTGCCCACTATATAATTTGCTCTCTCCCTCCTCGATAGCAATTCATGCCTTTTACAACTACCTAGCTCTCCCACAGGGGGTAATGCTATTGGCGAGCGGTAGACGCGCTTGCGGGACTCAAGCGCGCCACGGTAATACAGCATGAAGATAGCAGGCGGGGAGGCCCGAAACGCGACTAGTCGGGCAAAGGAATCCGAATACAGAGGCACTCTGATGCATTAATCCTGTTACATCGACGCAAAGTTAGATGCGAACTCCATGTAATTGAGAATTGGGCATCGGAGATAGGGGATGAGGTTCGAAGAAGTCGATTGAAACCCCTTGAATGGGTTTCTGTTACCCCAGAAACGATTTGGACTCTAATCGGTGAGAATTCTGTGCCTCAAATTTATGGCAACGCGGGAGTTGTTGGCAGTCCCTTGTGCGCCAGTGATGACTGCTTGGATTTGACGGTAAATACACCCGCTGCAGTTCCCTTGACAACATGAGACGAAAATGGACTAACCACGCAACTACTCTGGGCTCATACCATGAGAAGACGGGTTAATGAAGAGAAGGCGTCACAATTCGGACTGTGGGCACAAGAAGTATACCTCTTGACGCTGACTGAATACAGCTTGCCATTCGGACAACGAAAACGCAATGACGTGTTTGCGGAGGCGATTGAACTGCCCAGATTCACTTGCCTAAGAAAACGTTAGTCTTTCAAAAGAGACTCTGCGGGCTGCATACATTCCTAAAGATATACTAGAAAATTCCGTCTGACAAATGAAATCGGTCACGAGGTTCAAAGCTTTTATCGCCAATGCCGGGTTCCTAAGTGGTCGTAGGCAGTAGATTGCTGCACCATTGGATACCGTGACGAAATCACCAGCTTGGTCCATCTGAAGGTGGACAAGAACATTAAGGGAAAAGAACCTGTATATGAGAGAGAAAAACTGAGGAGAACGGAAGATGACTCGAGGTGCGATGCCGGTCTCCGTGCGGCGGCACTTTGTCACTTCATCGTGACAGATTACTCTTTGTAGTACGCGTAGCAATAGTGACTGACGATAAAAGCAATAATAACGACTAGAGACTTATGAGCGTCGATCATTATTCTTACATTGAAACATACCAAAAGGCAGAAGGAAAATCATGGGCCAGCGCTCGATGTATCCAGATTATGGTGGAGAGCTGTGCTCATTATTGGTCCCACTATTCTTGTTAACTTCATCGCACCCGGCTTTACCCTTTCCCATCCTTGTAGTCACCTTCATTCTTAGCACCTTCAACGTGGTGGTGACGAGGACCTCATCGTTCTTTTGGGGTTGGTGAGGATGTCCGGCAATTATTGATCCTTTTGACGTCCAAAATTAAGAGAGCATCCGTCCTTTCTGCCTCCTTCTGCCTCTCCGATACAGGGTTAGGGACTAGTCCCGAGACCTCGGTGGTTGTTACGTCGGCATGAAATGTTATGCCTCCGACGGCCCTAAGAAGCACCAACAGTTGTCCATGACGTCTAGAGTCTGCCTCCTTTTCTCCCATAATACCATCTATCAACCCTAAGATCTCCTCGTTGTTCTTAAAATGAAAGAATTGGATCAAGTCCCGGAACTAGATCTTTCGTCTTCTTCGTGGCTTGCCACGAATTCAATAGCTGGAGACCGGTAACCGTCTGTGCTCAATGCTGCAGAGTTTCCTAAAGAAGGCACCCAGGCAAATACTCTGATGTCGCCACTGTCGCGGATCTCATCCCTTCGGTGAGTCACTTTCATTGAAGCAAATTCGGTATCGTTATTCTGCTTCAGTATTGCTGCTATCGTTTCTCCAACTGCTCTGGCTTTCAGTAACGCTTAAGGAGGTGATCGCATATGGACAATATAGTCCAAGATAAGTTGTTGGTATATCTCTCTTAGCTCGAGCGGCGTGGAATAACTGAGAGCGGTATTCAAATTGAGGAATGTTTGGTCCAGATTGCCAGGCTCGTTGGTCAACTCAACGGTCGAGAGGGCACGCATTAAACATGCAACGAGTAGGCACCTGCCAAGCCAATCCCTTGGTATTAAAGGATCGCTGTCCAACCGGAACTTGACGTAGTTTCCATTTCCGAGGAAACTAAATAGGTGGAGAGGGGTGAAGACATTAAACAGCTGGCGTCTTTGCCTTTTAGGCATCAATGGTATGTTGATTGATGCACATAGATATGGACCATGTCCCTGAAGATTGTAGGTAGTATAATTCTGACTGCAGTACGTGTATCGGAGTCAAGATCGCTTTTTTGGTCGATTCCAAACGGCTCCATATAAAAAAGGAGACAGGATCGGCCATTCCGCTTGATATCATACGAGCGGCCGCCCAAACGATGTTCGCCCAAGCAGATATATATGCAAACTTCTTATCCGTCGATAGCAATGCAGCTGGGGGTACCAGTGGTAGGGCGTCTGGGACCGAGAACGTTCTGAGTACGTGATTTATATCGCCTGGAAGTTTGCCCCAAACGAATTCTGGGACGCTTTAATGGACAAAGCAGACCTTCTTCATTGGGCGTTTCTCACTGAGGAAAAGTTGTCTTCTTGGAACCTCGACGAGACCCTTGCAACATCCTTGTACCAACCTCATCGCTCTTGCGTTTAGGTCTTTCGAAAGGACATTGCTCCCTCCCTGCTCGTTCACTCGACTGGGGCTGCTGAGAAATTTTTGACGGTGAACTGGGGAACCTTGTCGTATCTTTCGAGAAGCAGGCAAGATAATAGAGGCAGATCCGAATCATACTCTCTCTCAATTTGCGAGCCATTGCGAAGATTTGGTAGGCTATGCGTGGTGAAGATGCCTGGATTGAGCACAGCAGATGTTCAAATAGACCCTCCAGCTGACTAGGGAGCGATGCTAGTTCAATTTCGAACGCCGCTAGCCCTTGGCCGTTTTCCCAGCACTCGCGATGCGCCTTGACTACAAACGCAACCCAAAGGAAGATCCCATTCGAGCGAGTGACTATCTCTTGGACCAGAGATTGTTTTTTATGGGCGTCCCCGATGTCTTGCAGTTTGTCCTCCACATATCGTTCTAGGTCGGATCTTGACAGGTCTTGTAGTCGAATTCTCCTCTCTGGCGCAATGCATTTTCAAATATGAGGTACTCTCGGCTGGACACTCATCTTCACTACTCCACTGGAAGCAGATACCTATTTCTTGAGGATATTGACCATTTTTTGTAGTCGTCTTGTATGGGGCCTTTGTACTTGTCCAAAGCATCAAGAAAGAAGCAAAAGCTATGTGTCTCGTAAAGGTCGCGGTGCTAAACGAGCAGATCGAATGCACTTCTTATATCTTCGCCGCTAAAGTGGAAATCTTCTACAAGATAGGTTTGAGCAGAGACCTGGGATATAGCCTGCGGCTAGCGTGCTGGAAAGACCACAGGAGCAATATGTGGACAAGATCTGAGCACGTCATGAAGAATCGATCTCAGCAAACCAACAATTGACTTGTGCAGCGTTTTGCCAGGTCTCCAGACGAAGAAGCTGGTGAATAACAGTTCGTGTTTGTCTATGAGATGTTAACATCGTGAAGCATTGCTAGCAATCTAGTGGACCGGTACCTGCCCATTCCTGCAATCCGAGCTTTGTTTGTTTGTGACCGCATAGAAATTTCATAAGAGTAGATTTTCCAGAACCAAGTTTGCCGGATATGTGAAAGATGCCGTCGCCATGCGACAGCCAGGCAGCGAATATTTTGCGGGCATCTGATACCTTTCGCGTATCATCTGAACTTCCTTCAAGAACCCATCGGAAGGTCCGATAATGTGCCTCGTCGACAATTTCAGATCTTTGGCGCATATTTCAATAGGCCAGACTCCTCCGAGTGAGCAGTTGTGCCATGGCATGCTGCACCACTTCTGGCAATGCCATCAAAGCTTGCACCTGGCGCAGGGCAATTTCGCCAATGGATTCGAGGGTAAGGCCTCGGCGGGGGGTGCGAAGCTGATCCTGCAGTGAGCAAAGGACGGTGTTTTTGGTTTCGGTTCTTTCGACCTCGATCTTGAGTCGCTTCTTGAAGTCATAACTGAGGAGCGTCAGCGATGCCTACAACTATTGGTTCTGGCAGATCAACCTCAACATATAATTCAGCCGAAGTGCAAGATGGTCGCGACACTGCCCTAGCTTTTGCGCCAACTCTGCCTTCTCTTTTTGACTCATGAGACTTTTGCATGCAGATACCAAAGCATGCCACTTCAACTTCGGATCTGTGGGCGTCGTCTTTTCGAGAAGCTTGAGAATCTGCTGAGAAAGCTCACGACACTCTGATGCTAGCCGGCACAAAGCTTTTTCATCCTCTGTTTGCGGGACCTTCTCAAGATTCTCCAGTTTTGCAGAGAGGTTCCGTATCTCGCCGATAATGTCCGCCGTTCTCCGATTCTCGCTCGTCATGCCAGTGGCTGTTTCCCGCATCTCCTTCGCCGTACTGAAGATCTTAGTGCCGATGTCGATGAACTGAATGATGCTCGCCGCGAGCCCCACTGCAGTGACGGGGTCCATGATGGAAGACTGCGTATTGCGTGAGGCTATCGGTACATTCGCAAAAGGAGGGGTATTGTGGTGAGGATGAATGTCTTTTCCTGACAGAAAGACAGCCAGTCCGAAGACTCATCGACCTCCCTCATATCAGAAGTGTTGCAATGGTATATCAGCGTACTACCACCCCTCTCCGTACCACTTGGAACTCTTATGCTCTTCGTACGTGCTCCACTATGCAGCGTACAACTACCCCTCTCCGTATTTCCTGCACTCGCTGGCTCTACGTGATCCTGCTCTTGACACCATTTCCCCTGTGCAATGCTCCTGCCACTCGAAATATTGCCTCCGTCGCACACAGTGAGTATAAGTGTCCGGTGCAACACACTGTCTTCTCTTCGCGGCTAGAAGATGAGGGGTCAGTACCACGGGAATCGCACAATGGTGACTGTGTTACTGCGAAAGCGGAAGGAGGTGATCAGATGATGGCGATATGTGTTACTGCGAGAGTAGACGAGGATAAACGGTAAGCGGCCGCGGTATTCTCGTCGCGATATTGAAGTGGTTGTGGTGGGTGTGTTGACCTTTTGCGAAAAGAGTAGGCACCACCCACCTGTCAAACGGATCCGAAGGAGGAGGCACAACGCGCCGCGCCATCATACCCGATATCCAAAGGACAACGAACATCAAAAAGAGACGGAAAAGAATGAGACCAACCAAGACCAACGGCACGAAAATGAACACAAGAGAAAGAGCACGCACGACCCGCGTAGCTCCTGCAACGCATGCCCATGCTCTCACGATTGAACGCCACCTCTATCCATGCACGCACCAAAAAAAATCCTCCGGGATATCGACGCTTCATGAGCACATGTGATCTATACCGCCATCGTCATGCCGGCGAAGCCAGACCTTTCTGTTTCTTCGCTTCTTTCTCTTCTACCTCCTCTATCACGTCTGTTGGGCCCGGCTTCTGGCCTATGGCACCTCCTGGGTGGTTCTTCCTAAAGACATTCTCCTTATCATCCGCGTGCAGAGCCTCAGCAACCGTGAGCGCCAGCATATCCCCAACCGCAATAGCCACAGTCGTCGAGGTCGTCGGCGCACACACCCCAAACGAAACCTCCTCCAACTCATGTATCGGCGCCGGAAGCAATATGCCATCAGGCCGTTCCCGCAGCAACGGACACTCGCGAGCTTTCGTATGCGACGTGACGGCGAGAACCGGCGTAGCGGAGGGCACGTGACCGAGGACCGCCATCAGCTCGGGCGTCTTCCCGGAATAGGATATGAACATGACGGCATCACTCTGCATCCGTGTTAGCGAGAAGCGGGGCACATGTCGCCGTAGGCAGGGTACGTACCGGCTTGATGTCGCCCAGGTCGCCATGCAGCGCCTCAGCAGCATGCAGGAACGAGCAGGCGACGCCGAGGCTCTTCATCGAGGCCACCGTCTTGCGTCCTACGAGCCCGCTCTTCCCCACGCCGCAGACGAGCAGCTTCCCGCCCGCCTCATTGACGCGCTTTATGCACTCCACGGCCTGCAGCAGGCCTTCCCGCGCGACGGGGTCCGACTGGTAGAGGATGGTGATATGGGACAGCGCGGTCGCGGCGGTGGAGAGGACGTGTACCGCGCGCGAGAGGAAGAGGGTGCCCTCTGGGTCGTCGGCCGTCAGTGGGGGGGTGAGGGCTTCCGAGTCGGCGTGAACGCGCTTCCGCTTCGTGACAGGCGGGGAAAGCGGCAGCGACTCCATCTCAAGGGCGTGGAGCATCTCGGGGAACTACGAGCGGGGGTGTATAACTAAGAGCAATCCTGCTGGCTGCGGCGTCCACGGCGTCCCGGGAGGGGGGGGGGGGACTCTGTAAATAGCGGAAAACGTCGGAAGGCACGCCAGGTGCAGCGCGTCAGAGCGGTGCCAGTACCACGGGCAGAGACACGGGATTCGAGGTGACAATGACAGGAGTGACAGGCGGCGTCCCGGGGCGGACGAGCGCGCATATTAATAAGAAAAGCACGACACATGGTTGTGGTGGTGGTGGTGGTGAATTACGGCCGTGGTTGGGTTCCGCTCCTCTAGGCCCTTTGCCGGAACGATAAAGAATTGCGTTATCCACGGCACCCTAACCCGATGCAGCTGCAGTTGATCTCATCACTCACAGCGAAACGCCCGCCCCACGTTTTTGCTTCCAGGCTGCTCTCGTCCGCGTACCCTGTTCTGGGGGCCTTCTGCGGCGCTTCCGCGATCTGAGCGCTAGGTCGAGGGCGAGCGCATCTCATATCTGACGCGTGCGCCGGGGCTTTCCGCGACCGCCGTTTCTTTAGTCCCCAGTCCCAGTCCCCTCAAACCTCATGCGAGCGCCCGCTGCCCTGTGGAGTCGCAGGATCAGGACGCGCAGCTCTTGTATATCT
Organism: Lentithecium fluviatile CBS 122367; assembly: GCA_010405425.1. Taxonomy (NCBI): domain Eukaryota; kingdom Fungi; phylum Ascomycota; class Dothideomycetes; order Pleosporales; family Lentitheciaceae; genus Lentithecium; species Lentithecium fluviatile. The sequence goes on along the minus strand of MU005594.1, from coordinate 129,084 downwards.
GCGGCAATCTCGCTGCAACGGCGGACCTTCCACTTCTGTGACCCGCTATTCAGATGCGAGACGCGTTAACTTCCGGTGTCTGGGCCACCGTATGAGACGGGGCGCTTGTGAGATGGGCGAAGGGGCGAGGCTCATATGGCGGCGTCATGAAGCTGTAATCATTCGATTGGGAACTGCCAGTGACTGCGTCATCTGCCCTTCGTCGATAATGGCTGAGATGGATTTAGCTAACTATTCAGGTTGTGAAGAGGTAAAACGCCTGCTTCCGAATTCCGCTGCGATGAATGCTCTCCGTAGCCGGGGCAATATCTGTCCAAACGATCGAAAAAGAAACAACCTCGTCGTATTCCCCTCATGCAATCAACGCGTTGAATGCGCCCTGACTCACCGCCTTGAATCCTCCGTCCAAATTGACAACATCGTATCCCGCCTGCTTCAGGATTCTGTACCCCAAGTAACCCCGATAGCCAACCTGACAGTACACGAGCACTTTCTTGCTCTTATCAATCTCCCCAAAATATTTCCTCAGCTCATTCAACGGCAGCAACTTGGCGTCCTTCATATGACCCTTGACGTACTCGCTCGGGCTGCGCACATCGATGACCTGGTACTCGCTCAACGCGTCCGCAGTCAAGTTCTCGGCGTGGACAATCTCCGTGTCCTTGCGCAGGACATTCGCCGCCACGAAGCCCGCCATGTTGACTGGGTCTTTGGCTGAACCGAAGGGCGGGGCGTATGCGAGCTCCAAATGTTCCAGATCGTACACCGTCATGCCGGCCGTGATGCACGTCGCAAGGACATCGATCCGCTTGTCGACGCCTTCCTTTCCGATGATCTGCGCGCCCAGGATCTTCCCGTCAGTGGGCGAAAACGCAAGCTTGAGAGACAGCGGCGTGGCGCCTGGGTAGTATCCTGCATGATTCGGTGGATGCACCGTCACATACTCCGCTTGGATTCCTTGCGCCTTCAGATTCGTCAGCGAGGGCCCGACGAGTCCAACGTTGATGCCGAAGACTTTGCACACAGAGGTGCCGACATTTCCTCTGTACGCAACGTCCCGACCGAAAATGTGATCGGCCACGAGGCGTCCTTGCCGGTTCGCTGGACCCGCGAGTGCGAGATTTTGCTGGTTGTGAGTGATTATGTTGGTAGTGCAGGCCATGTCTCCGACGGCGTAGATGTCTGGGTCGGATGTCTGCATTTGGGGGTTCGTAACGATGCCGAAGCGGTTCGTCTCAAGGCCGACCTGCTCTGCAAGTTTGACGCGTGGACGCACACCGACAACGAGCAGAATGACATCCCCCGATATCTTTTCCCCAGACTCTAGAAGGATATGACTCGTCGCACCATTCTCCTCTGATGATACAATCTCCTGGATGCGCGCGTTCAGGTGAACGGATACGTTGTTCCGACGCATCTCGGCGTGAAGTGGTTCTGCGACGTCCTGGTCGACTGGTGGGAAAACGTGAGGCATGTATTCGACGATTGAGACTTGCATGCCGAGAGCGTGCAGCGACTCGGCCGCTTCAAGACCAATGAAGCCTCCGCCGATGATTGCGACCGACTTGCTGCCGTGGGACAACATGTACTGCTTGACGGCAGTCATCTCTGGAATGGTTTGGAGAGTGAAGACATTCGGGGCATCGGCCCCCTTCATCGGCGGTCGGAAAGGCTCAGCACCCTGCGCCAGGATCAACTTATCGTAGGCCATGCTCCGGACTGGGTGGTCTCTAGTCTGGAAATCCACAATCTTCTTCTCGCGGTTGATACCCACGACTTCAGTGTTGTGCCGGATGTTGACATTGTACCGCGCATTGAGCGATTCTGGAGTTTGCAGAATGAGTGCCTCATCGGACTGAATGATGCCGCCGAGAGCGTACGGGATACCGCAATTGGCGTAGCCGACGAATGGCCCTTTCTCGAAGACGGTGATGTTGGCTGTTTCGGACAGGCGACGTGCGCGCGCGGCAAAGGACATGCCGCCAGCAACACCGCCTACAACCACAAGCTTGAGAGCTGTTGATTGAGGGTCGACGTCCCCCATGGTGTAGTGTCGCAAAGGATTTCGGACGTAAGCGCGGAGTGGAATGTTGTATGTGTGCCTCTTAGGAGGACTTCTGTAGCAACTGATGATGGCACGAAGCCCTGGTCTGGTGGCCGCAGAAGCTATTTTATACGTTTTCGATAATCCTGAACGGAAAAGTAAAATGTGATCAGTAATTGGACATTAGCGGGCAGTACCGGCGATTTGGGCCTATTGTGCTTCTTAAGCATGATGTTTGGCGACCATGATCGTGACCTGGCCTGATTCGGCGTTGTTGCGTACACTTCGGCGAGGATGGTGAGTGGTCGCCGTCTGTGTTTAGCTTGGATGTGGCATGATCGAAAACCAACGTAAACGAAGTGTTTTCTCTCAACACGAGACTGGCTTCTCTATCTGTCATCTATTTCCTCGAGGTTTGTCAACCCCGCGTCGCGTGCAGGAGTTGTCGAGACCGTGTTCGTGTTGGCGGCCGAGATGGGCTCCACCTAGCACAAGGCGGGGATGGCGGAGAATTTTGAGCCAAGTCATGAGGAAGGTCATGTGCGTTCAAGACGAGGTAAATGCGTTCAGTGGTTGCTCGTTGCATTCACTGCGTCTCTGACGATGAGCCTGCAAGGGCGCGGGACCGCTCCCGTGTCGACCTCGCCGGTTCTGGGAGTAACTCGTTTGCCAGTGAGCGGCTGTTGTCGTCCCTACCGCGCTACAGAATTTTAGAGACGTTCCAATGGTGGATACATATGTAGATACATGTAGAAGTAGTTCCGGCTTCATCCCTTCCGTCCCGCCACCATACGGAAGGGCAGTGCACGGGCCAGTAAGGTCACCTGATAAATTACAAGATGACTAACGCACAACGCCCCGCGATGCCCAACGCAGAGCCTCAACCAAGGACGCACTTCGATCTCCAGCCAGCTCTCGTACTCTAACGAACCCCCCGGCAACCCGCTCCGGCCCTTGGGGCCGTCCCGAAAGCCTGCATCGCTATTCCGGAATCTCCTAAGCCCGATGGCGCATTGTTGACGTAGGCGCAGCCGCTTCGCCTCACCATTCCTCATGCTCCGCTGCGGCTTATTAACTTCACACAGTTACTAAGTCGAGCGCACAGCCTTCTTGGAATGGCAGTGCTTGGCCATGGAGTCCGTCTGTTTCTTCCATCGATCTGGTGCTTCCGCTTCCGCGATTGCAAAGGTGGTCGTTTCGAAAAGATCATTACTTTTGACCTGCAGGACAACATCAGGCTAGGAAGATCCTGCTCATGTGGAACATCTAGCCAAGCTGAAAATGTCCTACGCTCTACTCATGCAAAGCCAGGTACCGGTCTGCAGTTTTTATTCAGCCCGGCCAAACACGAGGTCCAAGAGATCGAACGTTCCACTAACGACACAGAGGAGACTGAATCTGAGCCCCCATTGATCCACCTCAGACCACTTCACTCGAAATCCCTATGGGGGACCCGAGATTGGCCAAGTCTTAGTTCTCTGCAGATGATTGAGGCTCAAGAAACTTTCGGCCCCTTTCCGACAGCTCGTTGCCTCCAACGCCATGTTTCATCAGGCAATCATCTTGAACAAGTCTAGCTGCTTAGATCTGTTCTGCGGCACATTTTTCTTTCAGCAGACACCTCTTTGATTGGAGGCGGCCTCTAGTCCATGTTCGCGCACTCCTGCAAACGCTGCCGTGCTAATCCATAGTATTTGGTTATTCAAGCCCGTGGATCTGTCGCTGTAGAAGTTCTTCCAACCAGAGAGGGGCATCTATATCGCAATAGGGCGGTGCAGGGCTTCAGCCGCACGTCCTCCAGCCTTTCCATCGTTCATCTATCCCTCCTATCAGGCAATACACTGGCACACCCTGCACTGCCGTGTGCGGTGCGCATATGTACGTTCAATCGAAACAGAGCCTCCTGGCGCCATTTCAAGCACGACTGACTACAAAACCACCACTGGCGAACCCATGTTCAATCCACTCGGATCATCAAAGCATAACCCGTTCAAATTCTTCAAGATGGATATATCAACGACATTAAGCGCAACTACGAAATATTTGCGACCGCTAGCGACTTTCGTAGTCCTTTCGGCCTTTTTCGCGGGCGCAACGAGTGCTCGAGCACTCCCCACCTCCACTCCCGTCCCAGCCGAGTCTTTACGCATCGATCTATTCCCTACGCGCAATGAAACCGCCGGTCCCGTAGGCGAGATCCGGTGCTATGCTCTTCCATATGGCGGCATCGGCATCCTTTCCCACCTCCTTACGTCGTGGACGATAGCCTGGACCTCAATAGGAAGACGGCCGCTGTGGCCATGGCACCCCATGACCAAGTTCTACAAATACGACATGATCCTAGCTATCGCCTCCATGTGCACCTGTCTCCCGATTGCTGTCGTCACTACTGTGCGATGCCGTCTCAGCTGGCACTTCATCCTCATCGGCTTGTGGAAGCTCATTACTTCTATTTCGCTTGCCGGAATCACAATTCATCGCTGCTTTCTCATGCGTCAGGAGGTGAAGAGACCAGTCCCTCCTCCACAGAAGAAATCGCTAAGGAAGCTGGTGTTGGATAAAATCATGCGAACCCCGCTCAACCCCGATCGGCATCAATCACAAGTCGAAGCTCAACCACATCTCTTCCAAAAAGAGCCCCGAACGGTAAAGAACAAGCCCAGTCCGCTCTGGTGGCTCGTAGTGTACCTCGTTGGCTCAGTGATTGGCATGGTCGGTCTCGGCTCCCTGTTATATGAATCTTTCCGCTCCAACCCCACAGTCCGGGATCTCACCATCGGCTTCGCCATTTTGGCAGCTACCATCCCTGCACTTGTCACGTCATACCTATGGCAGCATGCGAGGCACCGAAAACTTGGGCCCGGAGAGGTTCTCCTCGGAGGCGCCGTTGCTTTTGGTGTCGCTTTTGGATTCTTCTCGGCCTTGTATAGTGATCTCGTGCTGGGGACTATCGCGGATAATATGTCGGGGTTGCCGAGTAGTGATTTCTCTTGGTTGTATTGGGCTTGGTTTTTTTTTAAGAGGGTTCCTATGATGGCGGTTTAGCTGCTGGGGTTTATGCTGCGTTGTTGGAGTTGGGCGTTCGGGTTGGTGTATAATAGAAGCATTTGTAGACTTAGCATGCTATTGTAAAGTAACGCAACTATAATTCGCTCATACTTAGAGCATAGTCTTGAAGAATTTACCGATCTGATGCTGCATGGGGATGCTCTGTATTGCTGACCCAAGATTGGTGAGATCTCAGAGATTGCCGACTTTATACTTCGTGGCATATGAGGTTTTCGACAGAGGCTACTACTTAAATAGCGATTCCTTGATATCGGGAACGGAAGAGAAAAGGATGTGTAACAATGGCATCCCGATCTGAGCGCTCCCAACCACTACCTTAGTTCCCCCCGAATCCTACTGTGCATCTTCTCTCAATTGGCTTTGCGGCTTTGCTGGCTCCGATATGCCCACTGTCCTGCTATCCCACAAGATGACGAAGCGGCAACCTTTTGCCACTGTCAGACAAAGTCCCACCCTTTGTAGGCTGTAATTACTTCAATCCTATGGCTCTGTTCAACGATAGTCGTAATGAATCCGATCGTAATCATAATGGTGTATTAGTCTCACCCGCTGCTACTGTCGTTTCGACAGACCCTATTCCCCCCTCTTCCTCAATAGCCTGAAGGTTATCATAGCGAGGGTCCACCGCATAGACGTTTCCGTCGGCCCCGCGCACGTACTCTAGCTGCGCGTCGATTGTTGGGATGGGCGGAGGAGCAGTGCCGTCTGATCGAGGTATAGCGCCGGGAGAGTGGGTTAGAGCGGTGCCCTGGGGACCAAAGATGAAGCTTTGGGAGCTTTGCTCGTCCATTGCGGGTTGTTTGAATGAGGATGGGCTTCCTGGTGTGTCGGCTGGAATAGCATGGGGTGTCTCATTTGCTGGATGGGGCGCTGTGAAGTGGACTTGTCGGATCGTCGAGGCTGCGAGATTGGTGGAGACATCGGTTCTCGAGCTTCCATGATGGGTTTGCTTCGATTGGGACGTTTGGGCGATGATTGATAGTTCCTGCGGTTGGTAGGCTTGGGGTTGTCTTGCTGAAGAGGCTTTGTTCGGTGAGCTCGTAGCATGTGCCTCGCGAGGAGGCTGGTAAGTGCCTCGGTAACCGTGTTTTCTTGGTCGAGTGTAGTGGGATCGGGTTGACTTTGACTTGGTTCGCGTTTCTGCGCTTGCAGTTTTTGCGGTCCTGGCGTGTATTGGTTGAGATCTGTTGCGAGTCCCGTATGATGATTGTCCAGAGGCTGGCAAATGATGGTGGTGTGGCTTTGAAGCTGTATGGTGTTCTCTTCCTGTGCATCCGTCGTCTTGCGATAACTCCTAGATCCTATGATTTAGTACCCAACAATATCCCAAGCTCGAGAGTAAGACTATCGGAAGGGCAGATAGACGACAGCATCCTACCACACTCGATTCCTCCCGTCTGTGAGAGCTTCCCTTATCGTTGTCTTTCTCCTTCCCTTTCACCCTCAGCCTCTGTCGCTTGTCCTGAACCACACTCTTCTTTGCCGTCACATACTCCTCGACCTCGCCATCATCCAGCGGCTCTCCGCCGTCAACCCTCCGATATGTCTTCGCTTTTCCACGTTCTCCCTCAGCCTCTGATGTGAGCTCGTACACGGCTGGGCGGGATTTTCGTCCGTTCTTGGTCTGCCGACGGATGCGCGCGTACTGCGGACGTTGTTTGGAGGGTCGCTTGACGAGGGTATTTCCTTTGTAGCAGAGAATGCGGACGGTCGCGCGCAGGCCGTTCTTGGCAATGGATGCGAGGAAGTCTGTCATGGCGAGGAGCGAGTGATATTAATAAATCCCTCGGCTTGGTTACCCTAGGTAAATTAAGTTTCCTAGCCGCGCAGCAAAGTTAAACGCCGGGTGTACGCGGAACTGATGGCCGCTTCACAGGCGCTCTTTCCAATCGCCAGAACGCTGTTGCTGAATGTCAAAAGTTCCCCTCGACGCACCTATGCAGCACACTAGTGCGTCACAGAACAATTGTCACACGTTAAAAATTGAATATCTTGCATATATATACAGCTGGCTCAAGGGTTTTGCTACTTGGATTCCATTTTCTATAACTTGGGAAACGAAAGACGAAGGAATAAAATGAAAATGTTCCACCGCCGCTAAAATGTAGCTTATGAGACAGCATCTCTAATCATAAATATTGGCAATGCTGAAAGCGCGGTGTTCCCAGACGTTGCCACCCACAGCGAGGAAAGAAAAGCAGACTGAAATCCGATTTCTATGCCTGTCATAGGCTCCGGGCGCGAACCACCCGGGTGAGCGAGCTTCATCACCTCGAAGCAGTCCCAGCGCTCGCTGATTCGAATTTCACTCCAACCGAGCGCCAGATTTAGCCTGGATGAAGGGGCAGCCTACTAGTCGCATGCTGGGTGATGACGAGTCTCCCTGATTATTGCCCTGACTTACTTCTCCGCGGACCCGGCCATAGAGCTGAAGAGCCAGAGCTCGGTAAAGTGGAAAAGATACAACAATTATACCAAAGTGTAGTTCGATATTTGTCCAAATACCAAGTGGAATAAGACGCCCTAAATGGTAGAAACTAATTAGGCCACGGGAATTGGGTTATTGACAGGCGACCAGGACTTACAAGTGGGATCTTCTCGAGACTGCTTAATCTCCGGGGCTAAGGCCAACCGGATGATGGAGCATGCTGGCGTTCTGTTGCCGGTTAGCTTGGTCGCTTTGCTCTCGCACTGTTCACATGCGTCTGCTATACTGCCACAACCTGAAAGGGTACTCACGCCAGACCCAAATCATTGAGTGCTGTTAGTGAGAGTTTGGTTCCACTACCCAGTTTTAGTTTCCAAATGATAGGTGTGGGTAGTAGTACGCAAAGGAAATCGGTCAAGATCGTAATTGCTTCACGTTACATTAGCGTGCGATCGTAGGTAGCGTTTTTCGGTACTGATCTGTAACTGCCCATGTAGCGTTCATGAGATACGCAATGGTTATGCAATGTGCGTTCGGGACCGTAGGGTCCCAGTTTGCTTGCACTGGTTTGCACTGAGTCCAGACTACGGTGAGGAATACCAACCTAGAAACGCAGACGATAAATGTGTTCAAATGAAGTGTCTACCGGAGCCCCCTAGTGTTCTCAATGGGTAGGTCATTTTGACGATCTGCCGTATGGGTCAACCGTCCATGGACTATAGGTAGTCTATGGATTTGAGGTGCCTTACCTTATTCGGCAACAGAGTAGCCTAAAGGAGTAAGGCTCATGCAGGTGGTGAAGGTTTGGGAAGCTTAGAACAGAACCGAGTGCAATACCAGATTTGATCAACATCGCACAACCACCCTCAAATTCTCTGTAAAATTGCTCCACTGCCCCTGCCAACTCTCTCGAATGCTTTTTTCTCAAGTAACAATGTCGCGGCATCTCCGAAGTCAACGTTTGGCCCTCGACGGGATCACTGACGAGGATGGCCATCGACATCTACACTATCCCGCCCATGAGCTCTGAGCCCGAGCGCATCTTTAGCTTGGCCGATCACCTTATTACAAACGTCGAGATCGATTATAAGAGGACGCATTTGAAGCTCACGAGTGCCTTTCATCATGGGATCGGGCAGGCCTTATTTGTATTGGGTCAAAGGGGGGTGGCTTGAGCATATGGATGGTGACGCGGAGGATGACAATACTCAGGATGATCAGGTGTTCCAAGCTTATACAATGCTTCGAGAGACTTGAAAGTAGTGATATCATGTAGTTTGCAATCAAATTTGATCCCTTTGAGCACTCCTTTGTTGATTTGTAGCTCAGTGACGAGATGCATATTTTGAGCTTGAACACCAAGCTCAACACCAAGTCTAAACTATCACCGATCATCCGATTAGGAAGGAACCCTCCGAGCCCTTGAGATTGCCCTTGAAATAAGCTTTCTGTATTGCCCATTCGGGTATAGTCCCCCCAGTATTGAGGATCCACAGATTCGTACATAGTCCATGGATCTCAGCCCATGGATCGGAAATCTATCCATGGAGAACACTGGAGCCACCTCTTTACTCCGGCTAGGTTGAGAGGAAAAGCATGACCGAAACCTTGGTCAGGCCTATGCCTAGTAAACCCACAAATTCCCCCACAAACAGTGTTAATAGTGCAGGAACGATTTTCGGCATCTCCAGATAAAAGATATGTCGACCCTGACTGTGGTGACTCGGAGCAAGAAACCCGAAGTTGACGATGACGGTTGCCTACACCAAGCATTACCGGACGCTACAAATCTGGAAGGGAGTGGTGGGTCATCGTACCCTAGTTGCCACCATACAGTAGTCATCCGCGATCAGGCCACCGGCTTGGAGTCGAGCAAGGCATCGAAAAACCGCAGCAATGATCGCAAGACTAGTGAGTACGATGTGTGAGGTCGGGGCCCAGGGGATACGGTTGACGTCTGGTGGTAAGTTGGAAGGTATCTGTTCGCTTGAGGGTAACATCTTCGTGCGTTTCACGATATCTGAAGGGTCAGACTATCGAATTAATTCAAAATTTTCAAACACCTGCAATACAGTACACGGTCGCTGTTCATGGAAGAAAGTATCGGATGACTCATATGCGGGTGCTAAAAATCAGGGTTGAACACAGAGGGACATGTATGTAAATGCAAAGTAGTTAGACATCCATAGAGGTGAGAACCACGTGTGCACAAAAACGTGAGTGAAAATCTACCATTTGTCATATGGATGTGCTACCTGGATATGAAATGAAAGATCAATGAAAGCCGATACGCTTTCCTTCGGGGCGTTCATGAAGGACCTCATCGCGACACAACTCAACAGAACACCAGATTAACCTTAGTTTCTAGGTGTGAAGATCAGTTTGAGAGAACCAGGCAGAGCAGTGAAACAGTCTTGAACCTTCATCCCTTTAGAACCGTCATAGTTATTGGCAAACTGGAAGTCGTAAGAAGTGACCAGCCTTGCTACGACAAGACGCAATTCTATCAGGGCCACTTGCTTACCAAGGCAGCTATGAGTACCTAGTCGAATCCTTATTAGCAATACTTCCGCGATCTATCTGGCAGAACTGTTTTGACGTACCTAAAAGGAAGGGAGCAAATCCTTGTTGGTCTTTGATCATACCTGACCCGGGATACCAACGTTCGGGAATGAATTCACTTGCCCGGGTAAAGCTACTCTCCAAGTGTTCTTGACTCCATAGAGGTGTTGAAATTGTGGCCCCACCAGGAATACGACGTCCGCCCAGAAATAAACCTTCTCAAGGAGTTTGTCGCAGAAGTGCTGTCGGGATCGGCGGGTACAGACGGAGCGTCTCATTTATCAAGGCATTTCGATGGGGAAGGGGCTGAAGCTTTCGGTTGTCCGTCATATCGACATTCATCAACTCCTTACGAAGTTTCTGAACATGCTCCGGGAGCAGAGCGAGGTGATAAAATAGAAGAGTCAAGGTAGCAGAAACAGTGTCGCTCCCTGCAATGATAATGACCATCGCGTCTCCCGAGAGCCAGTGCATATCAATCTTGGCTTTATCTTCTGGATCCCGAGCCGCGTCAATGAGTTTTAACATAACCTTATAGAAAATCAGCAATTGTATGATTGGGTGATGGCCTACTTGCATCAGACTCATCACGATCAAGTTTACTCCGTTTCAAAACTCGCTCCTCTGAGAACTGCTCCATCTTGACCCAGTCCTCTTTACTTCGCGGAATGGTCATCAAAATGGTCATGAGCCACGGGACCGGTGACAACCTTCCCAGAAGATAGATTCCAGAGCGCAAGGTATTCATGATGGGGTGCGGCTTGTTTTGTTCAAGCATACCGAATCCTTCTCCAAACGCAATGTCGCCCATGACATCAAAACCGAAGAAGAGAAACAACTGGTGGCTGTCGATGGGCTGGCCTGTTGAACGAGCGATATTGTGTACGAGGAGTTCAACTTTCGCGCTCACTCTTTCTTGGTAGCTTTTAAGGGCTTTGGTTCCGAAACCTTGGTCCCATATTCGTCGCCGGGGTTGGTGTAGGCCCGGCTGCCTTGTAGCATGGATAGAACGGTCTTTTTGGAGCATATCGTACCAAGGTGCCTTGATGCATTTGGAGTTGGGTCTGTGAACGGCGGGAATTCCATCATTTCTGAAGATGGCTAGCTCATTCGGACCTAGATGTACATCAGTGAAATACGACGGAGGCAGCAGATAGGCATCATTTGATTTGAAGTGATATAGAAGTTGGTGCATCGGGGGAATACGTACCTATGCGTACGATATCTCCATATTGCTGATGGAGGTCCTCTAGAAGAAGCTGATTTTGCAAGTCCGATAATTTGAAGACATGCCAGAATTTCGATACTCTAGCGAGGATTGGGCCGGGGAAGTGACGCAAAGGATGGAAAACGACTCGATAGATGATGATACTGCCGTAAAGACTCGCCGCGTAGATCCCCAATAGCAAGGTACTTCCACGCACTGCAGAGATAGGCGACTCATTGCGTAGTCGCAGGACCGCGATCAGCGTCCAGCTGAAAGGAACACATGCGGCGAGCCACGGGCCACTCATATGGTGCTCTCCTCTTCTGAAGTAAAAGATATGGGAGCTGACGCCTAATATAAAGGCGGTAATCAAGTGCATGGACATCGCGTGTAATGTTTGGCAATCAAATACGAGACAAGTATGTCGGTTGGTACGAGCAGTTTTAATGAGCCATTGAGACTTTATGAAGGTATGGAGAGTTGTTATAAATCTCCGAAGAGTGACAAGCCCATTAGATGGTCATCGAAATGGATCATATTTCAGTCGAGATAAGGTTGTAAGGGCGCTTACGGTGCAGTGCATCAGGCCATAGTCCAACCGCAAAGCGGCAATAGTTCAAGCCTGATTGGAACACGAAGGAATACAGCCCAATCAGAGGCTTGCGCTGTGCAAGATTACTTTCGGAAAATGACCACCCTGCTGTTTGCGTGACCAGGCTACGCCGCAACTGTGCATGTGTTCTAGACATTTGAAACCTCAAATTCAATGGATGAGGAGCGACGCAGTGGGCAGCTAGAGCTCATGTTAGGCATTAACGGGGCGGGGAATAGCATTCCAAGGTGTGACTTGATCGCCGTTTATGATAAACTTTCGAAGATGCCAACGACTCAACATTGTATATAATCGCATACCAACACTACAACAACGGCAGCACACCACTTTACTTAACCATTCCCGCATTTCCAAATAGATAGGGTCTGTAATGCTACAGGACCTCCGCGGAGCCCAATGCGATAAGAGCCCTATCGTACGTGCGGACCGGAGTGCGATCAAACCCTTCGCCGGAATTGAACCCATGGACCATCTGCTTCGGCAGAGAAAGTGTCTCTCAGCGGGTATTCGTCATGTATTGCCTGAGAAATGGCACGGCCCATCCGCTTGTTTTCATAGCCCCGCGGGGTTGGCGCCCGTTTGAACTCAAATTGCCACACCATCTTAGCGAAGAGGACCATCATATGATGATACGCAGTACTCTTTCCTGGGAAAGAAATCGGGCCCACGCTGAAAGCGCAATAGGCGTCATTCACTTTTTTGCGCGATTCCTGCGTAGCAAGATTTGTCATTTCTTCTGGAGCGTTGTCTGTGGAACGAGCGAGCCAACGTTCGGGAATGAAGGAAAATGACTTTGGGAAGTTTGCCGCATCGTGGTGGACAGAGTAGGTTGATACTCCGATATCTGGCCTTCCGGAAAGTGTTCGTCGTCAACTTTTGTAGAGTTTCTTTCAGACAAGCACGCAGATAATGGCAATTCTGCAGCTTAGGTCCAGACCGAATGTCGTCGACGTGCGAGAAGGCGGAGTATATCTCAAGTTTGAGAGTGTCCATGCAAGCGGAGTTGCGGGTGAGATTGTGTGCAAGAGCACATAGCGTGGTTCTCACGGGATGAGATGCGACAGATATCACTATAGCGGCCTCTCTATGGAGGTCCGTTGAAGTGAAACTCTGACCGGTGATGGGGTCTTTTGCAACCATCAATGAATCCCAGGAATCTTTGTCTTTGTTCCAAAATGTCTCGCTGTTCTTGACTCTGCTTGCTGGGCTCAGTGCACCTTGTATCCCTCCATGCCCACATTCAATTCTCTAAAAAGAGCTTATCGAGTTTAAGCTTCAGCAGAAGCGGAATGTAACTAATCTGTGGACATCTCATCAGTGAATCTTCTTCGGGACGGCCGAATAGGAAGACTTACCGTATTCAATCCCCACAAAGCATCCAAACTGACGCCAACGTAGGAACGGTTGACTTGACCAGTCTGCATGCTGAAACTAGTACCGAAAACCATGTCTCCCACGTCATAGGCCAAGTACCCGAAAAGTTCTGAGAGCTTCCGAGGGGATCCCCAGCCTCACTCATCATCTGTAGCGCCTGAGATTGAGCTGGGGCAAGTAGTACCGGGTGAGTCTTGCCCGAGGCTCCCGCAAAAGATGGTAGGGTTCTTTATCAGACCATCCTCTGTGTCTCTAACTGCCTGCTCGGAGGCTTTCTGAGTATTTGCCTTGACGCCGTACGCAGTATGAGTACCGCTGGAGGTACACAAGGCGATGCGGTTCGGGCAAAAGCGGACTACTGACCTGTAGAGCTTGTGCAGGTGATAGAGCTGAGTATGTCTGTCGCCATTCCATGAACAAAAGACATTGGGCCAGTCCGGGATGTATTAAAGGAAGGGCCTTGGATACTTGGACAGTGGTTGAAACTTTCTCCGGTAGATAACTATGGTTGCGAACTCGGCCGGTTGGCCTTGACTTCTATGATGGTTGGGTAATTGCTCACATATAAAAATATCGATGTTGCGATGATACCTAGCATTGCGCTCGTTGGACGAGATGATATAGAACGGAAAGGATTCTGAAGTTTCTGGGAGATGTGTACGTATGAGCAATCTGGCTACTACTGCGACGGGAGAGGGGTGTATATAATGAAAACGAGCAGCGAGAAGGCAACAGAGCAGACGGGTGAGGATGATCCGTACTGGAAGTGCCCTGCCTGAGCAGTCTGAAAACCGGGGTAGATAATGCAACACATCTGATTATGACCGGTTGAATCAATTGATAAGGCATATCGGAGTCCGATGTGCAGAAGAGGCACCTGGGAGCTCCTGGTGGCAATGTAACTGTGACGAGGATCCCGATACGCAGCCCGACTCACACATAAGGCACAGCCATTTGTACGTTTCTGCATATTTCTATACCGTGTATATTGTATCGCTGATTATGATTGACGGTAGATCATATAATGATGACCGTGGCAAAGTCTACGTATGTAGCAGTCTCCGCCACGCGTTCGTCCGCGAGAGTTTATAAATGCATCGAATCGAGCGCCCAGTCACTCATTGCAATTATATACCATCAGCTACTTACTCCAAAAGCCACTGACTATCATACGACATGGCCTTCGAGGGTGATCATTTTGTTGAAACCAAAGGTCAGCTGGATACGCTTGAAGTCAGGGAGATTTCGGAACGGGAATATTCTGGCTCGGACCAAATCGCGCTGGTAGAGCCTCCCTCGCCGTTTCTTTGAATTTGAGCTAACGAAAGCTCAAGAAATTCCGAGTCCACTCCATATGGACAGCATTCCTTGGCTTTTCACCAGTATACTTTATGGCTGTTTACATTGAGCGACCATAAACCGCTGGTATATCCCATGACCATGACGGGTCTCCTCAACTTGTTGGTCGGTCCAGCGCTCAACGGATACGAGTCGGACAAACCGCCCATTACGTCTCTCATGGCGCGGTTTCCGGCGGTAATATTCTGGGTCTGGTTTAACTTGTCTTCTGCATCGGAAACCAACGACTTCCGAAGTCCATCAAAGAAGACAATCTCAACAAGCCATGGCGTCCAATCCCGTCAAAGCGCCTGAGTCCATCCCAATCTACTACGCTCTGGTATTACCTCCATCTAGCAGTGATGGCACTGGGCACGTTCTTCGATACGATACCTTTTACTGCTGCCTTATTGCTCCTCGATTGGTTGTATAACAACTGCGAAGGTGGGAGCAATCCACTGGCAAGGAATCTGATCAACGCCTGTGCAGTGGTTTGCCTCGCACTAGGTGCGACAATTGTCGCTTATGGAGGCAATCCGTTCATTCTGAACGAGAAAGGCTAACGATGGTGTTGGATTATTGCAGCAATCGTATCTTCGACCTTGCATATTGCAGACTTCTGCGATCAGGAAGGCGACAAACACCGAGGCCGGTCGACAGTACCTTTACTCATGGGGGACACTGCAGGAGGATGGATGGTTGTTACTTTAATACTGACATGGTCTTGGTGCGTCCCTCTATATTGGGGTATGTCTCGGAACGGGTACTTGATGCCGCTAATTATCGGCTTTGCCATAAGCTGGAGGTTGATAAAACGCAGGGGCGTTGAGGAGGACCGAACCACTTACAAGATGTGGGGGCTTTGGGTCGCGTGTCTGCTGGCCATGCCCTCTGTCGCGCCATGGTTGGATAAGGAACCTTCGCATCAGAATTTTCGGAGTAGCGTTTGGAGTGGCCTTTCGCGATTCAGATGACACACGATTTTTGGATTCCTTTCCTTTTTTTTTTGTCAGGGGAAAAGAAGTGGGGAGGGGATCTAAGCAGAGACAGAAGTTGGGGGATGTTCAGGAGAGTACAGTGTTTTATCTGTTTCTAGTGGTCTGTCAGTCTTTGGCCTCAACAATTCCGTAATAGCTGGGAGAGATGGAACATAAGCCGTCAAGAACAAGGAACAGTTTGGTAGCAACAATGCGTATGAATTTCAGGATGATTATGTCCCATATTTCCTTCTGGATCACTTGGACCCACTTGACGCTGGGAAAACTATCTAGAAGGTATTGGTGTGATTCTACGAGTGCTTAGCTTGCAGGAACGCAGAATCCGGTCGGAGCAGCGAGGGTTTTCTCGGCTATATACGTGTAGTGTCCTGGTTGCTCAATATTTCGAATAGTAAACCAGGCTCCAGTACCTTTTTGTAGCCATGATCATGCGTTAATTTGAAGTTGGTCGAAGGAATGGACTAGACATTTCGCCGAAGACCTATTAAAGGACACAATACCAGAACGATAATATGCCCTCTTCCCCGAAAGACTGACTCTTACAACATCTTACACCGTGAAATGGGGAGCAGTTTGTTTATTCTCCATCAAGTAATGTCTCGGCCCACTCGGTCTGTACGCGTGCCAAACACGTAGCTCTTACCAGATTCACACGCACACCGTTCTCACTCAGAATAGTCACATGTTCAAAACTAACCAGCGGAGATTATACTCTGCGAGGACAATGCTTTCAATCCGGTCTTCGTTCGGGGACCCATGAGGAAGCGCAGGCATCCCCAGTGTATCTAAATAATTGAAGACGTTGTTGATCTTCCTTACTGGCACTTCTGCAAGTGTCACCATAGGCTGCAAGTTTCCTGTTTTGGAACGGTTCTTCAATCTCCGAAAGAAAACTCCTTCGGCCCTCAAATTGGGTATCATATCGTGATACTTCTACATAGAGTTGTGATTGCCTGCATTGCAGCCGGACGTTGTATTCTGTTGGACTCATTTAATAAGAAAGTCCGGCGAGCATGTGTGCATTCTTGTTCGGCCTTGCATCTCGGTTTGCTCGAGCAACGTACTGTGCTGCGGAAATGCCTAGTATATTCCCAGCAAATCGACGATCCAGTGCTGGATCAGTGTAGCCCACCGCTATTTGAACGCCGATAACGTAAATAGCGTGGTTTCAGTGCCGCTTCTAGACGGCTCAGAACTAATAAACTGGAGGTGACGATCTGCAGGCCACACTGTTCCTGTTCTTTGGACAATCCCGACGAGCGAACGCCTCAGTCTTTCCAGTACAAGATCCAAACCTATACTTCTTCGCATACGCCCGACCGGATCAAATGCGCCTCATCACTGTTCAAGGCAAACCTGGACGGGCGGTGATACACTTGCATGTAATGCATTGCTGCACACTGGATCATGGGCATATTTGCGTGATCCGTTGAGCGACATTCTGAACTCCGATCTGCATCCATTATTGCACTGCATGCGGCGTAGTTTACATTCTGAACTCTGCACAACATTGGCGGAGTCCACGATATCGAAACCCTGTAGGGATTTGCACGCAAGAAGCTTTATCTAGGTGAGCTCCTTGCACCATGCAGTCGTAGTCCGGTTAATGCGGCATTTTACAGGGTCCTCTCGTACCGAGCGGAGTGATGGCAGGTAGCGGTACTAGGTTTCGCTATGCTCTGCCTGTTGTGAAACCAAAAAAATCCTCGCCTTCGCCACGACGGCGCGTCCCGCTCTCGCTCAAGTATGCCCCTGGTCAGGACGTAATCTATCGTATTTCCATAACTTTGGTTCCCCTACGTCACATTACTTCATTTGAAGCCTACGGGAAGGCAATGAACCGGTCTACATCCGGTAACGACCGACACGCGATATGGCTCGATCGGTTTATACGCGTTATCCACGTGGAGCAGTGCACAGGCTGTGTTGCTACGGACTGCAGTCATTCACCAGTGGCCAATCCTGATGCTGGGGAGCTAGGATCTGGCCGTGAACACTGTGAAAAGTGGCTGTTATCTCTCGTAGACCATTTTCGAACCTGCACTTGCCATTTTTTGGCATACATCTTTCATTGGATTCATTCGCGGGCCCAGCCCAGCCGACCATTACTTTCCTTCGAGGGTCAACACCCTCTTCGGATCGGAAAGAGCGCCAGATCTTGCGACACTGGAAGGTTTTCCGTTCTGTGTAGTCTCTATCCGCTGCGCTTGTAGCCGCGGTCTTCGAGTTTGTGTTTATTTCTCGCGGGGAGTGAAGGCAGAACGTCAAGGTGGGATTAAATGGGCCTGAGATGCCCTATCGATAGTGTGTGCTGACCAAGGCTCTCTCGCCGCGAGCCGAGGCACCACTACCGTAGCCGACGATCAACAATTTATTTCTCTGAGTTCCATCGTATCCACCAACACTCGTGACTCGCTTTGCAACGTGATCGTCGTTTTATAGCCGATTATCACGTAATTCGACCTTGAAGTACGACTCTATCTTGATTCCTCCAAGCCTTCTACCAGCTATCAACACCACCTTCCACTAAGGGCATCCTCGACGGAAATTTCGGACCTACATCGGATCTTAGCAACTGTTCAGTTAGAGAGCTTCCAGAAGCCAAGCAGATAGACTCAGCGAAATGTCTAAAAACGCACTCCCGGCACCGCTCGGCAAGCCTCAAGCGAGCGGCAGCCTCGCTCAAAATGGAAGGCGCAACACGAGGATAATTAGACTTATCCGGCCTTTCAGCCCCATCAGAACATACCCGCACAATCTATCTGGCAACGCTCACTGCCGCAATGGAGATTGCCGAATTCCCAAGACCCTATATGCGTCTTGGCTTCATATCTATATTTCGAATCGGAGCGCTTGCTCGACGTGGCAAAAGTCAAGAAAGGACAAGAGATGCTTATTGCGAGTAGCACGGCATCACCCATGACTAGCCGTTGCTCCACCTTGGACAGATGTAGGGTCAAGGCCGCGATCAAGAGCTGTGCGAGGTATAAGTAGTGTAGGGTGCTACAGCTCGAAGCTCCAAGCCGGTGACTCTCTGCGTTCGCCTCTCCGACCACGATGCAGTTCTTCACGCGCTTTCTCGCCGTCGCGGCAGCGGCAGCGCCCTTCTTTGTCCAAGCTGCACCGGTTCCAGGATCGGCAGTTGACACGACAATTCCTGGAAAATGGATCATCCAACTGAAGCCTGAGGCCGATATTGCCACCGTCGCTTCCCACGTCCAAGACATTCACGCTCGCAACATTGCTCGTCGCGATGTTTCTGAGGATGAGCAGGGAGGGATCGAGCAGGAGTACTCCCTCGGTGAATTCAAGGGCTATGCGGGATCGTTCGATGCAGCTACCGTGGAGGAGCTGAAGAATTTGCCCGAGGTGGGTGATTTTGAAGCCTACAGCAGAGAGATTCGCTGATGAACATAGGTCTTGAGCGTTGAAGAGGATTTCATCATGACTACTTTGGACATGGTCACCCGTAAGCGAATCGTCGGATCCTTGATCTGAGTACTGAAGCTGGGTATAGAAACAGCCCCCGTCAACTGGGGCCTCGGGAGCATCTCATCCCGGAGTCCTAACGCTTCCGCCTATATCTATGACTCCAGCGCTGGAGAGGGCATGTTCAACTACATTGTTGACACCGGTGTGCGGACGACCCATACCGAATTTGGCGGTCGTGCGGTCTGGGGCTTCAATGCTGTCAACACGGATAATAACGACAATGCTGGCCATGGCACGTGAGTGCGCTTTTCGTCGATCCTTCATATTCTGAAAGCCCGGCTAACAAGATACTAGCCACGTCGCGGGAATCACGAGCGGAACCACGTATGGAGTCGCGAAGAAGGCTACCGTGGTCGCCGTAAAGGTGTTCGAGGGCAACCGGGGATCCGCCTCCACTGTGATCAACGGCTTCACCTGGGCAGCCAACGACATTGTCGCCAAGAACCGCACCAAAATCGCCGTCATCAACATGTCCCTCGGAGGTTCCGCATCTGCCACTTGGGATGCCGCTATCACCGCGGCGTGGGAGCAGGGCGTCCTAGCCGTTGTTGCCGCTGGGAACGAGAACCGCGACGCTAACCTCGTATCACCCGCTCGCTCGCCAGAGGCCATTACCGTCGGCAATCTCCAGAGGGATGATTTCCGCCGTCAGGGATCTACGGGGTCAAACTATGGTACCGCTGTCGATATCTTTGCTGCTGGAACTGAAATCGTTTCGTCCTACCGCACTTCGGATACCGCCACCGAGAGCCTCACTGGTACCTCGATGGCTTCGCCGCATGTTGCGGGTCTCGTGTCTTACATACGTGGTCTTGAAGGTCCTATGAGCGCAGCGGATGTTAAAGCGAAGGTGCTTGCGCTTGCTACTCCGGACCGTGTTCAAGATACCAAGGGATCAGCGAACCTTGTGGCTTTCAACGGGATTAGTGCTTGAAAGTACTAGCTGAATAGCGTGAGAAATCCTTACGACGACTTCATTAAACGATGGCCTAATATAATATACGATTTCACCCGAACGCCGTTGCCTCGCCGCACCTGCATAATGTGCAAGAAATGCATCGAATTACGCTAACAGCATATAGCCAAGGACTAAAATTATCGAATCAAAGGGTATCGAGCCAAATGAACACTGAAAAGGATCCGAAATCCGCCTAACGTAAAGCAGCCACAGAAGAAAAATCTCGATTCCAAACGAAACACAACCCTACTCACTTTAAATACCCCATCCCCATCCCCATCCCACTCAACCTCCCCAACGGTTCCGCACTAGCCGGCCTCCCCGGTCTCGGCGCGCTGATCGCACCCTTCCCAACCCATCTCTCCCCTTCTTCCACCCTCTCCCTCTCCTCCCTTGCGAACGCCGGCTTCGGCACACTCAGCATCCCATTTTCCAACCATGCTGCCTTGGGCCGACTAATCATGCCCTTATCCAGCCACCCCGGCGCCTCGACATGCTTCTCACGCCCGTCGCCGGTCAATGAGGCACGGGAGGAAGCGCGCGAGGTGGAACGCGAGTTTGCAACGGAGAGAGAACCGAAGATGCGGCGGCCGAGGCGCGACCCGAGTTTTGAGCGGCGGATGGGGATCTCGGTTATCGCGGGGGTGCGGAGGCGGCGGTATGTGTAGATGCTTAGGGCGAGGGTGATGATGAGGATGGCGATGCCGCCGCCTATGATGCCCGCGAGCGCACCCGGGGAGAGGTCGAGTTGGGGGCTTGTGAGTTGGAGTTCTTCGGCTGGGGGTTTGGGGCTCGGGTTTAGGCCCAGATTATCGCCGCCGTTGTTGGAGTTGCCGTTTGAGCCCGTTGTCAGGGTCGATGTTGGCTGTGCGGCTGACGGGGATGGGGTGATTGACGAGGAGAATGAGGCGGTGACCGTTGGGGAGGGCGTAGGTGTGAATGGTGGGGGTTGCGATGCTACTGGTGCTGGCTCGTTTCCTGTGTTGCCGAATCTGTCGGGGATGGATTGTCGGTTTTGGATGTGGATGCGGGCGTGAGAGATGGAAAGAGGGATTGCGGATGTGGTGGTGATGAGGAAGAGGGTGAGTGTGATGTAGAGAAGGAGCGCCGTGAAGCGCATTGATGATGGAAGTCTACATCGCGGAGGTGCTCTTATCAGTGGTAGATATAGCGGGTGTCGAGATGTTGGAGAGATGATGGTGTTTCTTGATGGCTGTTCTGAGTCGGTCCGCTGCTCGGAGGGTTGTGCAAAGTCGGTGATATGTGAGGCTTCCTCGATAGGCAGAGTAGTTCCCGGCCATGATCTACGACGTGTGAGATGATGCTACTCTGGAGCAATGTTCGGGACTAACCTTGAGATGATCTGATCTGATCTGTGTTGTGATGATCGCTTCTGTGAAGTCGATGGGTCGACTCGTTCGCATCGTGGAAGACGAGATGTGCGCTCCACGCCTATCGATGACCCACTCGCGCAAGACGGCTGCGTATATTTGAAACGAAACCAGTGATACATGATTGGTGTTCGATGATCGTTCGCTTACACGAGATCACTTTACAAGTGTTGAAAAGAGACCAACAACAATCAAAATAAAAGCGCAAAGAAATGAAGACCAAAGACTCAAACTTCCCTCAACCCACCTACCTTATCTCCTCCACCTGAAGGCAAATTGCCCCAACCCACCGCGGCTCACCCACGGAAACCACGCCATCTGAACCATAGCCGCATACCACCTGCGACAGAGCCGCACCCCGGCAGACCCTGGACCAAATTCAGCCAACACCTGCACCCAGTTTCCTATACCGTGCGCGGCCCGCCCGCTGGCCTCGAACCCGTCCTTCCGCACTCGGAAGAACATTCTCGGCTATTGCCGAAAAGGTGCAAATCTGGGGTAAACTCGTTGCATGAAGACGGGTGGTCGCGATCTGTGTCATCCGATGTCGCAGGTGGGGTTTAGCCGAGAACACGTGCTGGGGTTTGTGGGGTACTTCCTGGTACGGATTTCTGGAAGGGCGTTCGTGGTGTTTGTTAGTGGGTTGTTGCGTCTGACGGTATTGGGTGGTTGCGGTGGGCTACTCGCTCGGGTAAAATAGGTGGATAGTCGTCATCGGAGGCAAAGGACCGATGAAGAAGCAATGCAAAGGCATAGAATATTCTAAGGCGTGATAAAATGCATTCTGTGCAGGAAACGAAGATTCCGCAGATTGGTCTTCCGAAATTGAATCCTATCTGTTCCACGGCCAAAAGATTTCGCTTTGAAGAGTTTACTCTTCGGGATCGCGGCCTTCCCTCAGCTTCATCTGTTGCAAGTACTCCTCCTCAGTCTCGAGATCGAATGGCATGGGGCGTGTGATGGGCCATATCGACAGACCTCTCTCCTCGAATTGCTTCAGTCGTTTCGCAGTCATCTCTTTTGTCCTGTTAATGCTATAAATCTTGACGCGACTATTGCAAGTTAGCGGCGCACTCCTTGATGGACGAACTACTTCGTGCAGGGTTACATACTGGCATGATGAGGTGACGTGGAGATCCCAGTTCCTGACCGGGTTAGCATATCCCTCCATATCCGGGGAAGCTGCCGGTAATACTTACCATGCGCTGCGCACGTACGTCGGCTGCGTCTATGAACAGGGTCAGTATAAGCAATTTCAACACTCTCAAGCATACATACATTCAGTGCATCGTCCCAGGTGCGCACGCAAAACTCAAGCCAGCCTTCGGCATCAACCGGCATTTCATACTCCCAGATGCGCCAAGCGTGGTAATACTTCTTGCTCATCTTCTCATACGGCACCTCGTACCAGATGCCGCCCCCGTCGCCGCTGACTTCGACGCGTTCGGGCCAGCCGCTTCCGCTGTACGCCCATCCAGTCAGCTTGATCTTGCCGTCATGGATGATCTGGTCGTGGTTGATAGGCGTCATGATTGCGCTCGAGACGGGCATGGTCTGGATGCTGAAGCCGTTGCTGTAGGTAACGTTGTGCTTGCCCATCTGCGGGCTGTAGTAAATGTATTCCTTCATCTGTACCGGTGCGAGAGAGGGATCGCCGATGACATTGACCCTGTAGAGCCATTTACAGCTTCGGGCGCCGATGTAGCCAAAAACGACGACGCGAAGTGGGTATCCATGAATCTTGGGGAGCGGCTCGCCGTTCATCTCCCAGGCGAGCATGACTTCGTTGATCTTCACTTTCCGCATGGGAACGGAGACGGCGTAGTTGTACACTTGACCCTTCTTGAAATACGAATCCGCGCCAAAGAACTCGACGTGCTTGCCGCCGTCCTTGATACCGCCGCAGTGCTTGATGACTTTCTTGAGGCTCACGCCAGTCCACCGAGCGGTCCCGATGGCACCTTCGCCCCAGGGAGCGTTGATCAGCTCATCGCCATCGCCGGGATACTCGTGGATTTGCTCTATCCGCCTGGTACCGGAGCATTGCAGAGTGACAGTCTTAGTCATACGGGGAAAGATCGATTCGTCCTGGAGTTCTTTGAGGGTGATCCTCTTGGGGGTGTTCACGAGGCCCTCCACATTGAAGAAGAATTTCTCCACGTCGATTTCAGGGATGCCGCCGTGATTTCGCACGAAGTGATCTGCGTTTGGCGTGATCTCGGTCTGTTCCGGTCAGTTTGGCCTGAACTGTAGTTACCGCCATGCAAGACCTACTGTCACTAATCTGTCCTAAATCTCGGTCAGCCTTGCTTAAGAACGAGTATCAATTCACTCACTCTTGGAGGCTCGCCGTTGTACGGGAACTGCAAGACGTGTATCATGTCTGGACTCTTCTCCTTCTGGACGTACTTCCAAGATATGTCCGGCATATCTCGCAGTGTCGCGCCCATGGCGTAGTGATAGTACTTCCATCTGACGCCCTCCAACACTGGGTTCGTCTTTGGCAGCGGTTCAAACTGGAATTCGGGAGGCTGGGTGATTTAGAACAGCTCGGAGGTTCGGACTAGAAGTATTGGATCCACTCACCACAGGAAAGTCGTACTTCGAGAGGATATCGGCAGCTTGTTTCTTCTTCTCCGGATACTGGAAGAAGTTAGCGAAGCAGAGAGGAGTCAGAGGACCGGGGTAAACCGCTACGTGCCTTCTCCCATTCAACGTAGCCACACCATCCAGGCAGCTCCTCTGCGAAGAACGGTTCCTCTCCTTTCTGCTCGAAGGCCTTCGCATTTGGTTCGGCGGGCGCCATCTTGGTCGTCGTGTTGAAGGCCGGCAGTTATCGGGAAAGAAGACGCAGCGCAAGGGCGACCCATCAATGCGGGGACATGTTTCTTTTGAAGCTAATCCGGCACTCCCACGAAAAAGCCATAATATCAACGCTAACGTTTGATTAAGCATTCGTCATGTTGTGGTGGAGCAGGAGATGCGGGACGCTGCATGTCATCAACATTGCAAGCGCAGAGCAGTCGTCTGAATGGCCAATCGAACAGGTACATGGATGTAGTAGGAACCGAGGCAGCGGTGATTGAACGAACAAATGCGTCACCATGATAAGTACTTGGTGTAGCTTGACTGGGGTTCGCAGGCTGTCCAATGGTAGCGGCTTCGGCACCGCATGCGGGCAAGAGCGGGAGAAGACTTCGAGATGCGCAACGCCATTTAGCAGGCTGTATTCGGATGCCACGTTATTACTGGATGTCGACTTGGGAAGGACTGGCGAATTTGGAACACGTTTCGGCGTTTTTCTCCATTAAAGGTCAGACGCGATTGTTTGTCAGCAGAATGAGCAAGGATACGTAGCGTTTGCATACGTCACAGAAGAGAGACGTGCGCCCGCTAGTGTAGCGTTCAAACACGCTGGTGCAGCGAGAAGAGCCGAAGATGCAGATGCTGTTGATGTGGAGAAAATTAAGAGAAGGAGCGATGGTTGGCACTTCCACTGTCAATCGTGAGCGGGAGGCTTGCTACCGATGGTTACGTGAACCTGAAACAATATGCTCGGTATAACTATTAAATGCAGATCTTCTCATCTCTCTGTACATACGCCAGCTAGCTGTTCACAGTCGTCGGGGCACATACGAACATCATCTTGACATGTGAATTACTTCGCCCGATCGCGAGATTGCTGACCGCGTCCCGACATTCTCCCTACGTTGACGCGTGGCGGAATAAATCGCGGTTCGAGAGAACCGCCTCTCCGGAGTCTGCAATCGCGGTGCCTCGTCCCCGTCGATCCTCTCACCCAACGTGTGCGGTTTCTCTCCGAGCGGATGACGCGACGCCCGACCGTACGCGCAACGCCTCGCTGCCATCCTAGCACAAAAGCATATTCTCCAGCTTCGAACCTGGGACAAGCGAGCTTAATCGCTCCGGGCGCAAGTTCAGATATATCAAGGCCTCATGTCCCAAAGCTTCCAGGCACGTCGACTGCGAGCAACCCGCGTGTCGATGGTTCCTCCCACTCCGTCCCGATCTTGGGAACTGGCGCCCGTGATGCCTTGGTTCAAGCCCTTCCTCATTCGTTGCTTCAAAACGTCCACAGCACCCCAATATCCTCTATCGATGGCCCAGTCCAGCGGAGTATGACCTCCGCTGTCGAGCGGGTCAATACGTGCACCGTGATCCAACAACAACGTTGCTACATCTACGTGACCTTTTCTTGCCGCCCAGTGCAGCGCGGACCAACCATCATACTCGAATTTGTTAGGGTCTGCGCCTACATCAAGCAGCTTCTTGACACATGCTGTGTTCCCCATCTCTGACGCCCAAATGAGAGGCGTGTCGTGCATATCATTGACAGCATTGACCATGGTCCTATCCTGTACAATGTACGAGTCAACGAGGAAGTGGAGGTTGAAGTATGCCGCAAAGTGGAGAGGAGTCTTCGGGATGGGCACGGGGAGCTTATTGTTGATGACGTATGTTAGGAGCATGATGCCAGCCGTATATGCCCAAGACGATAGAAGCACATGGATCCTAGTGACAAGTGCGGATGATGGTGAGCCTAATGCTTGAACGTGGAAAGCCCAGCTTCCGATTGCGTAGTGTAGAAAAGTGTGTTGGCGAAGAAGTCTTTCCACCATGTGGGAATGGATATCCGACTTTACAAGAAATTCCCCGAGCCTGGATAGCTCCATAAGAATGTCTTCTTTGAGTAGATACTCAACACAAATCGTTGCTAAATGTTCATCTGCTGCGTGCATGCTCATACCAAGCCCTGCAACGTCCGCGGGGGTTGACTTCTGGATGAAGGCCTGGAGGAAGCTTCTGGCCGTTTGGTGGACAAGATTAATTTCTTCCCGCGGACCGTCAAATC
Organism: Lentithecium fluviatile CBS 122367; assembly: GCA_010405425.1. NCBI lineage: Eukaryota > Fungi > Ascomycota > Dothideomycetes > Pleosporales > Lentitheciaceae > Lentithecium > Lentithecium fluviatile. Next base: position 102,737 of record MU005594.1, on the reverse strand, counting down.
GAATGAGGGACCCACACAGGAAATCAAGATCTCCAGCAAAGCCATGCCAGCTCGAAACGGCGGTCTCCAAGGCTAATCCCGCCTCTAGTTCCGCTACGGTGAGACTCCGACTTGCATAAAGTAACCAGCGGATGATACGCCACATATCGGCTTGCCGGTTTTGGGGTACGTTGCGCAGAATCGCTTCGTATGTACCGATGAGTGTTAGGGGAATCCTGGACAGCCGGGATGCGATTACCTCGTTACTGAGACGTTCGTCCCGTCTTTCCAACTCTTCGAAGATAAGGACCACCCAGAGAAACATTCCCCGAGCGTTCGTTTCTAAAAACCGGACGATATTATCGGCAACTTCGGGAGCGAGATGGCGGCGACGAGAGAACTGTTCCATGCGACCGTGGATGAGCGCTCGCATGTCGCTCGCGGTTTCGGTATCTGTCATTTCTAGCATTGGAAAGCCGTACAATTGATCGATGATGTCGCCGTCTGGCCTGCTCGTGACAAGTAACTTGATTATGGTGTTTGGGGCTCTGAAGGTCGAAGTAGTCATGGCACCGACTAGTCCTTTTGCCCAATCCAGGATCAGCTTTCGGGAGTCGCTCTCGCATTCATCTATGGCATCAAGGACAATATAGACCGGAAGAGTGAACATTGGTTGCTCTAACATCTCTTCTAGTACACTCGAGAGATTTTCCCAAGTCCACTCGAAGCCTCCTTTGGCGGACAATTCATCATGTCGTCTGTGGAGAATTGGAAGGAGTCTTGCCTCTTGGTGTACCAGCTGGCTGGTGAGAGTCCTGAGCGCTGCTAGAGCGGTTTTGTCGGCTTTGAGGTTGGATCTTCGAAAGAAAAAGTATAGGAGTACGGGCTTGTATGCTTTTTCTATGGATCCCTGCCCTTTGATTTGCTCTGCAGAGACCATTTGAGAAATGTGAGCGGCAGCGGTGGTCTTGCCGCACCCGGCTCTAGCGGTGATCCATAGTAGCGAGGAATCATTGTCCTTGTACCACACATCATATTGCCTGTTGCTCGATATCCAGACACATGCGTGTTTAGAGCGATGCAGTGTTTGTGACAAGAACCGGGTTTGATCTGCCGCAGCGAGGGTAGAAAGACAAGCTTCGGGATTGTCTGATTCGTATACTTCCTTCAGTGTTGATGTGCCTGTTCACGCGTTAATCACGAAACCGTCAAGAGATCCGAGTCATGTGCTCGTATGATTGGGACGCCGTGAAACGTTTGGACTGTTGTACTTACGGTCTGTTTCGAGAATCTCCTTTCGAAGTCGGCGCATGGCGTGCTCGACGCGTTCACCATAAATGACAGGCATATGAACGTCAAAGATGCCAAGGAGGCAGTAAACCTGATCCTCTTCGATGGTAGTCTCGCGACGTGCTGCCCAGGATATTCGTTCGGCAACGCTAAAATTTGACAATGAAGCTCCCCGCAGAGCCGCAATCGCGATCCCGGTAATGTTGTAGATGGGTAGCTCCAGAGTCCGTTTATTCCCAATATATATACCCTCACAGGAGAAGAAATCGACAGATGATGGGGCAACAAGCTCTTGTAGAGTCCACCCTCGCGTGAACCACCTGCTTTGCCGAAAGGTCGACTCAAACGGAAGCTGGTGAGATTCAGGGTCCATTAACTCGAGCGGAAGCTGTTGAGAGTCCCTGTTGACTGCCACGTCCGCTAGGTAGACATAACACTTGGTGGCGTTGCGGTACCAGCGGAACATGGAATTGAGGGCTTCTGATAGCTCAGCATCGCTCGACTTGTTGATACAGCAGGTGTCCACCCAAAAGTGCTCGAGGTTGTCCTTCGCGGCTTGCTCTCCACAGAATTGGAGCTTTGCGAAGGCGGGTTTGTTCCTGTACGTCGCGTTCTGTATGTCGCTGAAGGCCACCTCTTCATCATCTCGTCCCCAAGTATGGGAGAGAATAGCATAAGGCGGGACATGCTTTCCGACATATCTGACGAGTTCGTAATCGCCGTTATACTGGAGCCGTAGAAGACGCATGACACAGGCAGCCGGGGAGCCTTGCGAGTAAAAAGGTTGGACGAGAACGTGGAGGATGTCCCAGCGAGAGGCACTTGCACATGGGAGCTACCAAATGAGTTGAACCCGTCAGGCCTTACGTACGGGTCTGGAAGGAAGCTCTGGTGTAATGGTGGGGTGGACAAGAGCAGGAGCACTTGCCCAGGTGAGGCGCAGGGAGGCTGAACCACGTGGCTGACAAGCGCCGTGCTCACAAGCGTTCATAGTCCTTTAAACCTTGACAACTTTTCTTAGCTGCTATTACATATTTCTAAAAAAGCTATCTAGTAAAAAGTAAATAAGATATTTTTGTAACGGGCTAGCTCTATACCACTAGGCCGTATAGTAAAAGATATGTAACTTAGTATTGATTACGATACTACGAGCAAGTTTAGAGCAATAATATATGCTAATACGAAGACCTGTGTGGGCCTCGCTTAGCAAGCGAGGCCTGTGCGGGATAGTGATATCAATGTAGGCATGAAATATTTACTTATAAATATAATATTATTCTTAATATTAGTCATTTTATCTTATAGATAAAAATAGCCGGAAAATAATAGTATAAGAATTAATATAAGAAAACTATCCAAAGTAGATAAATGTCACGCCTATATTGGTATCACTACCCCGCACAGGCCTCGCTTGCTAAGCGAGGCCCATACATATCTTCGTATTAGTATATATATTATTCTAACTTGCCCGTAGTATCGTAACTAATACTAAGTTGCATATCTTTTGCTGTACGGCCTAGTGGTATAGGGCTAACCTGTCACAATAAATATATAAAGTATACCGCGAATTTAAGGTGCAAGGCCATCCAGGAATGCAGGCGGTTATGCAGATCGGATTAATTTATTAGGCGTCGGTGAATGTTGCGGAAACAACGCGGTTTGCGACTCGATGAGGATCCAGAGGGTCAACTGCAGCAGGTTTATCCTTTCAGCAAACACGTGAAGTTTCTGTGACTATCTGTCGAGGCGCTGCTTTGACTCAAGCTGGCGGGTACCACAAAGATTAGAAGTTCCGTCCAACGAGTCAACAGGTCTGGGTGCTATCAGTTGTTATGAACGCTATTGCGGTGTCATCATGAAGCGGCGACCAAAGACCAACTCTTTATGTCCAGTTGCATAGGCAAGACGCTTGTCCCGTGTTCTACATTTTGAAGGTATATTATCAGCTAGTCATTAGAATGAGAGGACCACTGGATGACTTACCTTTCCACTGGAGTGAGGCCCAAAAGTTTCATTCCATTAGAGAGGACTTGGCAGACGCACGAGTAGAGTGTCAAACGAGCCAATTTGATGTCTGGTTTGCTCTTGAGGATGTTGAGGCGATCGTAGCTTGAGTTCAGAGCGTGTGTCAATTTGAACAGATAGGTAAGCACCGTCACAGGTTCATGCGTTTTGAACGTTGTCTTGAATACATCTGGCCACTGGGCGAGCCTTCGCACAAATCTACCGCATGTTGCTCGGTCAGGACAGCCAAGTTGGCTTGCTTGAGAAGCTCCAAAGGGACGTCGGCTTTTCGTATAATTGAGCAGAGCCGTGCATGTGAGTACTGCAGATAGGGGCCGGTGTCCCCCTCGAACGATGTCATCCGATTCATGTCGAATGTATAGTTGTTGATCCTATGCTCTGTCGGTTGGACATAGTACATTCGACACAGCCAATGGCCAACTCTTCTCGCCACGCTAGTGCAACATACCTCTTGCCACTCATGTCCTGAACAAGTACAGCTGAAATGCCTAAAATATCAGCAGTCTTGTTGGGGTCTTCAACTTGGGCGTATTTGGCACCGTTTGGCCGCATCACTTCGTGCATCTTATCGGCCGCGTCGCGAAGGATGTCGTCTAGAAAGCTCACAGTGCCCCTGCGTGTGCTCATGCCGGGAACAAGGCCAAAGTTGATGTTGTAGGCGTTTCGAAAGGTCGTCTCTTCCCATTAGTTCGATGATTTGATAAGCTGTGCTATGTGAAGGTCCTGTTGGTTGGCAATGAGGTAGAGCATCTTGTCGTAGCGATATGATTCATAACGTTCGAAGACGGTGCCGATATCGCGAGTGAGGCAGATGCTTGTACCGTCCTTCTTCGGTACAATCGCTTTACCAAGCTTTTCGAGTACTTGGTCAGATCGACGATTTTCGCACCTTGGGAGTCCTCAGACAGGCCTCTTTAATCCAGAATCTTTGCGGCAGTTTCCATGCTTGAATCCTTGATTTTTGATTCGCCGTCATACACGTCATAGTTGATGTTGAGACGGCGAAGGTCTCCTTGTATCGATGTATGCTCTGCTCCCGGAATCTCTTCCACAAAGCCAGCTCCTCGCCCTCGCCATCGCACATGCGCTTGAAATATTAGCGTGCCCGCTCGTCTACGCTCTCGTTCCGCAGCCGTTCCACCTCGTTCGTGACGGCATCCGCAGGCTCGCCATTCTCTTGGAGCTCAGCGATGCGGGCTTCCTTTTCCTTGATTGCCGCCTGTTGCTCACGCGCACAAGCGCTGGCTTTGACGTAGATATGGAAGAGGTGGTTGATAGGATCACGCTGAAGCTCCTCCTCGCTTCCGGAGTCGGGGGAGGCGGCGCCATGCACACCATACTGTTTGCCCCAGTCACTAGGGTAGTTGAGGCGCACCACTTCCCAGTTGGCCTGCTCGTACAGATTCGCGAGGAAGCCGCCGACAATGGTGCTCCGCAGATGGCCGGCGTGGAAGGGCTTCGCAATGTTCGGCGAGCCAAAGTCGACCACGACGCGCTTGCGGCCTTGAGATGTATCGCTTGGGTCGCGCAGGCCGTTGGACAGGTCGCAGCCGTAGTCGGCGCCTAGCTCGAGGATGAGCAGCAGCACGTAAGAGGTGAGCAGAGCGGGTTTAAAGAAAAATTGCACGAATGTGCGGTCCGCTACGGGCGGCTCCACAAGTGGCATGTTCGGGAACTTTGCTGATAGCGTCAGCAAACGGCTAATCAGGGGAGCAGGCCTCCACGATGCCTCCATCTGCAGCTTCTGCGCAAGCTCGTTCAGGTCACGGCCCTTGAGGCGGAGGGCGGGCGTGGCCAGCGAGAGGTCGCCCTTGTCCAGCGACTGCGTGAACTGAATGGCCGGATACACATTCGCTGACGGCGCGCCCGTGATGTCGGTGATGAGCTGAGTGAGGTGGGAGCGATATACGTCAACAGGATTGCTTGTCGTTGGTCCGCACACGCTTAGCGAGGATAGGGTGGTCGTGAGGGACTGCATTGCGGGCTTAGACGGCGCTCTTGCTAGTCTACCACTACTGCTGAGCATGGAGGGATGAAGAGAGAAAGGGGGTAGAAGAGGCGTGGTGGCGGCGTGACTCACACGTTTGGGACTCAGCCCGACGTCACACAAAGGAACCCCACGCTTACACACAGACATGTGGCGGGGAAACAGAAGGCTGCCAAAAAGCAATTAAGAATACTAAAAGTTCGGTCTACTAGTTCTAACTCTGGTTCTGGCTCAATTGACCCATTGAAAGACTAACCCCCAAGGCTCTTGCATGCAGAGCCCGGCAAGGAGAGAGTGGATTCCCTCCGGAATCCCTCCTTCTTCTCCTAGGAGTTACCCCACTATTATGTTTCAAACGTACTAGCTATTTGTATAGTAGCTTAAAACGCTAAAATAAGCTTATTACTGCGTTGTGTATTAATTTCTCGCAAGCTAGCTTATACGTAGGGGTCCTTAGTGTTAAGCTTAGTATTAAGGTGTAGAGAGTATTAATAGTACTTAATTTACTACGTATAAATAATATTACGCATAATAAATTAACGCTAATTAGCTTATATCGCTGTTACTACTAATTAAGCTGTCCTATTACTTATAAAATAGCTTACCGTTATTACTATTACTATTACTATCGCTATTAACTCTTTCTTAAAGGTACTTATTAAGAGTACTAATCTTCGTAAGCTTAGTGCGCTAATACTGCTACCCCTACCCTCTAAGAGTAATAAGACTAGCTCTCTTTTAGTTAAAGAGGCATAGAGATACTTATAGTAGCTCTTCTCTAAGGCTAGAGCGCTGCAGAGTAAGTATAACCCTAGCATTAGAGAATATCCTCTCTAGTTTAGAGCTTATAGTAGGGATTAATAGCAAATTAATTACTATATAGTGTAGCTTTAGATACTTAGCTTTAACCTTAGCTTATTACTAATACTGCGTAATAATTAGGTTAGGCTTAATATATAGTAGCTCTTTAAGAAACTTAGTTAACTTATTACTAGCTTACTATAGCGTACTAAGCTAGTATAACGCGTATAATTATTCTTTAAGAGAAGTAATTTTCCTTCTTTTACGCCTATTACTAGTAATCTCTCTAAGTACGTTATATAGTTATAAGTCTTAAGAGCTCTAAGAGAGTTACTCCTTAGAAAGTTAGTTATACTTACTCTTAAATAACTTAGTTACTAACTTAATACTCTTACGCGCCTACTTATTACCCTACTCTCTATACAGCTAGAGAGATTTAAGTTATAAATCTAATAGAATAAGCGCTGCGTATATAGGCGTGCGATCTATAAGCTTATAATAGTACTTTACTTTCTACTAGGCTTACTTAATTACTACCTAGAACACGTAGTAATCTATATTAATGCCCTTATAGTATTTAACCTTAAGTTTTTTAAGCTACTATATTAAGAGCTTAATAATAAGCACTAAATTAGAGATGCCCTTACTCTATAGCTTAGAGAGGTAACCTTTAAGTTATTTAGTAGCTTTCTTAAAAGGTTTAAGTAGGTTAGTAAGCTCTCTTAGTATAGCCTAGTTATTAAATCTAATATAGTTTTAAAGAAGTACCTAGGTAAGTAAGTCTGCTAGTAACTGTTAAGATCCAAGAATGTAGAACAAAGGGCTAAAAGGATAGGACGACAGCGATGATGCGGGGCAACGCCGTAACACCGCAACCAAGATTAGGTAACAACACCATCCCGCCAAGCCACAATATCCCGCCAAGTGAGGGATGGTTAACCATCCCTAGATGGCTAAACTATCCTATGCTTTTAGGATAACGGTGCTCTAAAGGGATAGCATTACTATATATAGGAATAAACAGAAACTCTATAGTTCCTAGTATTTAACTTAGTTAACAATCTATCGTTTAGATTCTATTAAGTATTATTAATTTAACAGTTTTATAACTTTAATACTAACTATCCTGTTACTTACTTACGTAATTAATAACCTCCTTCTTATTATTACTCTTGCCTAAGAACTAACTTACCCTTATAAGACTAGCTACCCTATAGGGACGTAACACATTAAACACCCTTAATATAAGCGACTTTAAAGGTATTACTATAGTTACTAACCCTAAGAATAAGGCTACTAAGCTAGATCTATACTATAGAGACTATAATAAACTTAAAGGATAGATCCTTTAACTTAAACTCTACTTTTACGTCTTAGAACCTAAAATAGAGGGTAAGGAGAAAGTTATCCTTATAGCATTATACTTATAAGGCGAAGTA